>VDFB02047397.1:39617575-39788825 GCA_007258455.2 Sequoia sempervirens
CATTTCATGTTAAATACAACAAAAAATCAAAGGCAATAGATCTTTTGATGCAAGTGAAATGTAGGCAAGCAATTGAAGGTTAGTGAATATAGTAGAAGGATTTTTTGTTCTGACACCCTTAATCCCTACTAGATCAGAACAATTAGGCGCTAAACTAGGCGCTAAAACAGGCTATAGAGCAGGAACTAAAATCAAAATTAAATCAGGTGCTAATATGGGCGCTAAAGCAGATGCTAATCTGGTTGCTAATTCAAGCACTAATCTGGGCATTATCGTAGCCGTCATTTTTGGCACTAATTTTGGCATTAATCTAGGCATTAATATGGGTGCAACATTGGGCATTACTATCGATGCTAATTATGGTGCAATATTTTTACGCTAATTCTGGCACTAATTGGCACCTGAATTAGTGCCTGCTTGTTCTTGTTGGCGCAAAAAATGCCAAAAATAGTGCCATCCCGAAAAATAGCATCGACTTTTCCCAAAAATGGAGAAAAATACATTAAAATAGTGGGTGGAAGCAAAAAAGGAGCTAATCACAGGGATTTGTTGTAGTGATTCTAATGAAGTTATGATAGTCCTAATGCATCTATAACCATCACAATATCAATTTATGACCACCCTAATGAATTATGGCAGTCCTAGTAAATTAATGACTACTCTAATGAGCCTATGGCTATCCTAATTAACCTATGACTGTCCTAATGAACCTATGATTGTCCTAAAAACCTTATAAATTACTAAAACAAGTCATTTATTCTTTTTAATAAATCAAAAAGTGCTCCCAACTCATAGAAAACATAAATGCATGATACAAACTAATTAAAAGAACACATGAAAAATATGCACTTACAAAACCAATTACAACCTCAATTAACACATCAAGCATACTTGCACGATACGATTAGTTCAAGCACAACATATAATAACCAATGTGAATGCAAATTAAACAAGGAATATCCCTCTTCTAATCAAATCATATACATCTAACAATATTATTTTGATTTAACATTAAAAGGTTAGTACAATATGTACAACTATACTAAATATAAACAAATAATTGAATAAATATCATGTTTTATTATCTCGCATGGATCACAACGAGTTTCAAAACTAGGAAAAAATAGAAACAAATGGATAAAGGGTTAAAATAGAAGTCCAAAGAGGGTTGAGTTATGGGATTTTTAGGTCCAAAGGGATGACCATGCTTGGATAGTAAAATGATTAGAAGGGATGATTTGGTAATAAAAGCAGACAAATAATAAAGAAGATATTGGGGATGGATGGAGGATGGTTAAAAAAAGGTTGAGGAGAAATTTGTAAATAGATCATTCAACCACCCTTGTTAAAATTTATGGACATCTTGACACACATAGAGGAAGGATTGTACATGTGATCTAAGGGAGATTTGGGCATATAGAGCATTGATAGTAGATAATTTGGGAATTTAAGGAGGATAAGAGGTAGGTCAATTCTAACACCTAGATATTTGGGTGAGATTCAAGGAGAAGAGAGGCATGTAGATAGAGATAAAAATATTTAGGAGAGAAAGATAAAATATGCAGTAGGATTTTGGGAGGAGCTAGTAGAATAGGCTATTGATGTGAAGGAGAAAGTGCATTGGAGTCTATGAGAGAGTGCATAGAAGTAATTGAGTGTGTATTTAAGGAATTGAGTGTGTGTATGAGAGTGGATAAGGGAAAACACAAGTACTTACATGTAATACAAGTAAGCAATACATCAACATCAATACCCTCAAGGAGGTTCATATTTTATGATACATATTTTAATAACCAAAATAAAGTGATCAATAGCACAAATTTACAAATCCAATGTACATACTTACAAATCAATCCAAGAAACCATCTAGGTCTACTCTAATATTTATTGTGTCAAGTATTGCCTCATGGTCAAACTCATGAACCTTCAACAAGTTCTTGTTCAATGGTCTACCCCCATTTGATCAAATGAACATTGGATGCCACAATAAGGTTTGAGTAATAAAGAATATTTCGATGCGTGTCAAAGTCTTCAAACAACCAGACATTAGACTTCTTAATTGGGTACCTTCTAATCCATGTTTCAATAACAACCTCCAACCTCGTAGGATATTCGATGTTTTCTCCATATATAATAGGGGCCTCCAATTTCTTTTTGGCCTCAAATCAATGACACAAGTAATAATTTATTCCCTATTCCTTTCCCTCATCTGCAATAGCTACATAACCATGCCTTACATTGATATGCATATTTAATTAGATGAATTTAGAAAAAATTACAAAATACTACAAAGTAAGATAAAATTAGGAATTTCTTAAACTATGCAAGTAGATATATTACCTAGTTGTACTATATTTTATATGTGATCAAAGTCAACTAATGATTCCATCTTCGTGATTTGTAGTGTTGTCAAGAGTTGATAGGTCTCAAGTGGGCTTAGAATTATTACGTACCATTCATCAACCCACTCCTTTAAATCACACTCATTCCAAGTTTGATCTATATATGAATAAAAAAACATACCATTTTTTGCATATAGATAGTCCATGAACCTGCATTAAAGCTTCTAAAAGAGTGTACCTCACTTGATCCTATCAATGTACAACAATCCCCATATTTTGTAATATTAGTATCATCTACCAACCAAAAAAATATACGAATTGAAGACTTACCTTAATTACTTGGACCAATTGTAGTATTACACCACTTCAATGATAGATTTTGCATCTATTAAATTTAGATTTTCTTTGTACTTTAACTCTTCTCGTACTAAATATTTTTTAATACATGCTCTTGCACCACCATGCTCCCCATTTCCATGCCTAGCTTTAGAAAAATTACACATATGTTGAACACCAATGATCTTATGCATCATGCTCAACCAATAAAACATCTAGGAGTTCTTGAATTGTGAAGTACAATTATTTGAGCATATGATATGCTAATAGAAAGATATGCCCCTACTAGCCAAATAAGAGTAGAACATCTAAAAGCAACCTTGCACAAACTCTATATAATGTGTGTTATCATCACTATTGTAAAAATTATAATCACTCAATAGCTTCATTCCATCCTCTATACTATGAGCTACATGAATGAATGTTATATGCACAAATGTAGCAATTTTTTTGGAGTCACAATATTATCATTACACCTCATTCTGTGGTTGTAGTGTGTAGTTCTTTGTAAATTCAATAACTGAAATGATGGTATGAAGTGGAAATGTATCCTTGCATAGCTTGAATTGTGAGTCCAACCATTGAGCTTTATGGGTATGCCTTGCATACTCATACAATATATTCTCACAAAAAATACCAATAAACTGATACATTGGAATTTGTTCACTAACCAATTCACACTTTTTGCTTGTTTCCCATCTTTTAGACTATAGGCCACTATCTTATATTTTCCAAATTCCACTATTTCATTTCCAATTGCATGTGTACTATCCATGTGTTCACAAATTGGAAAATGTTGCAAGCCACCATAATGAACACACATGCCATCCAAGCATAAGTTCTTGTAAAAATTATGACCATCCACTCTTTCACATAAAATGTTGGATATGAAATCCCTTGAATATCTAGGTGGAGCCCTTATGTTACATTCCTGTAAAACAATGTTAGTATGCAAATCTACACATATTTCGATAAACATCATAATGAAATTTAGAAAATTTAATATGTACTCTACAACAAGTTATGTGTGTGTGATTTATTTTAACATAAAAAGGCTTTACCATTTCAAAATATCTTTGACTAATTTTAATTTGAGGATACTTCTCTTAAAATTTGGAAAAAAATTGTGTTTGAGTCATATCCAAAAAATGCTTCGGATGTGGATCACAGATTTGACTAACAATCTTCCTTATTAAAACATCTCTTTGATCAGGAGAGACCCTCGTGTTATTCTTCCAAAATTATTCATTTAGGGATTTGAAAGCTTCAACAATTGCTTTATCTTTTCGCAGTAGTCTACCAAAGAATTCCCATAATTCATTGTTATTTGGATCCTCCACTCCTTGACACCTTCCCATGGATCTCATTAGAGATGATCTACTTATTTTCAATGCTTTACTTATCTTTGTAATGAGGCAAGATTTCTTGGTTTGATTGCTTATCATTATTGATGTCATGACATGTCGAGTGACATTACTATATTTTGTGCGTGAGGTAGAATCCACACTCTCATATGCACTCATTAGATTCTTTAAAATAGATTTCTCACTGAATCATCTGATGTTATTAAGCCAAGAATCTTCATGATAGGCCTAAATTTTAGTTGCATGACCATTTCAACAAATGGTTGACATCTTCTAGTCTCATTTAACTTCTCAAAAAAAATCTCCATATCCTCTTAGCATATCTTTGATAAGTACGCTTTGGAATCTTATCAACCACTAGTTTCAAAATATTAGCATCAATAACAATAAAATAATTAGTCTTTCTATGCAAAACTCTATGAGGTGTTCTCAAAGGTAGAGTTTCCTCAACATTAGGAATGTCAACAACATTGGGGATAGATGATATACCTTCAATCAAAGATGAAAAGGATGATGTACCAACAACATTAGGGATAGATGATATACCTTCAAGCAAAGATGAAAAGGATGATGTACCTTGAAATTGAGATGTAAAATATGGTGTTCCTTCAACTTGAGATGTGGTAGGTGGAGTGTCTCCAACTTAATATGTGAAAACTGATGTACTTTCAACATGACATGTTGTAGATGGTGTTCCTTCAACTTCATTTATGGTAGATGATGTGCCCCCAACTTTGGGATTTAATTATCTCATTGCATGGAGGTTTTGCATTTGTTTCCTTTGTGATTCCAATTCCACATCTCTCTTACATTGCATGGATGTTTCATGTTCCTCTTCAATAGGCATGTATTCTTCTATGGTGTTCAGTTTCTTTCCTTCACGAAGTTACCTCATTATTTCTCTTTTCTTTACATTATCGACTTCATTCTCATCCGGTGTTAGAGTCTTTGCTTGTTTCCTTGGTATGATGATGAATTATACGTGTTAACAAATACAAAAAGAATAAAATCATGTAATGTTCACAAATACAAAAAGAACAAAATCAACAAAAAATTATTGCAATTGAACTATGTGAGAAGGTGACAAGAACAAAACTTTAAATTTAAACAAAAAACTCATAATAAAAATTTGAATTTTAGAAACATGAAAATATTACCTCATAAAATTTAATTTAATCTAAAAAATTCAATTTTTCATTGATATAATTGTTGAATATTTCTCATCATGTATGCATGAGTCTCAAAGTTCATAGGTTCAAATTTCATTCAAAAGGACTATCACTTTGAATAGAAAGTGGATAGTCACTTTAATTGATGAACATGATCCAAATATAAGAGGACAGTGCTAAATAACATGTCAATCTCATGTTAAAAAAGCTACAAACAAAATAAGGATAGTTTTCATGAAGATGTTTTGAAGGATAATCCTTGTTGAAGAAAGAGCAATACCCGTGAAATCAAACACTAAGAAAGAAAAATATAAGGAAACTACGCAAGGTACATTCACAATCCTAACAAATAAGTGCAATCATCAATAATTGGTGTCATGAAGAGTATGTTACAGGTTTACATACTACAACCTTGTTAATGATAGATGTTTCTTGTTTCTAACATGTAAATAATGCACTAAGTGATTAACAAACCTAAGAGGATGGTCACTTAGTCACAGTAGAGGAAAATCCACAAAAGAAGGTGTATATCATGATGTTATTCTCTCACCATCAAGACAAATCAAAAAAATAGTTTCAATGGTACCATACACAATCACTAAAAAGGATATGACAGTCATTTTGAAAGCAATAGGAATATAGTATAAAGATAAATATGATAAGAGCATATCTATGAAAGTGTAGACCAAGAAAGGGTAGTCAATAGTCCTTGAGATAAAAGGCAAGGTTGCAAACCTATTAATGGAGAATCCATGCAAAGCATAGTCATGTTCATAATGAATAAGTAGATATGACAGTCCTTATGACTATAATACAGTCCTAAGAGCAGTGACTTCATGGTAGAGGGAAGCCACACATGGGTAGCATCAAAGAAAGAAATATTTTCTCTTAAAGATAAACCAAGGGCATGAACTTCATCAACAAGGAGGAAATTATGATGAAGAAATTTTACAAAATGCAAAAAAAAAGATAGTCATAGCTTTATGACTGAGTTGAAATTTCAACAAATCCAAAAAATTTAACTATATGCCATGGATGAGAAACATATAATAAGAAAGAAGCATGTTAGTCACAACCAAATCCAATGAATATCATCAATTCTTACTCTTGTGTATAATAAGAGGAAGTTTTGAAAGGACAACCATTTCAAATGGTTATAGTCCAAATGAAGGATGACAATGGCATCCTGTGCAAAGGTTGCTTGCAAACACAAAGGGAAAACAACTTCAACAAAGCAAAAAAGTCACCAAATAGGATGAATTGATATTCATACCAAACATTGACAGATGGAGGATTTATGAAGATGATATAATGGCATGAAGAGGATGTCATGGTGATTCAAGAGACCTTGTGTGACATTCCAAAATTGAAAGGATATTAATGAACATAATACCAAATAATGAACCCTTATAGCCTTATTAAATTCACAATCCTAACAAAGAAGGAACAACAAGGTTTAACAGTGCAATCAATTAGAAGACAAAATTTTCTAAGGGAGAAGAGTAGTCTACAAGAAACTATGGAAAATCACCTTGAACAAGAGAAAGGCAATGGTCTCCAAGAAAGAAAGTACAATATTATAAATGCATTACCATTCTATGGATAGCGAGGGAGTTAATAGTGGGGTTTCATGAGCCAAGACTTCAAGGAAGGGTAGTTCATAAGTCAATAAAGGTTGTTTGCAAACACAAGGTGATAGATCTCATAGAAGAATGCAATAACACAGTTCATGAAGTAATAATAGTGACAATCCTATTAAGGAAAAATCTTGAAAATATAGAATAATGTGTAGAAGCATTCATGAGCTAAGAAGCATTGAGAATTTGAAAACACACCATGGGTTCAAGTCTTGTAGATTCTAGATATTTAATGTTATGTTCAATCACACCAATGATTTTATAACAAGGGTGAAGTGTGAGAGTGATCCTTGCTTCTATTACCAAGTATATGCCTCCTATATTGATATGTGTATTTATTATCACAATTTTTAGTGCAAGTATGTAATGAAGGTAAAATTGATGAGAGGGAGACAACCCGTGTCTAACACCTTTGATTTGGTTTTCTTTACCACATTGATAATTTTTTCTACCTAATTGATATATACAATATTTTTTCTTTTTTGTAAACCATGTTTGGTCAACTCAAAATAAGTTCTAGTTCCTTACATAGAAATCACACATAAGTGGGATTTCACTTGAAAATAAGAGATTTTATGCTTATTTTTAAATAAGTAACAATACCAAAGAAAACCCTTGACTCTGGGAAATTACTCAATTCTTATCATGATTTGAAACCCCTTAGTCAGCTCTTGGCCCATAAAACTATAACTCATGTCATTGTGGAGAATTTGAATAGAGATTATCCTCATTTCAATCCCCTTGATCTTTCTAGCACCCATCAAACGCTCTTTATGGAATAGGAATAACTAAAACATGGTCAAAGAACAAAAAATCAAACTTGTAACAATGAGCAATTACCAAAGATGTAGATTTATATATGGATTTACTTTTGTTTTTCATGCTACTAGTGACTTAGTATTAATTTTTAAGGTTAATGTAGGTTAGATTAAGGTTCAGTTTATATATAGTGTTAGCTATAACTTGGTCAAAGAATCTAAAATCAAACTTGTAGTATTGATAAATGAGTAAATATATCTATTTGGGCAAGTAAGGAAGAGTTTTATAAAAAAATTGTGTTGTTAGTGACTTAGTATTCATTTTTAAGATTAATGTATCTTAGATTAAGGCTATATATCACGTTTTGGCAATAGGTATGACATAGTTAACAAAAAACCTAATAACATAGGATAATATATAGGTTTCAAACATGTGTCATGGTTTCATGGTAGATAGTGATGGTCAAGCTTGTATTATTTACATCTATATATAGAGGATGAACCATTCATTTATCTTATCATTTGATGTATATAAAATAGTTAGTTTATGTTCTATTTTTTTATATTTTTATATGCATAATATGTGGTAAAAGTGCATCCCAATGTAAATATATGAGACAAATAATGAACTAAGTGCAATACATGAAATGTAAATTACCAAAACTTAGAGGAGGATTGTGTAGTTTCATAGCTACTCTTATGAATAACTTATTAATTCTAATTATTATTAGTTTGATTGATAATTGCATAAACCTACATATGATATGAATAACATAAGTGATTAATTATGCATAAATCGTTAAGCAAGGTCGACCAGAATTAAGTAATGTTCACAAATACAAAAAGGAAAAAATCAAATGAAAATGATTCCAATTGAACTATGTGAGAAGGTGACAAGCACAAAACACATAAAGATAAATAGAGTGCACCTTAAAATTTTACACTTGATATTAAAATTTGCAAATTGTGTCATGCTCTTTCATTTTTGCTTCAAACTCTTATTTTTTTTACTTTTTACACAAATTCCTTAGAATTCAATGTTGAATTATATGCAAATCTATTATGATTAGTAAAAACTATAAAAATAATGTGTCTATATTCTCAAATTTAAACAAAAAACTCAATAAATATTTCAATTCTAGAAACATGAAAATATTACCTAAGATAATCAAATTTGATCTAAAAAATTTAATTTTTCTTCTATGTTGTCAAAAAAACAAAAAGGTGGTGGAAAGGTGATGGAGTATGCAAAATATGTTGGTACAAGAAGTCAACACCATGAAAATGCATTTCCTTGTCAAAAAAATTCCATTAACAAGACAAAATTAGAGAATTTGGGCCTAAAACACGGGTCTCATGCCTTATTTTACCATTTTAGTAAATGTTATTTGGTGCTCACCAAATTTGGCGAGCATAAAATAAGCTTTATTGAGATTTTCCAACCCTTCACAAATTGGGAAAGAATAAAGAGAGATATAGAAGAGAATAAGAGAAAGAAAGAAGGTGAGAGAATGAGTGAGAGAGAGAAACACACACCAATACCCTAAACCCTAAACCCAAAATCATATACTATATGCCCTATAATGTACCCTAAACCTTGTACCATCAATATTGCATCCTAAGACCTATATCCTAAACCCTAGACCCTATGTACTCTAAACCTTCTATCATCAATATCACAAGAAGGAGGAACTAACTGATGACAAGTTAAACACTATAGATAATGTTGTCATTTATTTGGAGGTATTTATTGAAGATCATGTTTCTAGTTTTGAAGTTATGGGCTCGCAAAGTAATATACCTAGGTCCTCATAGGGCAAAAAACAAAAAATAAATCATTGTGAAATGCTACAATTGCATCACCCATAGCTAAATTGTTGGGTAATGGAATTGGAGGTGGTATTGGCCTAAAATTATTATGACACGTGATTTCTCTTAAGGGTTGATTATCTTATAGACCTCAAATTCTTCACATTAGACATTAATAATTATGCAACCATCACATGATTTGAGAGGCCCAACATCAATGACTAAACCCTTAAACCATGCACCTTCATAACCAGTTTGATTTCTATAAAACTCCACCAAGATTCCTCTTTGAAACTCTAGTTTACTCCCACAACACTTTACCCAATATCCTCAACCATAAGCCCTATACCTTATGCACTTAACCCTATACTTAAACCTTATACCCTAAATCCTATACCCTAAACCCTCAACCCTAAATAAATGCTTTATACCTCAATCATAAACCCCAAACCTATACCCAATATCCTCAACCCTAATCCCTATACCATATGCACTTAACCCTATACCCTCAATCTTGAACACTATCCTTCAACCCTACAACCCGAGGAGAGAGTGGTGAGAGATATAGGGGTAGAGATAGAGGTGAGAATATCGGAAGATCCAGGAAGACGAGGTAGATTGAGAGAGATGGGTGAGAAACAATAATAGAGGGAGAGAGAAGAAGAGAGAGGTAGGGAAGCAAGGATAGATATGGGGGTAAGTGTTGAATGAACAAGAAAATTGAGAGGGGGGTGAATCAGTTGTAGCAAATTAAAACATCAAAAACCTCAACAGTAATTAGATCCACATACATTCATTAAACCCTTCTTTTGTTAAAGTGATTAAACTTGAAATGCAGATAACAAGAACTGAAATAACAACACCATACACAAGACAATACTCGATTTATGTGAAAAACCCAATGAGGGATAAACCACGGTGAGGATTATCTCACAATATAAAATCGGTACAAGGGCTCACTATCAAAATAGGACACACTATCCAAAAAGGCTCACATCTAGGGCTCACTGCCACAAAAAGAAAACAAGAAGATAGAAGACAATTGTTATGCAGAGAACAACTTCTAAATGCAATAATAAATCCACCACAAATTCTCCAACACTTATTTCGAACACCTTTAGCTCTCTGCCTTTAGGAATCCAATACTTTGAATTTCACACTTTTTTTCTCAAATTTGCATCTAAACTTTTGTAATTTGAATCACACAATCACTCGCATCGATCTTGCATCTATCTTTCTTCTCTCTTGCATCTCACAACAACATTACTCTTATTTATATCAATCTCAACTTTGAAAACCTTCTCCAAGGTCAGTAACTATCTGTTACACTTACGAATTCAAATTAGGTCAACACCTAAACATTCTCATGGTGGATATGAATGAAGGAAACCTACATAAATCCTTAATTAGGACCCAAAATCCTAACACATATCAATACACTTCCACAAGCCTCGCATGTAGTGTTAACACAAGGTTAACCAATACCCATGCTAAACACCATAAACATTAAGTACACACTTCCTTAAATTAATCTGAAACTTACAGACAATAAAATTCACTTGAACAAGATCTAGAATAATCCTCAAACCACTTGGGATCCAATAAAAACTTCATCCAAGCTTTCATCATATAAGTAATTCAACTGAGAACAACTAGTAAACCCTATTCGCACATTGATGCATGAAACATACACTATAAAATACCAAATCAAGTAAAACCTTGAATTATAAAAGATACAAAAATTATAAGAAATTTCCCAAATCTGTACAACCTGAAGCCAAACTGCAAAGAAATGCAAATTAAATACATTTCTCCCAGACTACAAAAAATTGATCTAAAAAATTGGTTCACACATTGGTGAAAATATCTCACACTACATAGCGATCTAAAAACCCAAATTCTGGATATAACACCTATCAACAACCTTGAACAACATATTAAATCAACACAGGCATAGCATCAACATAGAAGAAACATGAAGCACATCCCAGAGCACATTCTGAACACTTGCACAATACTATTTTCTCTATTTTTCAAATTTTGGAAACCAAGTACCGGAGACAACATCTTAGTTCATTACTTCATTCCAACACATCTTTAAACACACCAACACAAAGATAGCTTCATGTACTCACAACACTTCCTCAATATCTCAACTACACATGCATAATCTGCAACAACCTATTTTCCTCTTTTTCACAATTTTTTCAATATCCTCAACATCTTCATCATGCAACAAACTTCCTTAACACATAGTTGACATCAATGACAACATCAGTTAGTAGAAATCCTATTGACATCAATGACAACATCTTCATACTTGTAAAAATCTCCCCCTTTGTCATCGATGGAAACACATGATGTGAAAAAGCATCAAAGACAACATACACAACATTCCTACACTCTCTCCCCCTTATAGGATTCTCTCTCCTTTTGACAATAATGATCAAACAATATGCATAACTTTTTCACTTTTTCGCATGATTATCTCTCCCCCTTTGACATCAATGGAAAAGGATAAAATGTTTTGCATTGTTCTCCCCATATGACACTAAACCAAGACACTTGTTTTGAATAACCCCCCTTAGGAGTACACCCAAACAAATCAAAAACTCAATAACATCACACAACACTACCTACTCCCCTTGAGAAGTAGCCACTAACATTAGTCCAAAAAAGAGATACTAGATCCATAGATCCAATGGACTGATGCATCTCCATATGCATCTAGTTCAGAGGAGGGACAATAAACCCCAACTTCTCCCAAAGATACTCAAAAGTATCCTTAGAAAGGACCTTAGTAAATATGTTAGCAATCTGATCATTTGTAGGTACATACTCAAGCTTCACCTCATTCTCCATAACCTTATCTCTCAAAAAGTGATAGCTGATAGATATATGCTTTATCCTTGAACGCATCACTAGATTCTTTGAAATGTTAATTGCACTTGTATTGTCACAAAAGATAGATATAGGCTCATCATATACTACTTTGATATCCTTCAATGACTGTCTCATCTAAAAAACTTGTGTACAACAAGATGTTGCAATATACTCAACCTCTACAATATACTTAGCTAGATGGTATATTTTTGAGTATTTCGTATGGTGTGTTGCATACAGAAGATATCAAGATTTACATCCATGCAAAATTATAAGAGTATAACCACTCTAAACTAGGAGATGTATGGGTTAATGAGCTTACTAGAGACCATTTTGAATTGAAACCTGAGTTCAAGAGCTTGATAGAGAAGAAGCTTGACATCTAGAATAATTTCCCTATATTTTGATATGTGGATGAGTGGATTACATATACATTGAGCAGGATTCATGACAATTTTATGTGGTTGGATATACCACATTGATCAATAAGGAGGTGATTAGGTTTTCACCAGGGTTATGTTCTGAAGGACCAATTTTGACACTCAAATCGGTGAAAAATGGAATTGTGATGAATTTAATAAGTGAAAAATATGACAAGATGTTGTAAGTATGAAGGTGTTGTCATTGATTTCAATAGGATGTCTACTTACTAGTGTTGTCATTGATGTCAACTGTGTTGTTGCATAAGGAAAATATCGAGGATATTGAGAAATTTGAGAAGAAGAGGAAAGCAGGTTGTTGCGGGTTGTGCATGTGTAGTTGAGATATTGAGAAAGTGTTGTGAGTACATGGAGCTATCTTTTTGTTGTAGTATCTAGAGATGAGTTAGAATGAATTAATAAGCCAAGTTGATGTCTTTGGTACTTGATTTCCAAGTTCTTTTGAGTTTATTTGATAAATAGAGAAAAGTTTGTTGTGCAAGTGTTTAGAATGTGCTCCGGATTGTGCTCCACATTTCTTCTATATTGATACTATGTCTGTGTGGATTTAGTATGTTGGTTGAGGTTTTCAGAGGTTGTTATATTCATAATTTTGGGTTTTGGATCGTTGGTAAGAGGAAATTATGTTTACCACTATGAGAATTGGTTTTTCAGTGTTGTTTAGAGGTGTCGAGGAGAAATGTATTTGCTCCACACTTCTTTGTAGTTTCTTTTCAGAACTTGTGGTTTTGAAAGAGAGTTAATGGTGTTGTTCTCTTGTTTTTGTCAAGAGGATTTGTGGTGAGGTGTATCGAAATTTTCAGAAGTGTGTACTTAATTTTTCAATGTGTTTTCACGAGTAATGGCTAACCTGGTGTCTACACTACATTCAAATATGTTTAAGTATTAATAGATGCATAGTGTGGTGTGTGAGACTTAATTTTGGGTCTCGGTTAAGTGTTGTTTTGGTCCCCTTTCATTCGTATCCACTACAGTTATGTTTAGGTGCCAACCTAATTCAAATTTATAAATACAATAGATAGATTTTTGACCTTGGAGAAGATGTTTAAGGTTGAGATTGATATAAATAAGAGTGGAGTTGTTGTGAGTTGGGTGTGTGTGAAGAGAGAAGCAAGATAGATTTGAGATCAATGCAAGTGATGTGTGTGTGATGTGAATTTGAGAAGAGCAGTGTGAACTTCAAAGTATTGGATTCCTGAATGTAGTGAGATGAAGGTGTCCAAAATCTTTCAAACAAGACTGTAAATGTATTGGAGCATTGTGGTGGATTCCTTGTTGCATTAAGAAAGTGTTCTCTATGTAACATTTCTTTTCTATCTTCTTGTATTTCTTTATGTGGTAGCGATCCCTAGCTGTGATCCCTTTTTTGGATAGTGTATCCTATTTTGTCAGTGACCCCTTTGTACCAGTTTTGTAATTAATTATATTGTGAGCTAATCCTCACTGTGGTTTTCCCTCATTGGGTTTTCCACATAAATCTGGTGTTCTCTTATGTATGGTTTTGTTATTTCATTTTCCATTATTTGCATTTCATGATTAATCATTATAATAGAATAAGGGTTTAATGAATGCATGTGGTTCTGATTATTGTTGAGGGTTTTAATGTTTTGATTAGATACAACTAATTCACCCCCCTCTCAGTTGTCTTGTTCATTCAACACAAGAGAGACTTGACTATCAAAGACATCAAAGACCCTACAATAAAATGTGTCAATGATGATAGGATACAAGAAATTCTTTACAAACAAAGAGAACTATGTTTCTACTACTGCCATCAACACTACATATGAGATGCTAAAGAAAGGTGTTGATTTTTATTTATGTGAGTTGTTAAGGGAACAAATCTTGGAGAATTTGTAGAAGAACAAGGACTCCTAGTACCCCTTTTGGTTTGGGACATTGATAATTTTTTTGTTATTTTATTTCCTAAATGAGGTCCCTGGAACCAGGAACATTGTATGGTTGAAGGAAATCCCAGTGGCTATTCAAATAAGAGACCATCTAATGAGACTAAGTGATGCAGACACACAAAAGAAAGCACTATGGGGATTCTTCAAAACTTTCCAAGATAATATGTAATCCAAAGAAAGGATTTTGAAGAGTGTAGTACATAGAAATACAAAAATGGCATTATCTTCATGGTGAGTAAGGATTGTTGCATAATGGAGGCTATTGAGCAGGCTCAATATAGATCCCATAAATGGGATATGAAGTTGCAGAGGATGTAATTGTTGGTTTGGCTAGCCATATGCTTAGCATTCCTAGAGATACAATTGAGGGAAGATATGGAACTTATGAGTTAAATTCTATGGAAGTGCATATGGAGCATGAGAAGAAGGAGATCACAAAAAATGTTCAAAAGATGAATACACAGGTTGTAGAGATGATGGGACTTCCTAAGGAATTTTTGGAGAAAGCTAAAAACATTTCCAATTCACTGGAAGGTTCCCCTAGCACAAGAAGATTAGGTAGAACTACTACCCCTTCTCTGATTTCCCCCAAGTCCTCTAGGACTAAACCTTCTACTAGTGGAACAAAGAGAAAGGATCCAACCAGTGCTCTAGTTAAACAATAGAGTGTGCATGTGAAGGAAAAGAGTGTAGTAGTAAAGTGCTCTATAGAGGAGAAATAAAGAAAAGGAAAGAATAGAGGAGTATATGAGTGTAAATATAGATGAATAGGAGGAAGAAGAGGAAGGACCATAGTTGGTCTGGAAGAGAAAAATAGGTGTCTCTCAAACAAGACAAGTGCAAAGAAGGTTAAGGTTGATATTGTGGATACCGACAGTGAAGAAGTGGAGAAGGAGAAACAAGCATTCATGATTCATATGAGGGAGAAAAAGTTTGAAATAAAATCACCCAAACGTAAAGCAAAGAAGAATAAGGACAATTCCCCCTAGTAAGGAAATATAGTTCTATGAAATTAGATGTGTTATTTAATGGCATAGTTGAGCATGAGATGTTGGAATGGACTGTTGCATTATATCCCACTGCAAATGACATTGATAAGTCAACAATAGAAGAGGTAATAGTTAGGTATATAGTAACATTTGATTTCAACATAAAGAATATAGAAAACCAATTGCTTGAAGATTTGAGAGGTGCATTATATTTTAGAAGATAGGAAGCAATTGATGAAGATACAAGATTAAGGACATATTCTTTGGAGAAGATCAATGCTCCTCCCACAAAATAAGAAAAGTGTCACTAACTTGACGAGCGGGGATAAGGATGATATGGAAAGGATAAGGAATGAGACAGTTGAGAAGGCTTCCAATCTAGAAAAGGAGTTAGGAATAAATCTAGATAGCGAAGGACAAATGAATGATGATGTCTCTATCATAGAAGTAAATGAATCAAAATATGCACAACATGATGATGCTCTGGAACATGAGCATGAAGCAGAAAAGGAAAATGTGTAAAATGATACCCCTTTGGTGAAAGAGAATATTGTCAGAAAGGATGAGATGTAGAAGGATGATACATAAATAGAGAACATCACACCTCCTATGGAAATAGGTAAGAATGCAGAGCAAGAAGAAGAGTTTGTACAAGACAACCTAGAGATATCTAAGGCACATAATACAAAAAATCTGCCTCCTCCGAATAACAATTCTAAATCGGTTGATGATGGGAATAAGAATGAAAATGAGTCCAGTGATGCTGAAAAAGAGAAAAATCATGAAAAATATGAAGATCACATTGGTGACAAGGAAAAGGCTCATGAGAAGAAGGATGAAGAGAATGTGAAGACTATTGGTGAGTCTTCCAAAACCTCTGGATAATCCTTGAAGAGCCTATTAGGAATGCAACTATAATTTCAACCTATTGTATTAGCTCAGTTGTTACAAATTCCAATGTAGCAAGGGAAAGTTGATATGAACAAGATATCTCCCTCGCATAAATTACAACTCATTGATGCATTCCATGCCTCCACCAAAAATGATATCTTACAAACCCACCAAAAAAGTATTGAATTGATAGATGAGGTTGTGAATGTGCTACAAGAGAGCTTTCCTAGTGCTAGTGTTGGCAATTCTCTATCTGATGTGCAACAATTGAGGCCACTCCTATAATCTTTCAAAGAATACTCTAGTGGTTTATACGAAAAGCTAGAAAATGAAGTGAACATGAAGGTTAATGAGAAAATTTTGGAAGAGATTTAAGACAAGTGTGCTACTGCACATGGTAAGCTACAAATCAACCTTATAGATATTTAGAACTATGAAGAGGAAGCCAAAGTGTTGCTTCATTTTTTCTTGAAGTGGCCCAGTTCCATTAAAAACATTAAGGATGAGATGAACTCTATTGAGTCCCAGATTGACAGGGCATTTGATGCATATGACTCGACTAATGATGCAGATGGAAGTACAAGGTCAACTATAGAGAATCTACACAAACAATTCTTCCAACTACAAGAACAAAAAGAAAATATATAGTGTAGTTTGGATAGCTCAGAGACCTAGTGAATTCCAAGTTCACACCCATATCTGGTGCTCTGACTAATGCAAAGAAGGAAATAAAGTTGAATTTGGTACCCAGTACCACAGAGGAAGGTGAAGAACTTCTCATGGAATTTGAGACAGAGTTGCATGCTTGGTTTAGCCAAGAAATATTGGGAAGATGGTAAGAAGGATTGCAAAGCACACCTTGCTATATTGCAAGCGTCCAACACAAGTAACCTACCCTTTCTAGCTGATTGTGAATATTTCTTTTATGATTATGAAAATTTCAAATTTTATTGTATATATGTAGAAGATAATTGATAATATACTAGTGCAAATTTTGATCAATTTTGATGGATAGCACTATTAGGGGAGTTGGTTAGACTCTTGAAGAAGTTTTTTACTCTCATGCATATATGTATATATTAGTTAGGGGGAGTATGTGAGTAAGTTAGGTAAAATCATGTATATATAAAAGGGGGAGAAGGAAAAGGAATAGCAAGTATATATGAATGATGTCGAAGGGGGAGCAAAGAACATAAAAATATATGTTCTCCCTTTTCCCTTGATGTAAAAGGGAGAGAATATTTGGAGAAGTTTTGTGCATGTTTCCATCAATGACAAAGGAGGAGATTGTTGGAAGTTTGAGGAGATTTCCATTGGTATGTTTGTTGGCAACATGAGCATGAGCATATACAGTGTTGTCATTAATGTCAAAATTTTGGTTTGGTGTCAAGATTGATGTATAGCTAGTTGGTGAAGAATACATGATTGAGGTGATGGATATCTAGTATATAGATGCAAGATTCTTGCTCTGGTACAAAAAAAATGTGTTGAATATTCAACTAAGTCCAAAATACAGGTTTTTAGTGCACATAGTATCAAGTTTTAGATCTGCATTGAAGAATTTTGGTTTGTGGTTATAAGGAATTTTTGGTATATTTTATAGGATCTTAAATATAAAGTTTCATGTCTTGATGTACTATAGTGTAAAAGTTATGATTAATAGTGTATCAAGTTTTCCAGTGATAGTGTTACCAGTAGAAAGTACATGTGTTGGAATGGTTTGTATTCCACCATAGAATAATATCTAGTTATGTGGTTTTGTGGGAGTGCTTATAGGTGTCATAAGGGTTTGTGGTCCAAGTGGTGAGTTTTTTTGAGGTTTGAGTGTCAGTTTATGGATGAATAGTTGGTGTATATTGGTATCACTTCACCTACGGTAACGACCTAATATGTTTGAGGTCGTGTAGATTTAAAGGAAGTGTTGATTGGTATGATGGAGTTATCTTAGGTCCCCTCCAACCTATTTTGATGTGTTATAAGTTTTGAATTATGGCGCGAAGTGTGTGTTTGTTTTTGAATCTTGAGTCAACAAGCTATTGTATTGCATGTTTCATCTAATAAGGTCGACCTAATTGATGATGCAAGTATTTAAAAATGTAATGGGAATAAATGTAAGATCATTTTCAATGTTGATGTGAATATGTATGTCATAGTATGAAAAGTGTGTGAATATAGTGAAAATGTGATGTGAATATAAGTAGAGCAGAGTGTGGAAGTGGTGTAGTATGAAGTGTGTTGATTCAATAGTTTGATCTCCAGTGGAACTACATATCTCCTACATATTGTAGATGCATTATTAGAAATTTAAACCTTGGAAGTGATCCACCCCTCTTTTCATGGTTTCTTTTCTTACTACAAATTGAATATGATGTTTCAAATGCATTTTTAAATGTTTAAGTGGTTTCAAGAAATATTGATTCACCCCCCTCTCAATATTCTAGGTGTTCAAAAGAATTATCTTGTTTTCTTTGAGTGATAAACAAGAAGTGAGCATAGGAGAAGGGGTGTATAGAGTATGTTCAACTCAGGGTACGTTGTACACCTAGATTTGTTGTAGTGAAGGATTTGATGTATTTTTTTGTGTGTAAGCACACACTTTATTTTTAAATAGGTTCTCTATAGTGCATCACAACTTGGGATATTGTGATCAAATAACTAGAGAACAAACTAGCCACTCAACATACATTTAACAAATGTATTTTTATGCCTTAATAAAATAAATGATTTGATATTATTTATAATATTTGTACCTTGAATTTTTTAATTATTTATGAATAATTTTTTTTGTGCAATTATTTAATTTTTTTCATCTAATATTATATGAAATATAATAAAATTATTAGTCACAATAATTATAATTTAATTTATTACATTTTAATATTCTTATTTATAATTATAATTTAATCTATTTTTTTAAATATTCTTGAGGGAAAAAGACATATTACATGGAAGGACTCAAATATCCTAAAATATATATTTTCAAACTTCATTGCAATGAAAGAAATGATGAGAAGGGAAGCTTGTATCCAACTTGAGCATAATCATAAGCCACTACAATGGATCCACTAGTCTCCAGTGGTGATTTCATGCCACCCAAGCATGTGGTACTTGTAGGTCTACCCCACTATGCTAGGAGATTATCACAAGGGACAATAAGCACACTCATGCCAAATAATGGTATGTATTACACATAGACACCAAGAGTTATGCATACAACATGGCATGAAAACACATAAAATAAAATCTCACAAGACTATACATGGCTAAGAATGAATCTCACATTAGATACAAAACCCAACAACATAAAGGATTAGGGACCTAGAGGTAATATAGGGAGTGTCATTGCATTAACCCATAGTGCTTAGCTAAGTGGGATTAGGTATGCTTTTTGATTTCAAGGAGAGGGTACCCAAATGAAAATATCCAATTATTCTCTCTTAGAGTGTGTCATTTCTCTATGCTCATATTGAGCCTCTACAAGCACTTTTAATATGTCATTGAATTAGCATCTTGGTTTATTTTAGTTTACCAATGAATTTAATTATCTCTTAGTTAATAAATATTACTCATTCTATCCTCAAATCAATTATGATCTTACAAATTTTGGGAGCCACTCCCTTCCTGCTATCTAATCCTTAATCCTGGTTTCCTCATGCACCAAATTTCCATATGCACAATGCACAAAAATTAATGTATAAAGGTGGGATGATCATATTTTGGACATATCCAAAAATAATCTAGACAAAAAATAAAGATGGATTTTACTTTCCCCCAATATAATTCCTCATAAACCATTCCCAATTTCCAAATTTTAAAAAAATCAAATGGAAAACCATAAAATTTTCTCAACCACCATTAATGAATGCTTAAATTTTTAATCATTTTCAAAATTAAAAATTTCATTTAAAAATAAATATACCCTTTGGGTCTAGATATGCATAATGACACTCTTTTGAAGTAAAATTGTCATTTTCTAATTTTGAAAAATAATTCCATAACCATGGCTTAAAATTGAATATTTTAAAAATTTACAGTTGTGAAGTAAATTCAATGGAAGTGCAAGAAATTAAATCTATAATAGAGACCAAATGCTACCTTAAGGGTGAGCATGGAAAACATGAATCAAAAGAATAATGAAGGAGTTTACCTCAAGTTTGAAGGTTAAAAGAGTGATAATTTTCATGAATTATCTTCCAAATCGAGAAGCAATCCACAAGAAAATAACTCACACCTTTAATCCTTCCTATGCAATCTAATTCGAAGCTCAAACAATCCAAAACTTAAGAAAATTCCCGCAATTTTAAATTTTGAGAGAGAGAGGGTTTGAGAGAGCTTCTTTCAAAATGCAAGAATGAATACAAATAACAAGATTTTTCCCTATATGTCTTTTTTCAACTTTCAAATACTTTCTATTTTCATTTTATTTCCCATTTTATCATTATTTTCCTAAAATTCATAAATCACAGCTAATTAAAATGCCTAATTTAGGTGTGGCCTATGTGCCAATTTTTTCTTTGGTTCTATTGTTCTGCTAATGTGACTCTCGAGATTAGGGCCCTTACCCTACTTTTTAATCAAAAACAAGCTTTTTCCCTATATGCCCTTTCTCAGTATTCAAATACTTCCTATTTTCATTTTATTTTCCACTTTATCACTCTTTTCCTAACACACATAAATCACAACTAATTAAAATGCTTAATTTATTTCTTCTTTTCTAAGGGTAAATGAAGTAATTCCAATTACTTATTTTCTAGGAAAATTTACTTAATCCAATGAACTTTCCCAACCAAAGGAATATTTTCAAAATCACAATTAATCGATTACAATAAATTTAATATATTTCCTAATACATTTAACTTTTCCTTTCCCCTCTTTTTTTGATTTCCCAAGTCTGCAAAAGAATTTCCTAACTTTAAAATACAAATTTATCTATCTCAATGCAATCAAATACAAGTAGAAATAAAAAATCCAATTGAAGACATGCATGTTTATATTTAATCCACAACACAAAAAAAGCTCTGAAATTAACATTGATTTGGATCTATATTTACATGAGATCACATAGGACACATACTGAACTTTACTCAAGTATGACAAGGGTGAAAAAATACAAAAAATCCAATACACCATCTCAAATTAACCAACATTGGGGAAATAACCAAAACCTACATACTCATATGGGGAAATAACTATGAACCTACACATTCCATTGACATGTTAAGCATACTTATAAAAGTACATAATATTCAAAGAAAATTAAAATCATCAACTGAGTACAACATCATAGAAACTATATAATCATTACATCCAAAATGTAAACACGATAACAATAACCTCCATCTATGAACATGTTAATGTTACTTCAATTTTGAACCCTATTTATTATTTTTCATTCATTTATGAATACAATATAAGGGTGTGGGTATTTTCCTTAGGAGTAAATCTAATAGCTTTAGGTAGTTTAAAGACTTCAAGGATCGTGTAGAAAATCAAACTAATAAAAAATTAATATTTTAAGGTTTGATAATGGGAATGAGTTTTGTTTAATAGATTTTGATAGGTTCTATAAGGATAATGGAATAGAAATACATAATATAACTTTATTTACTCCTAATATAATGGATTTATAGAAAGAATAAACTAAATTATGATGGAGAGAGCTAGAAGTGTGCTTAGTAGGGCCATCTTGAAATATATTTTTTTGGGTATAAGTAGATACTATGGATTTTTACCTAGTATATAGGTCTCCTACATCAACTCTTATTGATAAGACACCTATGGAGGCGTGACTAGGAAAAAATCCTTCCTTGATATATCTTATGTTTTTTTGTTCCAAGGTATATGATCACACGTGCCTAGAGAGAAGAGATTAAAGTTGGAGAACAAGGACATAAAATGTGTCTTCATTGATTATGGTATGTGAAAGGGTATGAATTTGGGATCCTATATTCAAGATAGTTTAAAATAGTAGATGTGATATCTTTAGATACATTAAGCCTTGTTCCATTATATTATACCTAAAAGGGGATAAAAAGAAAGATGTGGTTTAACTACCCCCCAAAAATAAGAAAGGTGAACTAGAAGACCATAAAGGATCTAAATAGGAGGATAAATTAGATGATTTAGAGAGTTCTTAATAGGAGTTAGAACCTCCACCTCAACTCTTAAGGAACTCCACTTGACATCAATAGAAACCTAACAAGTATAATCTTCTTGATTGAAGATATTTTTTAAATTTGATTACTAGCAATCATGAGCCTAGGAATATAAAGGAGGCTATGGGTATGAATGATTCAAAGTCTTCAAAAAGTGGACATGAATGAGGAGATGGTTTTGTTGAAGAAAAAATTCACATGGGACCTAGTAATTTTTCCTGATCAACATAAACTCATTGGGTGCAAATGGGTGTTCAAAAATAAATTTAATTTATATGGTAGTGTTGAGAAGTACAAGATGAGATTGGTTGTGAAAGGTTATTCCTAGGTTGAAGGAATTCATTATGGTGATATTTTCACCCTAGTTACTAAGATGGCATCCATTCAATTTTTATTCTTTATTGCAATAATTCTTGATCTTGAGGTTGAGTAGATGGATGTGAAGATAAATTTCATTCATCGTGATTTAGAGAAAGAGATTATACTTGCATAGCTAGAGAACTACATAGAAAAGGATTTAAAAAATTGTAACTTGAAGAATTATTTGTATGGTATTAAATAATCTCCTAGGATGTGGTACCAAAAGATTGATAGATTTATATTGGGATTGGTATTTTTGACATCTAAATTAGATCATTGCATCTATTATAAGATGGATAATTATTTCTTTCATATTATTACATTATAGGTTGATGATATACTATTTTTGGTAATGAGAAGATATGATTTATCAATTGAAGTCTCAAATTTTACCATAATTTTAGATGAAGAATTTAGGGGTGGCCAAGTTCATCTTGGGTACATATGGAGATCAAAATAGATAGAGATAAGATTTTTTTTTTGGTTGGGATAGGGTAAGCATGTGAACTTAAAATTGGAGAGATTTAGGATGTCAACTTATAGACCTTTGTGTGCTCCTATTTTAATAGGTACCAATTCATCAATTGGGCAATGTTTGACTTCTCGTAGTGAGATGGAGGCTATAGTAAAAGTACCATATATAAGTGTTATTAGGATATTAATGTATGTTATGGTCTATATAAGATCAAATATTGTCAAAGTAGTTGGAGTCCTTAATCGTTTCATGGTTAATCCTGAATGAGTACATTGGGATGTAGTGAAGATGGTATTTAGATAGTTGTGGGATAACTCTAATTACTCTATTTGTTATCATGTTAATTCTAAGGAGTAATAGAATTTAATGGATATTTGAATAGATTTTTAGATTCAAATAAGATTGGAGATGTTGATTATAGGAGATCCACTAGTGGATATGTTTTCACTATGTTTGGTGGTGCTATTAGTTGGATGAGAAAGTGGCAAGTTGTGGTCACTTTGTCCATTATCAAAGAATAGTACATTAAAACTAATTATTCTATCTATCATAAAAGATTAAGTTTAGATGTGGGGATAAATCTAGGAGCTATTGTAGTTCTATGTGATAACTAAAGTGCCATATGTTGAGAAAATAACCCAACCTTTCATATAAGGATGAAATATAGTAATTTATAGTACCACTTTATTCATTAAATGACAAATTATGGGAGGGTGATGATGGATAAATTTGAAACTTTACCAAGTTTTATAATTGAATTGATGAATCCAATTAGAACATAAAAGTTCAAGTGGTGCTAAGAGCAGTCTATCAACCTCTTGGCCTATAGAAATTAGTTCATAAATCTTTGGTTCTCTATTTTATCTTTCAAGGTGTTTTAAAAGTGGTAAAATAGTAGGAATAGTGTCTCAACCTTTATTCTAATGCTAAGTATATAAATAATGCATTTTTTAGACTATGAAACATTAAAACTATTTTTTTGGGTTATAGAATTTATATGGTAAAATAAAGTTGTTAATTTCTTTGTCATTGCTTCAAGGGATAGTTTTGCATCAATATTTTAAATATCTATAATTTTAAAAAATAGAGCCCAAAAACCCCCCCAAATCAAAATTTATGGCCTCCAAAAGTTGAACCTCTTGCGTTGAAAATATAAAAAACATAGACAACATAGGCAAGATTTGTAAGAGGAAGCTACACTTGTTAAAAAAATTATTATGCATGTTACAACATATCATAATCTACATATTTGAATGGAGATATTGAAGCCAAAATAGAATTCCTGAGATGGTGAGTGGATTATGACGCACTTATGATAGGTGGAAGGAATGTGATATTTTTATCTTGTGAACTCATGTTCAGATTTTGGTTTTGGTTTTCTAACTAGGTATTTGAGTTCTAGATTTTTGGATGGTTTTAGCCTATAGCTTTGTAATTACCATTTTATGTTTCATTTATTACCTCTCCTATTTATAAGGTGTTGGAGATGGCGGTATTTAATAGTGAATTTTTATATACTATTATGCTACCAAAATTACTACAAATATTTAGTTGGTGATACTATTATAAATGATTGCTCTAAAATTATATTGTAATTGTCTTTATTATTGAATAATACATTGGGTTGCTTTGCAGTGTGTGATTTTTCTCGTTAAATGGTTTTCCCCATGTAAACCTATCTTTTTGTATGATTTTGTTTATCCTTTATATGTGTTTCTCATTTTTGTAATTATAAAGGTCTAAAATTCGCATAATACTCTCCTCTAAGATTAGTTTACAAAGTGTTTCATTGTACTTTTCTTCCTTTCACTATTCAAAGTCTATATAACACCTAACCCTACTAATGTAATTGAACCCTATAAGCATAATCAATGTTTTGCATACATAACTAATCTATTTTTTTTACAATTTAGAAGACTAGTCCACCTTGATGTCAAAACCTACAAAGTAGAGGGTGAAGGTGCTTACAAGAACCTTTGAGGAATGAGGAGCTTATTAAGTAGAAACCCTAGATGAATAAATTTAATAACTTTGGAATAAAAATCAAATAAATTAGGAAACTATGAAAGATTCCTAATCTATCACTACTATAGATGTTTATATAATTTTGTTTCTATATTATTGTGATGAAATGTGTAATAAATTTTGATGGATCTAGATGATAATGAATTACAGAATCCTAAAACAAAACACCTTAGATTAAAATTTAAAATGTTTCATGATTCAAATCAACACATAAAATTTATAGTAAGAAGGGGTTGGTATGGGATTAATTAAAAATTAAAAATTTAAGAGCCGAGGAGTCAATTTCATGCCATGAGTTTGAACTAGGTAGACGAATAAACAAAATAAGGATAAAGACTAGTCTATATGAATGTATCGAGATGAAATTAATCTAAATTCAAGATATATGACAAATCTTAATATAAAACATGTCACTTACACACTAATCATTAAAATAAGTACTACAAAGTGACTAATATATACCTTTATAATATTATAATAATTATTTTTTCTTTATTTTAGTTGAGTAGAATAATTATTTTTAATTTATAAAATTATATATATATATATAACCTTAAGATATAGATACTCATGTTGCTCATTCTATACCTATTATTTGTAATTTACTTTCTATTACTTTGGACTCTCAAGTGGAGTTAGTTAAGGAACTTATGTCCATGTTTCTTGGTGTTTCTATTGCTTTAGACCATGCACTTGTGGTGGCTATTGTTGCTACCCCATTTGAACATTTTTCATAAGTTATCCAATCTACTTCCTACTCAAGATAGCCCACCTATAGTTGATGCATTTGATACTTATGTTGTGTTCCATAGAAGGAGGCATGGTGCCCCTCTAGTTGGGGCGTTGCCTCATAAATCAAAATATTTTCAATGGGTTTATGTGGTACTTAATGTTGTTTTTATTATTTATGAATAATTGTTGTATTTACTATTTGTGAACAAGTATTATATTATTTTTTTGAGAATAATTATGTCATATTTTTCATTCTTCTACTCTTAAAGGTGTTGTTTGTAAAGGGATGAGGCCCTTCAACCCCTTTTACCATTATATTCATAATATTATAAATATTTGTTATTGAAGAATATATCATGTGCTTCAACTTGTATTGTATTTGTTCACTGGTATTGAAGTTTTAAAGAAGAAATAAAGAAACATTAAAGTGTAACTAAAGTAATACTTGACCAACAATGTTAATTATGTCATTATTATAGTGATTCTTTAGTAGATCACCTTTGTTGATTGATTATTTAACATTATAAATGAGAATTATAATACTACAAAGTATTGTCCTTACATCACAACAATATTTTTCCTTGACCAATCATAAGAGATCCATTAATGATCAAATATAACAATCTCGTCATGTAAATACCTTTGGAAATAAAAGTTTTTAAGGATTATAGAGATATGAATTGAAGGATTAGCCTTGTAAGAGGTGGAAGGAGAGGAATTCTCACACATGTGTGAACAAGGTGGCATGTGTAAGATATATATAAGTTACACATGTGCTAAGATCATGCTCACACATGTGTGAGAAAGATAGTGGGCATAGTTGAATAGGATAAAAATGAGGTGGAGGCTTGACAAAGGGGACTACCCTCAAACATAGTCCTACATTAATAACAAAACTTCAAGGATAATAAGTATGCAACTTTTTTCTATTATCAAAATAATTACAAAACATGCAATAGAAATTACTAGGGTCATAAGACCTCTGTCAAACTAAAATAGGTTGCAATATATGCAAGAAATCAAACATGTAAGTCTAGAAAATGACAATAATGGCCACAAAAAAAACACCTCCCTTTGCGTAGAAAGTAGAAAATCCACCTATTTCCCTTATCATGAATGAGCTTCTTTCCATTTATGTTGAGTTTATATGATTTTTTTTCCTTTCTCTAAACTGTGACTCTCATTTGGGTGTCATATGAATCCAAATATCCCATTTTACCACCAAGAAAACTTATCAATATATAGTACAACTTTTAGAAGCCATAAAATTTCACTTGGGCACCCAATTAAGTCCATTTTTTAAACTGAAGTACTCACAATGTTATACAATGCCCAAAATCAGTAAATAAATTTTAGTCATGATTTAGGCCCAAAAATGGTCATTTAAGGCCTCATATCTCAATCCAAAGACTTTATCAGGATGCCATAAACTTAAAATATTAATATCTACCATTTCAAAACTAATATTGGCTCAAAACTCACCCACCATGTGTAGTTTACCAATCCAAAGCTTTGAGGAAGATTTCGAGTTCCAACACCTTCATATGCAAACTTAATAAAGATAGAAACTTGTCATTTTTATCCCTTATTCACTAGACCAACATAAGAAAAATAAAAATAAAAATTATTTGGGTGATGCAAGATTGTTCTTAAACTTTGGATGCTCCTGCATTAGGGCTTGAGGGGGTTTTTAGCTTACAAGCTTGCATACTCACATATGTGTGAGAACTGGGGTGAGTAAGCATGCTCACACATGTGTGAGAAAAGTGGGGTGAGTAAGCATGCTCACACATGTGTGAGAAAGAAGTGGGATGAGTAAGCATGCTCACACATGTGTGAGAAAGAAGTGGGATGAGTAAGCATGCTCACACATGTGGGAGCATGAGAGGGATATTGACACATATCAAATGATTACATTCTTAGATTTGAATCCATGTGGGTTAAATTAATAGTCAAGTTTAAATTTCCATGGATTAAAGAATTAAAAATAGAAGAAAAAATAGTGGACTTAATGGGTTTCAATTAAATAATTCATTCATTAAGTTGTAGAAGCAAGGAATTAATGTTATTTAATTAAATTGATTTAATTAATTAACCTTATAGAGGAAATACAAATTAATTGTGGGAAATATAATTAATTATAGGCATATGAGATAATTGTCGATTACGAGAATAACGATTTAATTAATTATTGGAAAAATAATGCATTAAGAAACAATGATGAATTTTAGGTGTCTACATTTAATGATGAATTTTAGGTGTCTACATTTAATTTAACTGCCTCACATTACATGAAGAAAATGTGAATAATTTCTAACATGATGTTGTTACTCATAAAAACTTCAAATCATTGTGTACATGAGGAATGGTAATATTTGGTAAATATTAAGATTCCTATGAGCACTTTTTGAACTATAAATATGTGAAAAGGAAGGGAAAAAGTAGGATGTACAATAGGTTCAACCTTCCTAATTATTAATTGTCATTTTGGGAATCCAAATGTTGCTACAATAATATAGCATGATTGTACAAGTTGATTGATAATTGTCTTGTACAATGTAAAGTTTGTAATAAGAGGTGAAATTTACATGCTTACTTTCCAAAATAAAAATATTTACTTTAGATAAAATTGTAGCATATAAATAATTAATAATTAATTAAATAATTTGATTACAAAGTATGAACAAAGGTAATAATAATAATTTTATTATGATTATAAAATTAATTTTAAATATTTTTATTTACATTTAAAAATAAATTAAAATATAACTGTGTTCAGACACATTGCACAAAAGATATAGTAATCGTATATATATATATATATATAGTAAATATGAAAATAGGTGGATTGCCAATAGTGGCATAGTATGATGGTTAAGTTGTTGTGATGTTGTTCCTATCATCAAGGTTCAAACCCCATTGGGGTGTAAGTTTTGAATGTTTAAATTGGGGATGAGGTCCCCCATTTGTGACCTCACTGGTCCATAGCTCCAGATCAAAAGTGTTTACCCCTTAAAATAAGAAAAATAGGTGGATTAAAATTATTTTAAATATTAATATATTTACAATAATTAAATGAGAAGGAATTAATGTTCACTCAATTTAATTATTGATATGATTTATAAATATTTTTTGTTATATAATTATCTATTTATACTTTTAATAAAAAATAAAATTTGATTTTAAATTATATCTTTAAATCTAAACTAGTATAAATATCTTAAATATATTTATTTTAAAAAATTATCATATAAATAAATACAAATATGTATGAAGAAATATAAAATATAAAATCTCTTGAATATAAAAATAAAATAAAATAACTATTCACAACTCTTCACTTAATAAAAGTAAATAAAATGGAATAAATTTTTAGTTTTAAAATATTAAATATTAAATTTTGGTGTATTGAAAAAAAAGCCTCTCCCTCTAATATAAATTTGATTAGTTTTATTTTGCATTTTTAGGTCTAGAGTTTTAATGTTTTCATTACACATGGTTAAAATGCAAATGTTTTCATTACACATGGTTAAAATGCAAATGTTTTCATTACACATGGTTAAAATGCAAAATACTACATGTATAATGTTAATATTTGAGAGGAACTCGAGTCTTAATGATCATGTCATGTGTTATAAAAGTTTTGTTGATTTTGTTTAGCAATTATATATTGGTAGATAGAATTTTTTTTTTCATGGAGTGTTTGGCCTACATCTATATCTAACTACTAAGACATCCTAATAGTTGACAATCTAAATTTCTTGTTTGAGGAGGCAAAGTTGGACAAAGCTTTAAATTTTTTTATCAAGATATAGTACATAAAATCTCACACAAGGTGGATTTACAAAATTTATAAGTTTTAGTGTCCTTATGTCTTGGGGCAAGGTTCATGTGCTACGCTATTGTTGTTCTTGATCCTATAGATTGTTTTGGTCTCATGGCCATTATTAATGTATCACAATAATTCATATTTCCATATTATTTTGTTTCATATTTCACATAGACAACACCTATTGTTTATGTTTATGAACAATAACAGTTAACATCAATGTTGACTACATATCCTCCTTTCATAACAAATTAATGAAAAGTTAACAATTATTTATTTTATAATTAAATATTAAATTATCTTTTACACTAATTAGCTAATAGGCTACATATAGTGTGAGATTTGAGCCTACAACAAGTCTCGCACAAGTTTAATCATCATAAAACAAGTTTTAGCTACCATTTAATGGTAAACCGACTATCATTTAATGGTAAAAGCCTCCAAAGTATCAGGTGAAAGTCTCCAAAATCTCATTTATCACATAAAATCCAAATAAATATTGATTTTCCAATTGGATGAGAACATTCTATTTCCATTGCAATGTTTTTTGTCAATTTGATGACAACTTTCTTTAAGAAAAAAATCTAGATTTGTCTAAATTTATTTCATTCCATTATTTAGCACTTATTATTAGTTGTTTAATCCAACCACATACAACTAGAATTTGCAACACATGGCATCCATACACAACCATACACAAATATGATACATATAATTTTTTATCGACACAATCCTTAAACCTCCTTTAGATGCAAATGCTAGTAAATTAATATTATACCATGTAAAAGTCATAATGAATAATTAAAAAATCAATGAACAAAAATGCCAATAATTCATTTAAAAAAATATTTTTTAAATTAAAAAATCCACATCTTATGTGTGCATAGTTACAAGTAGTGTATAATGTGAATCATGAAAGGGTGCCATTATTGCGACCACTTTGTACATAAAAAAATTCCATATATTCTAACAAATTATCGTTAGACAATAGAGATGCGAAATTCCCACATATATTTTGTGTGGACCCCACAATCACTAAAAGACGAAAACATTTTTTTCAGATTGCTAGCAACTACTAAAAATGAGACCAAACAATTTGTTGTTTTGTTGAGTACTTTAATTGCAATATTTTTGGGCCCCTCCAAATTCAATAATTTCATTCATGAATTTTAAAAGGGGTAAATAGTTCTTTTTCAAATATAATTAAGATCAATCTCCATAATTTTTTTTATTATCATTATTAGTGTTTTTTATCTATATTTTTTTATATATAAGAGGAATTGGAAATTGATATATAAAATTAAACGAATTTTTGTAATTAATTAATTATTTATTTATTTAATAAATAAACAAATTGTATATATCTTACATCAATAAAATTATAAACTCAAAAAATTTAGACGACAAATTTTCAACACCAACTAATCAACCTAACCTTAAAGACTCCTCTATATTATAATATAATCTTAAAGACTTCTCTATATTATAATATAATAATATTTTTATTTTATTTTTATAAAATCTAAAATGTTAGTGATAGAACTATTTAGTTTGAGAATCCAATGAATTGAATAACATGTCTAAGGGGGACATCTACCTACCTAGTGGCATGATTGGTTGGAGAAGATTTCAACGTAGTGGTATGATTATGAAAGAGATTACTTTTCAAATTCCATGCCCCACCATAGTCATAAAGCTTAAGAAAGTGAAGGAAGCACTAAGTGTGTTAGCTCATAAAAAACATTTAAAATTTTCAATTCATCATAATGTGGAACATTAATGTGGTGATATTATTATTATTATTTAATAGTTTGGTTTGTCTTCTTTGGTATCATGGCATTTGTGAGGTGGGATGGCTTTTCATTGTTTGGATAGAAGATTCTATCAAATAAGTCAGTATAATTTGAGGATGTATTTTTGCATTCATTAATGTTTTTTTCATTCATTAATTTATGAAGGCCTCTATAACAATGTAACTATTCAACTTAAAATATTGCCTCTCACCATCAAATTTGGAGGATTGAAGAGAGTAATAATTTGCAGTTATGGTATGCTTTATTTAGAATATGATATATAGTTTTTTTTGTTTGATTTTTAATATTATTGTAATGATATTTGATTTTTATTTTTTTTAATCTTTTGTAAATGCTTAATATTATGTTTCATATAACTTGATGGTAATTATGACATTTAAGTGATTTAAAAATTTGTTTTAAAGGTTTATGATGAGGTAATGTTTTTAAAACAGATATAAATTTAGTAATAAATGTTGAATTTGTTTGTAATTGGTATGAGAAATATAGCCCCATTACTTATTATGGAAGTTGCATTTGATCTAAGTAATTCCTATTTACTCTAATCAAAATTCTTGAGATCCCCATAGCATTAACCCCATTAAAGTTAATAATCTTAACAAGAGCTTTTTTTATTCTCTTCTAATAGATCCAAATAGGTTGACATTCTCCTCAACCAATCTAGTTGTTGATTTATTAGGAACACTTTTTTGGTGTTATCTCAATTTTAAAGTCTTGAAATGAGAATCTCTCAAAATTTTCATCTATTTTATGGGATGTCTTGGAATAAATTATTTAATTATTATGTCATGAGCTAGAAAAGGGTTTTTCAACTCAACCATATGTGCATTTATGTTGAGGTGGGCCTTACCTCTAACCTTAAAGAATTTATGGATATTTAAGCGAGTGCCTTGCATTTCATGTAGATAGTCGTCTGCATTAAGATTTTGAACACTTACTTTTAGTGTTAGTCTCTCAACTATAAGATCAAGGATTGTCCACATATACCACATACTCCTATCGAGCCCATTATTGATACTCCTACTTTGTTGGCTAAGGAAGCTAGCTAGAACATGGTGAGTGGTTAAAAACTAATTGCTTCTAAACTAGATAGAATCAATGGAATAGCCCCTACAATTAAACCTCAATAGCATTATTGAGTGAATTTGGGACAAGATGATATGATCTTAGAATTTTAATATTTTTGTATTTTAATTTTTTCAATTATTGAAGGATTCATCAACAATAGAACTTGAATATTTAGAATTTTTTAAAATCTTAAATTATTACTAAAACTTTTTAATTAAAATTATTTTGTGGAAACATGAGTTAACCATAAATTTATATCTATTTTGGGTAAAAAAAAGTAGAGAGGTTTTTTCTTTAAATGTGTCAACATGGTTGATTTTTTTTTTGTGTATTAGATGTATTAGAAAAAAAAATCTAGTTGAAAAATTATCTATGTATTATAAAAAAAAAACTTTTGAATTGGAAAATTATCTATGCATTAGAAAAAGAAAATATTTAAGTTGATGAATTATCTAAGATTTTTTTTTAAAATATAATGTGGTTGTAAATGTTTTAAAAGTTTGATGTCATCATATAACATTAATTGATGACTTAATTTGCATTCATGAGGAAAATATTAAAACATCCACATGAGGGGATAAATGTTTTGAAATAAGCATCACCATTATTTTTATAATATGAATATGTTATATCATCCTTGCAAAAAAAATATTGGGGAGAATCCAATAGCAATTCCAAAATAAAAATATAGGTCATTTTACATAAATAATTTGCATCATCTAATGAAAATTCACCAATGGCTTAAGTTGTATTATGTGAGAAAATTTTAACACACATTAGAAAAAAAAAAAAATTAAATAAGCAATTACCATTATTATATAAGAAATTCCTTATTTCATCCATGCAAAACAATAATGGGGTAAGAAGATAATGTCATCTTGCATGATATGGTGATACAAAGTACAAACATTATCAAAATACTTTGTTTGCTCATATTCATTTATGTAATTGTTAATGCGAGGTCAAAAATGTTATAAGCTTTTCAATTCATGTATTTGGCATGGATTATGGAAATATTATATCTTTAATTAATAATATATTGATTAAAAAAAACCCTAGATGCCCATGACAAATCTTGAGGGAAATATATATCTTCCATTAATAATATAATCAACCACTTGATTCACCTCCATTATCAAGTAGGACAAGTCAAACCTATCCATGAGAAACTAACGCCCCAAGCAAGAAGAAAATAACATCAATCACAAGTCTAGCCCTAACCATGATGGAACCAGTCACTTGATCTTTATGCTAGAGTATAGAATGGTGGAAAGCTTCAAGGAACATAATACCAAACCCTCTCAATCATATTGAGGATAAATCCAGTAGCAAAGGAATTGGCGAAAACCTCATGAGAAAAAATACTAGTGACATCCCATAGGCCAAGATCTTCTTCAAATCCATCAATTTCTACAAAAAACTTATCATCTGAAGGGTGATCCCACAATAGTGGGTTACAATTTTGGCCAAACTTGACATTGAAATGAATATTTTCAACTAATCTTCACTTTCTGACACCTATAGTTGCTAAACCTTGAGAAATTTGAAGATGACATATGCAAACTAGTGATTTTTGACATTTTCTCTATAGATTCTAAATATATATTTTTTAAAGTTTTGGAATCAAATTGTATTTATTTTTCCATCTCCTTCGATAACTAGTTTTTAAGAGTAAACACCATTTTTAAAGAGTGATGTGTACTATAAAGCGTATAACTTTTTTTCTATGAAGGATAAAATTCTAATTTTTTCAATTTGTAACTAAGATATCTAGAGCATGCATTTGGTTTCATAGTGTTTTATTGAATATTTTTTCTTAGTTAATTTTTGAAGTCAAACCAATTACAATTTAGACATAGGTGTACTATAAAGTGCATAATTTTTTTTGTATGTATCAAATTATTTTTTTGTTGGATCAAGGACATCAATACCAAGAGCATAGATATTTTTTATATTTTTTCGGTAATCTACTATTTTCCCACATGTGCAGAACAAAGATCTTGATTTTTAGTGAAAACCTATGTTTAATTAAACTAAAAAATATATAAATATAATAAAACCAAAATATATTAAAACTATACTTGATGGAGAGCTCGTTTCAAGGACTATAATCCTCTAGCTGGGTTTGTCAAGTTGATTCCATTTTGATCCTCAACCTGAGCCTCAAAACCCAAAAATCTATAAAAATTACAGATGGATGGGGCAACAAAAAAATAAGGGGGCTCGAATGAACACCCCTTCAGTTCAAAATAAGGGGTGTTCATTCGAACTCTCTAAAAATAAAATTAAAAAAATAAAACCCAATATTTTATTGATAAAATATTGGCCAACATGGGTTCGAACGAACCCTTGAGGAAAAAGGTGGTTTGCTTGAAGGGGGGTGTTCGAGGGAACACCTTTATGTGTTCTAACGAACACTTCCATTTGAGCGAACTTTTCTATTGTGTGGTCTCACAACACGCCCCATTTTTCCCCTTAGCAAAATGTGGACCCCCTCTTTTTCTTTTCTTTTCCTTGCTTTCTTTTCGCTCATTTTGGCGTTGTTTTGATGCTCAGTTGGTTGCTAACTTCCTCTCTCATTTTCACTTGGCCTTTTTGTTGTTATATCCTTTTTGTTTCCCTATTTTGGTGTTTTAGTATGCTCTTAATGTTTAGTCTATAACCAAAAACCGGAATCCCGGAGTCCTGCATTTGAGCCAAAATGAAATTGTATCTTCATAAGATTCTAGCCCCACCTGGTATTTCATTGATCAAAAATTTAATCCCGGTAATTTCCTTTATTATCGGAGTCCGGTATTTTCTTGTTTCTTTCAAAAAGTCAGAAACCAAAGAGTCTACTTTGTAACTATGTTAAATTTATCTTTTAGACTCTGTTTCCAGTCTTTCCTTTCTTTCAAGTTTTCTTTTTTCTCAAAAAGGTATTTCTTGGATCCCGGTGTTGTTTTCTCCTTTTAGAAGCAATATTAGAAAGCTTTAATCCTAGTGATCAGTAATTGATCACATACCTTTAATGACATATACCTTGCAAAGAACCAATGTGAAATTTGATTGCCACGTATAATCATTGCGTTGTCTTTCTTCTCAAATAACGAGCCAACGCAGAAATCTAGGTGTTCGTGATTTGGACCATAATCTATAATGATTGCACATTTATTCTAGGAATTAATGTGAAATAACAGGTAATTAATGAAGGTGGCAAACTACCTATGTACTTGGCACCACCTCAAGCATGCAATTTCTTTTTCAACACTCCACTTCGTGTCATATGTCCAATTTGCTAAGGACATTGAATTAATGAAGTGAGATTGGCACACAAAGAGAGGTAAAATTTTGAGAAACTAAGACGCAGCTACCAAGGGTTTTGAAGTTGCATTCTGAAGAATCACCATTAATAACCAGAACTAGGTATGTTTCAAATAACTGATACTTTTTTAAGAGTTTCTCAAGCTAAAAATATTGATAATGGTATTTCCCATTTTGAAATTGAAATGTTAATTATTCTCTGAATTGTTAAATTTAATTGAAAATGAATTAAAAATTTTATGAAACATAAGTTTTGGTTAAATCTAACCCTAACTTGCACACAAGACACATATTCTAAAAATTGTAGAGCAAATTATATACAAAATGAGTACTTATGATGCAAGGGTAGAAGATGAATTCAAGTATTGAAATTCACAAGTAGTACCCATCAATATAATGGTTACAGATACCCACATGGGATGGTCTTCTGACATTGAAATCTGCTCATGGCAATTAGAAGAGAATGCTTCCCAATGTACCAAGAGTGTTGTGGCAAATGGATTACTTCCTCCAAGAGGGTTTCTACCAGTAATGGAAGCTCCTGAATTAGTTATGCAATGTATAAATCATTATAACCTAGCCAAGAGGTTTATTGTGAAATAAGGGAGAGTTTATGCAGACCTATCTCAAAAAGGAATCATATACACATTTGGTCTCCCCATTTACACATAGATGTTCAATGTTGACCTAAAGACCAAGACTAAGACATATCAGATCACTGAAGAGCGTAATAGAGAAATTATGAGCACCCAATGGTGCCAACAACCAATTACACAACAAACCAAGGTAATTCAGAGATCTATGTTTAAACAAGAAATGTAAGACATTACAACTTTGCTGAGCAAAGTAGCTAGTTTAAGAGATGCAAGAAAATTTGAACCATGGATGTTCATGATAATACCTCGCATGATGGAGGGTCATGTGGAGCTGCATTGGGGAAAATTAATAAGTGACAAACTACATGAACAAATTACTACATTCCCCAAAACCAAATGCTTCTACATGTCATCATATCTCATTTACTCATTTTTTATGTTAGCTAGTAAACAAGGGTTGAAATAGATTGGTACTCTGGGCACAAAATTTGACAACAATTTGATATATGCACATCTACCCTAGATCACCATCCACGGGTATAAAGATGATTACAAAAAAGTGAATGATTTTGTCTCTATGAAATTGGTGAGAACAATGGAAGGTGATAAAGCTAAGAGATTATCCTTGGAAGCACAAAGTGTCATTCGTCCTATGGGAGGCTGGTACATAGAGTTCCCAACTCACTCCTACATTAGAGTGGAGGAATTTGATGGAAACCCATTCATGCTGCCCTGGTATCCTATAGATAAAATTGTTTTATTGGAATTAGTGAGAGTGTTAAAACCATCTCAAGCTCTTTATATCCATGCTCATAAAAAGGCCCCTTTCAAATTTCCCATTACAATAGGAGATTTTAAGTGCAGTGCAATTAGAGTGACTAGTTTGTGTCAAGAAGAACTAAGGACCTACCATTTTGAAGAATTCCCTCTTCAAAGAGTGTATTATGATATTGAAGGAAATATTGCTAAAAATGTTGCTGGTTTTTGTGCTCATGTGCCTCATTTAGAAGATTATTATCTTAATTGTGAAGACAAGCATGTGGTAACAAGAAGAAAATATGAAAGAATGACTAAGATTTTCTCAGATGATCAAGATTTATGACATCTCGAACCAATTGGAAGAAGATGATGGTCAAGTTTTGAAACAATTTTACAATGATGATAGGGTATATGATGATCCCATTCTAGACCCAAGTGCTGATGATGAAGATATGACATCAATTGATGACTTTACTAGACTAGTTTTAAGGTATACTCAACATTGGATTGATTATTTTTGCAAAGGTTTGAGAGAAAGAGGAATTGAACCTATCTTCTCAAAAGATAAAAGAAGGAAACAAAGAGATGAAACACCTTTTGAAAGTGGAGAGCCTACTAAGAAGAAAATAAAGACTACTAAGGTGACTCCAGGTGTTAGAATTGAAGAAAGAACCCCTGAAACTACAAGACAAGAAGTTCCCATAAAACCATCTGACAAAAAGAAAGATGTAGATACAGGCAAGGATAAACCAAAAGTAAGACCTAAAGGTGCATCTTCCTCCATGACTAAACCCAGATTAAGAGTAATTATTGATGAAGGAATAGGAGCAATAGAGAATGTTGGTGCACAAACCAGGTCTTCATCTCAAAGGGTTGTAGCATTATTTACCTCTCCCCCTTTTGTTAATATGGCTAGTATGAAATAGGCACTAGGAGAGACTCGTATAGCTCTAGAGGAAATTTTTGAAGAAGATGAAGCAAGAATTAAAGAACAAATGAAAAAATGGGGTGCTATGTGGGAGAAAGTTAAAGAAAAGAAGTCTAAAGAGAAACCCATGGTACACCCGATGATAGAATAAATTCAAGATACAAGGTCTAACCCCATAAATGTTAAATAAGAAGAGTTTATTCAAGGAATGCTCACCTCAGAGGCAAGAAACCCTAGTGTACTTGAAATGGAAGCAGGGGAGACTGTAGAGGAAAATCCTATTGATGAAAGAATTGTTGAAGATACTCCTAATTCCCAACCTTCACTTGGGAATGTGCAAAATGTTAATGAACACTCACAGGTCTTTGAAGAATTAGTGAAAGGTCGTGCTAAAACTAAAATTTAAATTTAAATTATAGAAGAAGAAGCTACACAGTTTGCAAGAGATGGAATTGAAAATAGAGAGAATCCTGGTGTAGCAGTTAATGAAGAAGACAATGTTCAGAGAGATGAAATTGAAAATCTAGATAGACAGGAAGATATAAATCTCCAAATAGAGGAGGCAGTGTCAAATCCTACCAATCCTGAATCTATGCCAGATATCACTAAGGAAACCCCCATTTCAGAAAATGTGGCAAACCAAAGAGAAGAAGTTCCTGAAACAAGTGGTAAACAAGGAAATGTTATAGAGGTACAACAAGATGATGATACACCTTATTGGTTAGTCAGGGAATTAGCTTCTCCAATGGAAGTGGAAGTACTACCTTTGAATCTTAATAATTTTATACAAGAAGTAGGTACTCCTAAACCTAGGCGCAAAGCAAAGAAAAAACATGTCATATAGAGGAATGCAAATGGCAATAGAACCATTCAGATAGCCACTCCAACAACTAACAAGGACAAACATGAGATAACACCTAAGGAGTATAAGATCACAAGTATTAATCTTGGACAATTATTAATCTTGGACAATTATCTTGGTAGCAAGAATTAGAGGAGATAAAAGTAAACTTAAATGCTACTATTGCTAGAGTATAGAAATATAAACAAAAGAAAACAAAATTGAAAGAACGGGTTGCTACCTTGGAACATTTTATTAAGCATTGACTTTATCTGGTTGAGAACAAGTTGAACAACCCCAACATCTAGTGTTGATGTCATAGGAACAAGTAGATGCAATTGTTGCAATTCGTCATAAAATGAATATGTTTGAAGAATGGATTGAATACTAGGTAAAGCAAGGAGAAGAATTTATTACATATGCAATAAGAAAGTACAAGGAAGCATGCCATCATTCAGATAAATTGAAAATATTTGAAGATGAATGTAGATTTCGCTAGGAGCAGGTCATTGATGAAAGGTGAAACATTAAAATTCTCATGCAGACAGATATCCAAGAGTTAATACAGAATAATGTAATATTAGGACATGAAATTTCATTGCCATGAAAGTGGAAGAAACAAATGAAATGGGAAGGTGACATGTTAATACAATGTATTGAAGGATTTGAAAGATTCACCATTGTGTACAAAGGATTGATCAGTGAAAAACCAAGAATTTATTGAAATATTGACACGTCAAGGTTTTGATCCCCAAACAGTAGGATAGGAGGGAAAGGAAGCTAAAGCTTCAAGGAATGGATAGAAAGGATAAATAGAGATCATGTTCAATTGCTGACACTAGAGGTCATTGACAAAATAATACAGTGCATAAATGTTATATCCAAGTATGAAGCAGACAAAGCACATAAAAATGGTGTCATACTTTAAGTAACTAAAGAATATATTAGGCTCAAGCTCACTTGGAGAGCAATACGAAGAATTTCAAAAGAGCGCATGCATCAAATATTAAGAGTTTTCTGAGAATATCCGCTGAAGAAAGAAGGAAGAGTCCCAAAACCCGAGTCCTAAGAAAAAGAGAAAGAAAAGGATACCGGATACCAGAAATATGATGAAGTTTATTTTGGTTTCAATTTTAAATTTGTATGTTGATCCCCATCCTAGTAGATGTTCCTCATTCTGATATTTTGGAAGGAAGCTGGTAGCCTTGATTGATACAAAATGTTCATGTTGAAGTGTGAAGAGAAGTGTTGTTGTAGATGAAGTCAAAGCCTTGACTATTCTAGAATGTTCTTGATGACAGTTGGCAGATGCCATGTGCCACATTTCAATTTGTTGTTTTTGATTCTCTGAAAAAAAATTTAAGTTGAACTTTTGGGGCCTTGTTTCTATAAAAGGCCATCTCCTCCCACATTTTTATTTTAAGTTCAGAATTTGTAGATGTTGGAGGAGCATAAACATTTTTTACGTTTTGTTCTTTTTTCCTGTTTTCTGAACCATTCTGACGTAAAAATTTGTATGCACGTAGAAATTAATTGATATCATAACTTTATGGATAGCTACCTATCTCAATATCTTTTGTAGTTGGTTTTGTAAGTTCGGCCGAACAAGACTGTATGCTATGTCGTTTAAGGGTGGATACAAAACCTACTCAGTGTCCATAAACAAAACCCTGTCTTTAAAAGCTTGCACCGTTTTATACGTAGCTATGAAGCAATCTGGTGAAATATAAAGTGGTTTGCTCTATTTTGATTAATTCTTTGGGACATCCATGGAGAATAATAGGGAGAAAGTTTTATTTTTCAGCATTTTTTATACTTTGTTTTTTAGAATAGATGTTTAATATTTTTGAAAATGTTCCAAAAAATATAAATGAATGGAAAGAATTTTGTTGAATATCTTTTATTTCCATGAAGTTGTTGAATGCTTAATGCTAAATTTACTTAAGTGATAGCAAATTTTTTTTGATGTTCATGAGATATTATATTGAATCTTTTGATTTCATGATGTTATTTGATGAATGAGGTGAAATTTTATGTGAAATGTTTACAATTCTTAGCAAAGCTAGAAATAATTGTAGTCCCTTTGAGATTAAAAACAAATGTCACATCACTACCCAAGAGTGACCCTAGTGCAACCATGACCTAGTTATCAGAGACCTGGGATTGAATGAAATCCAATCTTTGTCCTATGAATGTAGAATTTACCTTTAGGTTGTCTTTGTTCCATATCTTTCAAGAAGGATAGGCTCTTCATGGTCTTGTCTGTGGAGATTTTATTCAAACTATTTACTGTGAGTAAAATCACCATCAACAAGAACCGGTACTAGGAGGGCTTATTGTTGTTATTTTGGTTTCGTTAGGTTTTAAACTGGATTTTCGTAGAACCACTAGATCTTGCTCTAGTGATCCTCGGGTGACCTTAGTTGAGCTTAGTGGTCGAACATTATCTAGATCTCAAAAGTATAGAAGTTTAAGTGCAAGTCCAAAGATTCCAACTGTTATTGCACCATCACCTCCTATAGTGATGGCGTTCTTTAATGTGGAGTCACTGATTCAATTTTCCGTGTATAACAATTTACCTAAAAATCTTTATAAATTGTGTCCTAAGTATTATTTTCACAAAGATGTTGAAGAGCATATCAGTATATTCAAAGATACATTCTTTTGAGAAAGAATTCAACATGAAGATGTCATATGTCAGTTGTTCCCATATACTCTGAGTGATGAAGTTTACCAGTGGTATATCAATTTGCCTTACAATTCTATCAAACCATGGAAAGACATGGGAACTCAATTCTTAGCCAAGTTTAGAACACCGACTGATCCTACTTTGTTATATCATTAATTCGCTCAAATCAAGAGGTTCAAAGGTGAACATATAACCGCTTTCAATGATAGATTTCAAAAATATTATTGTAGGTTACAAGCACCTTATGTAGTGGATAATTTGTCTTCTATCATAGTTTATTATACAACAGTAGATCCTTTAACTGCTATGTTTGTGAAGCAAAGAGAAAATCCTCCCACTACTTTACCAGAAGCCTATGCTGAAGCCATAAGTGTAAATTTAGAAATGAAACATTTTGGAAATGAATTGTCTGCAAATGGCAGAAACGGATCGAATATTTACCCTACCCTAAATGTAAATGGAGTTCCTATAGGTCATCTTATGGCTCCTAATGCTTACCCTATAGTGGTCTAGAATGGGACATTTCCTCAAAATACTTTCTTTCAACTAGGGAATAGTCAAGCTTTAGTCCCTCACCCTGGTCCAACTATTACAAAGCTGTGTCCTAATGGAAATTATTTTTTCTCTCAAACTCAAGAAAATCAAAATGTCAAAATTTCTAAGGAAAAGGAAGACATGAAAGAAATTACAGCTCAACTCAAAAGATTAACCACAAAGGTTATGCAATTACAAAATCAAAATTTCTATTCTTAGAATAGTAATCAAAATTCACAAAATCGAGTGTATAATGCTCCTAGGCCACCTAGACCTTGGAATACACACCCTAATAATGGGGGAGTATCCACACCTTTAGATAACCCTGATTCAACTAATGAAAAGTATACATCAAAAGTGAACTTAACTAACCTTGCAATGAACAATTAGTGTAGAATTCATAATACAAATGCTCATTCTAAAGTGGATTGTTCACAATTCAAAATCACCTCGGACATTTTCCTTGCTGCTACTCATTACAATGAGCATTGTGATTCTCATCGTCCTAAAGGAAATGAATTAGTTCTAGTAGGATATGACTCTTCTTTTGTCCTAGAAAGTTATGAACGCTTCAAATTACCTACTACTATCATAAGTCACATGTAAGATTTGATGAAAAACAAATCTATTAAGCCCAAGAAACCTGCATGCAAAAACCTATCACAAGGAAGAAATCTATAGGAAACAAAACAAGGGTTTTGCTCTGACTATATGAAGAGTTTATTATCAGACTGAAAAAATAGCATCAAGAAGTGAATACAATACAAGAGATCAATCCTTATAAAAGGAGATCAAAATGGAAAGGAAAACCTAACCCTAAGGTGAGTGCATTTAATAATTAATATTAATTATTAAATGACTAATATGTGTGCATAAAGTGAAATCTTAAGAGGAGAGTAAAGTTAATTAATTACTTTACTCTAACACCCCCCCTTAAGATGAGCTACAATGCAGCTACAAACAATGCAGAAGAAAGCAAAGGAACTACAATGCAACAGGAGGGTCCCGAGCAACATGGCCTGATCAAGTACCCAAATACAACAAAATCTCTATAAAGCGGAGTAAAGAAAAAACCGAAAAAACTCCTCTCCAAAAAGAGATAAAGAAACATGCTGAAAAGAAAACATGAAGGAAGGAAGGCCTCACTGAGACCCCCCAAGGACAACTTCCTTCACCCCAAGCATGGAGCGCAACTGAAGATAGCGCGAAGATGCCAAAGGTTTAGTGAAGATGTTTGCAACTTGCTCCTCTGTAGGAATGTACTCCAAGATGAGAGAACCATCCTGAATCAACTGCCTAATGAAGTGCATGTGGATTTCAATGTGCTTTGTCCGCTGATGCTCCACTGGGTTGCGAGAAATGTGAATGGCACTCTTATTGTCATACCAAAGAATAGTGGGACTATCTGGAGGAAACCCAAACTCTGTCATCAACTGTCAAAGCCATAAAACCTCCTAACTGGCTAACACTGCTGCACGGTACTCAGCCTCTGTATATGATAATGCAATAGCATACTGCTTCTCTCAAGACCATGTGATAGGACCATAACCAAGGCAAAAAACAAAGCCAGAAGTAGACTTTCGATCGTTGACATCACCAGCCCAATCGGAGTCAGCGAAGCCAATGATGTGAGGGGATCCTAAAGTGTAGTGAATGCCATAATGAGTGGTGCCCCAAATGTACCTCAAAATACATTTGGCTACTTACCAATGGCTCTCATGAGGATCATGGGAAAACCAAGAGACAAGACCAACTGCAAAGGAAAGATCGGGATGAGAATGTGTCAGGTACAACAAACTGCCAACCAACTGCCTGTATAAAGTGGGGTCTACTGAAGGAGTAGAGCAAGTGGAAGACAAAACAACACCTGACTAAAATGGAGTGGGGGCAGACTTGCAATCAAGCATGCCAAATTGTTGAAGCATATCAAGAGCATACTTATCCTGAAATATGGAAATCCCATCCGAAGACTGAATAACCTGAAGACCCAGAAAGAAGTGTAAGAGACCAAGATCTGTCATCTCAAACTGCTCCATCAAAGCTCTCTGAACACTCTAAATCATGGAGGATGAGCTACATGTAAGGATGAGATCATCTACATATAGCACAAGAATCAAAAGATCACCCTCTTGATGCTGAATATACACTGTGTGATCAGAATGACAGCGTGTGAAGTGAGAGGAAAGCAAGAAAGAGTCCATCTTCTCATACCAAGCCCGAGGGGCTTGTTTGAGACCATACAATGAATGCAAGTCACAAACCAAAGTGTCCTGCAAAAATCCCTTAGGCTGCTCATATAGATCTCCTCATGTAGGTCTCCATGCAAGAAGGCACTCTTCACATCCATCTGAAAACTGTCCATCCCTGTGAAGCTGCAGAGTGAAAGTACAAGGCATATAGAGTTCATCTTGGCGACAGGAGCAAAGGTCTCAGAGTAGTCAATACCCTCTACCTGAGAAAACCCCTTCACAACAAGACTTGCCTTATACTTATCAATAGAACCATCTACAGCATACTTGGTATAGTACACCCACTTGCACCGAACCAACTTTCTTCCCTTAGGAAGAGGACAAAGATCCCAAGTATGATTCTTCATCAAAGAAGAATACTCCTCATCCATGGCCCTATCCCACTCAAGGTGACCTATCGCCTCTGAAAACTTTTGAGGATCATATGAAATGGCATGAATCAAAAGACTAGAACCAGATGTCTGAGCACGAGTACGACGAGTATTTGAAGGATCACCTGCCAAAGAACCAGCTGCATCAACAGTGACACGGGCCCACCTAGGCAAAGACATAGCAACTGGTGGTGGTGGAGATGGTGGATCATCATCTACATCATCCTAAAGAGATAAGTAATCCTCAAGAGATGAAGAGGGAGGAGTAGGCAATGAGGGAGAAGCTGGTGATGGAGAATCCATTTGAGGATAGCGCTCATCAAACTAGACATCCCGCTGAAACAAGACCTCTGGAATCAAGATCAAACAACCTATACGCCTTAACATCCTCACAGTAGCCAAAAAATATGAGTGGTCGGCTCTTCCTCTCCATGGCTTTCCGCTGAGCATCAGAAATAAATGCCCAAGCCTCACTACCAAAAACTCAGAATGTAGAAACATCAGGCTTGACATGGGTCCAAGCCTCCTCAGGAGTCATATGTTGCAATGCCTTATGAGGCATCCGATTCTAAATATAATTGGCACAATTGACTGCCTCAGCCCAAAATGAAGAACTCATAGCTTGAGACTGTATCATACAATTTTCCATCTCCCGTAAGGTTATGTTCTTTCTCTTAGCAACACCATTCTGCTGAGGGGTGTAAGGGACTGTAAACTGATGCTATAAACCATGCTCAGTGCAAAAATCTGTAAAAGCCTAATTAACATATTCCCCCCAATTATCTATGTGTATCCTCTTGATAGAAAGTCCAGATTGCTTCTCCACAAATGTCTTAAAAGTCCTGAATGAGTCAAAGACATCAGACTTGTACTTAAGAAAGTACACCCATGTACATCTGGAGAAGTCATCAATAAAAGTGAGCACATAGCAGGCCCCTAAAAAGGAAGGAGTCGGAAAGGACATAAGATCACTGTGTACCAACTCTAGGGCTGCCCTAGCACGAGTGGCTCGACCCTTAGGAAAAGGATCGCGATGATGTTTGCCAAGGACACATCCACGACATACACCATTAGTACAAGAAATCTGTGGAAGCCCTCACAAGTGCCTGAGTACTCATCTGCTGTAGATATCTGTAATTGACATGGCCAAAACGCTCATGCCAAATCCTGCTCACTGAATCTGCATGTGCTATAAGAGAGGAACCAACAGTGTCTAAACTCTCAAAGGCATCAAATTTGTATAAGCGAGATGCAAAATCCACACTCCTAGTAGCCACAACCAAGTTAGGATCATGAAGGTCTCGAATAACCACATCATGTGGTGAGAACTCAACTATCTTACCAGAGCCAGAGTGGAAAATCTAATAAACAGATAGAAGGTTTGTCAAAATGTCAGGAACCAGAAGCACATCCTGTAGACAACCACCATCCAATGAAACAGTACCTGAACCCTGAACTGAAATTTGTGCTGAGTCACCAACTGCAATATGTCTAGTGCCTGTAGGGGCAAGAGCGGTGACCAAATCCTCTGTGTGTGTCATATGGTGAGAGGCACCAGAATCTAGAATCCAAGTGGATTCTAAGGACAATACTCGTGTAGAAAGAGCATGACCTTTCCCTATGGGCTGTGAAGGAGGCTGAGGTGCACTGATATTATGCTGCTGCATGGCTTCTTCCAAAGCCTCTAAACATTTCCAACACTTGGAAACTGGATGTCCTTCCTTGCCACAAAAATTGCAAGGATCACCAGATTTCTTCTTAGTCTTGGAGGAAGACTCACTAGACTTCGAAGATTTGCCCTGTTTAGAATTGGACTGTGGTTTTGAATCAGACTTAGGTGGTGGCTTGGAGGAATTCTCACTAGCCCCTGAATCTTTCTTAGGCTTCAGTTTCTGCTTCTGTTTTTCTTTGGAGGACTGGGCTACCAATGCTTGGTTCTGTGAACCTGAAAGTGAATCCAACTGCTTGAGCTTAGCTTGCTCACAAGTTAGACAATCACAAAAGACCTCAAAAGAAGGCATGACATGTCGAGCACCCAAGGCATCCATGGTGGAATAAAAGGTTGAAGAGAAGATCTGAAATGGACCCCGAAGCTTGGAGAGAATTAGGAAGATGCACTCTATATCAGTCTTAACTTTTCCACAACCCTGCAAGATAGATCTTTGTTGTTTGAACTTCATTAGAAAGTCCTCAATGGAGGGAAACGAATTAGGTACCAAAGAAGTTAACTCGGCCTCAAGCTGCAAAGCTTTGAACTGATTGACAGTACCAAAAGGTCCATCAAACTTGGTCCAAATGGCTTGAGGAGTGAGACAACCCTCAAGATGAAATAGGAGACTGTTAGAAATGTGTAAAGCCATCAATCCCATAGCCTGATCCATATTGTTCCTATGTTGCATAACCTCAAAGGTGCAAGTCAACTGAGGCTGAACCTCATCCAAACAAGACCATAACCCTCGAGACTGGAGTAGAGTCATCATGCGACCCTTCCAAGTGTGATAATTATGCGGTGTGAGAGGTTCAATAGATCTGTCAGCCATCCTATGAACTGTGCCTCAACTGCTCTAAATTTTTTTATTATTATTTAGTGGTCTTTCAGAGCTAGATAGAAGATGCAGAAGGGGTTTGTTTGTTTTGTTTTGGTGTTTGTAGATTCTAGTTTTCTGATGTAAATGACAGAAAGCAAGAAAAAACACCCCCCACAATGTAAAAATCCAATCCCCAGTACAAACTGAAAGCCAGAAAACAATAGAAAGCAGTAGATGATTGAGACAAATCTATGTGTACCTGAAGAATTTACTAATGAAATAGACTACAGATCTAGATAGCAATCGCAGGTAAAAAAACTTTCAAGTCAAAGTACAGCGTCCGCGGGGGTTTGAAGTTCTGCCTTTTCAGATCTGCCAATGCAGACATTGGCTCATGCATGACATTTAGAGGAATAAGATGCAAGACTGGTAAACGATACCAAGAAGGACACCACTGTGAACAACACAGAGGACACCCAAAAAAATGCTAGATCTAAAAACTACACCTAGAACCTCTCAAATTAGCTGAAGAATCCCAAATTTCTTATGTCAAACCCTTGCTCCCTTTTTTCTTCAAACATGAACAAGCTACAATAGATCCAGCTCTGATACCATGTAATATTTGATGAAAAAAAAATCTATTAAGCCCAAGAAACCTACATGCAAAAACCTGTCACAAGGAAGAAATCTATAGGAAACAAAACAAGGGTTTTGCTCTGACAATATGAAGAGTTTATTATTAGACTGAAAAAAGAACATCAAGAAGTGAATACAATACAAGAGATCAATCCTTATAAAAGGAGATCAAAATGGAAAGGAAAATCTAACCCTAAGGTGAGTGCATTTAATAATTAATATTAATTATTAAATGACTAATATGTGTGCATAAAGTGAAATCTTAAGAGGAGAGTAAAGTTAATTAATTACTTTACTCTAACATCACACTCATGAATATGAAGGTGATAATTTGACTATGACTTTGGAAACATATACTTTCCCTTATCAAGACAAAAATGAGCCTCAAGAAATGGATGAAATACATGCCTTCCAACAGTATCAGAAAGGACATAATTACAACATGAAGAACAACGTTAATAGTGGAGGTAAATTCAATGGGACTTTAACAATATATATCCTACCTAATAATGTGAATACTCCACCTAATGACAAATCAAGTAATAATCCTAGGTTACCCAAGGTGACCTCTCACTACAATTCATCAAATGTTTCAAAAGGTGAAAAGATAGACTTTGCTAACCAAAACAATTTGACTAATTATTTAGTGGAGAAAATTAAGAAGGTAAAGATTAGCCTTTCTCTATCAGAATTGCTTAAGACACCTATGATCATGAAAGATTTCTTAAACACTTTAGAAAATTTTCCTAAAGAAAGCAAATTCAAAGACCTTCAAGTGAAAGATAGTCAGGCTAAAACAAAAGATAAGAACATTGTTCCCATAACGGACATGCAAGTAGCCTTTTACAAAGGAAAATTAGAGTCTCCACCATGTTTTCTCACTTTGAGAATATTCAGTAAGAATATTCATAACTGTTTAGTAGACTCTGGAGCGTCTACTAACGTGATGTCATTATCCATATGTTAGACATTAGGGTTAACCCCTGCAAATTCTTTAAAGAAAGTCACTCAACTTGACAAGATAGAGGTAAAAATAGTAGGAGAGTTGAGAAATATTCACATGCAACTGGCTTCTAATCCCATAATCCAATATTATATTGACATTCAAGTCGTAGAGATACCTGATACTTATGGTATGCTTCTAAGTAGAGATTGGTCTAAAACATTGAATGGATACATGGCTACCAATTTCTAACACATGTGGTTACCATGGAAAGGAGTTCCTAATCAAATTTAGATTGAAAGAGAACCATGCATGAAGTACATGATCATAGATAATAATCAGAAAAATGAAGTTCTATATGTCAATGTAGAGCCCAAAGTTTACAGAATAGGAAGTTCAGGAGTTAAAATTGAGCAAGTTTTAACTTGTGATGCTAAGAAATCTAATGAACTAATTCCTAGAACAGATGTTTTAATCTAAAGAAGAGAATAGTCCTTATGATAAGTTTCAAAAGAATATTATTGCAAAAGCTCATGAAATCAATAAAAGTAAAATTTCACTAAAAGGTTTGTTGTTGTAGGATTGGTGTAGGTTGCATAATGATGCACATTCAAAAAATAGTTGTATGATGTGTTTGGAGATAATCTATAGGATTGAGAATCGATACTATCCAGAACATGATAACACCGAAAGAACTGAACCAAAAATGTATAGAAACGAAGATCAAAACATACAAACTGAAAATATTTATACAATGATATCGAAAAATGGTAAAATATTGGCTACAGATGATCAAGCCTAGATTCTTAAATTTGACGAATCAAAATCAAAACAAGGAATTGGAATTTAACTTATCAATCCGCAAGGTAATTCTTTTCTTGTTGCATATCGATTGCAATTTCAATGTACTAATAATGTGGCGGAATACAAATCCATTATATATGGCTTGATCCTAGCAATCAAGAAGAAAGCTAGAATCCTTAAAGTGTTTGGTGATTTAGAATTGGTAGTTAAACAAGTCCGAAAGAAATATATTTTCCATTACAAAAGATTATCCAATTATCAACACAAAGTATGGGATTTAATTGAAGATTTCGACACATTCAATATTACTTATATTCCTAGAAGATTCAATCAAAGAGTTGATGCTCTAGCTACTACTGCTAGTACTCTAGAACCTTTAGAGACTTCAAATTTGAAAAGATTCATAGTTGAATTGATACAATTACCTTCAGTTCCTGATAATTTCACTAACTTGTAAGTATTCGAAGATGATTGACACATATTGGAATTCATTACTAATTCTAGTATTTTCAAAGAACAAATAATTGAAGAGATAGATCATCTTGATGCTGAAATTCGAGATGAGGAATTGAATCAAGCTAGAGATAATAATATTCCAAAAGGAATAATTGAGTTAGAAAAATTGTTCAATATTGACTAGATAGTTAGACAGAAAGATTTTCCTCAAAGTGATGGAGGATTATCTAAGTTATACAATTTGCATACTGAAGAGGATCCTAAGAACGTACTCATAGGGAAGGTTTGTACTGAAGAAGAAAAGAGAAATATTGCTCAGGCACTTAAAGATTACTGGAAATTCATAGCATGGACATATGAAGATTTGAAGATGTATGACACTTCCATCATTACACATACTATACCATTCAAGCCTGATGTGAAACCTTTCTGATAGAAACAACATCCAGTAAATGCACTCTTAAAGCCTTTAATTTAAAAGAAAGTTCAAAAACTATTGTCAGCCAAGATAATTTTTCCAATCAAACATTCCACTTGGGTGGAAAATTTAGTCTGTGTAAGGAAGAAGAATGGATATATACGATTGTGTGTAGATTTCTAGAATCTCAACAAGGCATTTGAAAAAGATAATTATCCACTACCCTCACTAGAAGAAGTGTTATAGATAGTTAATGGTTCACAAATGATGTCCTTTTTGGACAGATTTTTTGGATATAACCAAGTAATGGTAGCGAGGGAAGACAGATGAAAACATCTTTCACCACGAAGTGTGGAACTTTCACTTATAGAAGGATGTCGTTTGGATTGATAAATGTTGGAGCTACATTCTAGAGAGCTATGGACTATGCTTTTTGAGAATTGATAGGAAAATTATCATTATTTACATGGATGACCTTATAGTATTTTCTAAAGATAGAAGAGATCATGTTCGAGATCTCAGAGCAATACTACAAAAGTGTGAAACTTATGGAGTTTCATTAAATCCTAAAAAGTGTGTTTTCGGGGTGACCAAAGGAAAGTTACTTGGACATATCATTTTTGAACATGCTATTTCAATCGATCTAGACAGAGTGAATGCACTACTCAGGTTATAGCCCCATGAAGTAGAAAAGAATTGAAGTCATATTTTGGTAAGATTAATTTTTTTCAAAAATTTATTACAGGATTCGCCAAAATAGTGAAGCCACTCAATGATATGTTAAAGAAAGACACCAAGATAGAGTGGATGAATGAAGCTAAAATCACCTTCGAGACTATAAAGATTGCAATCATAGAAGCATCGGTATTGGTAAGTCCAAACTATGTTAAACCTTTAAATTATATTTACTCGTTTGCTTCTAGTCACACTTGTGCAATAGTATTAACATAGAAAGGCGAAAATAAAGAAGAAAAACCAATTGCTTTTATGAGTGCTTCATTCAAGGAAGAAGAATTAAGATACACAAATATTGAGAAAAAATCCTTTGCTTTGGTCAAAGTTGTATGCAAGTTTAGGCATTACATCCTTAGAAGTATAGTCAAAGCCATTGTCCCAGATTCGGTTCTTAAAATGTTGTTAACACAGAGTGAGCTCGGAGAAAAGAGAGCTAAATGGATCACTATTTTACAAGAATATGATTTAGATATCATACCCATGAAGTTGGTCATAAGACAAGCTTTGGTCAAATCTATTGCAGAAATAGATACACAAATATCAAGCCAACAATACACATTGGATGAAAAAGATCAAGAAGATTGGTATTCAAACATTTGGCATTATTTGGTCTATTATAGTTGCCTCGATCATATGTAAAGGAATCAAAGGGGAGCCCTCAAGATAAAATCACAGAGTTACATGATTAAGGAAGGAGTTATATTCAAAATAAATCATGAAGGAATCTATTTAAGATGTTTAAATAGAACAAAAGCTAATAAAGTGTTATAGGAACTACATGATAAATTTAGAACAGCTCATGGAGCACCTCTAGCTATTGCACACCTCATTTTAAGAGCGGGTTACTACTAGCACGTGATTTTTAAGGATACTTATGAACATGTCAAACAATATCAGATAAAGGAAGATTCAGTGCTCAACCGCTACAACCAGTGATGGATATGTATCCCTTTTCACAATGGGGATTAGACTTTATTGGAACTATCAATCCTCCATTTTTTTGCTGGGCACAGATTTATATTGACTGCTACAAATTATTGTACTAGATGGAAAGAGGCATGTCCTAGCAAGCAATGCACTACATATGTGGTCATCAAATTCTTAGAAGAAAACATTATCACCAGGTTTGGAATGCCATATGCATTGGTATGTGATAATGGCCCTGCTTTTGCTTCATTGAAATTTTCTAATTGGGCATTTGAATATGGCATATCACTAAAATTTTCATCTAATTATTATCCACAGGGAAATGGATTAGCTGAATCATCAAATAAAAATTTGTTGGATATAATTAGGAAATTGATTGAAAAGAACCCTAGGGAATGTCATTCTTTGTTAAAATTCACCCTTTGGGTAGATCGTACTAGAATGAAAGATGCATTAGAGAATTCTCCTTATCATTTAGTCTATGCGGTAGATCCTCTACTACCAATAAACTTAAAAATCCCTACCTCGCTATTTGCACAAGAATATATTGGATTAAATGATCAAACAAAAGCTAGATTGTTGCAATTGATGCATTTAGATGAAAAACGTACTCAAGCTATAGATCATTTTGCTAAACATCAATATGTAGTGAAAAGATGGTTTGATAAGAGAGCTAGGTTAAAGACCTTCAGAATATTCGATTTGTTCCTGTATTGGAACAAAACTCATGAACTTAAAGGTGAACATGGTAAGTTTGACAAATTGTGGACAGGCCCATACCAAATTTCTGAAATATTGGGTGATAGTACTTATAGACAAAATTCTTTGACTAGCGAAGATATCCCATTGCCTGTGAATGGGAAGTTCTTAAAATATTATTTCCAGTCATAACTAAAAAGTTCTGTAAAAAGTTATGTAAAAAGTTTTGTAAATGGTTCTGTAAACAGTTCTATAAATATTTTTGTAAATAGTTTTTGTACATAGTTTTTCTTTTAGTTGGTTTTGTTTGTTTTTGTCATTTTGTTATTTTTTCATTTTTTTTGGGGTGTTGTGTCATTTGATTTTACATTAATTGGAAACCTTAAAGGTCTACAAGTCAATAGAACATCAACTCCACAAATTTAATCTATATTCTAACTGAAAATAGTTTTCCATTTATAAATTATTCAAGAATTATTCAAAAAAAAATTATATACACTGATTAGCATGAATCATTCAATTGATGTTGAGCTACAAATGAATACATTTAAAATAATTCTATTGAAATTTGGGATAGTAGTTGTTTTCATTAATTGAAAAATCAAAAGACTAACTTTTCTACCACTATAATTTTCAACCTAATAGTGGGATTCAATGCTTACAAGTTGATACAAGAGCTATTATTGCAATATCAAAAGTAAAAAATGAGCTCTCATTGTAATATCTAAAAAAAGAAAGAAAAGAAATATCAACTCATTAGGCCATCCAAATAACTCTACCAGGGCTATGGACGCTTGACTGACAATAGAGCTATGTTTGGGCGAATTGCAGAGATAACCTTGTAAGGGCTATGGATGCTTGACTGGCAACAAGGCTCTATCCCTAGTTGGCTTAAAAGGAATTGTCATATTATGAGGTTAATGCAAACAATTTCTATTTCTAAGTTTATTGTAGTGGAAATAATCAATTTCACACATGTGAGCTCAATAATACTTGATTTTGCATGCTAACTGAAGTAAAATTTGAATATGGAATAAGGATCCCATGATTTATAATTAGAATACTAAGAAAAGTTGGAATATTGATGTTAGATTTGGAATTGACTTTCTATTCTTTTGTTTTTTTTTTGTTGGTTGCTAGTTTTTGTGTGGTCTCACAACATGCCCCATTTTTCCCCTTGGAAAAATTTGGACCCCCTCTTTTTTTTTCTTTCCTTGCTTTTTGTTTTATTTTCGCTCATTTTGGCATTGTTTTGATGCTCGGTCGGTTGCTAATTTCCTCTCTCATTTTTGTCAATTTTTATGATTAGATATAAAACTCAGATTTCAATGCAAATTCAAACACATAAACACAACATATACCCTCAGAAAACCCTCCACTTGAGGGAGAAAAACCCAGCAACAAAGATCTCTCTTATATATATAAATAATGGCAACTGTAGACACCTAAAAATGGTCTGGAGAATCCAATTAATCGAATACGCCTTATTTGATTAACTAATCTTAAATTCTTCTACTTAGTAAATAAATAGAAATATTTATTTATATTAAGTTCATTTATTAATTCTTCTATTTTTGCTCTCCTAATTAAATAAACAAAATTAAAAACTTTGTTTTATTTAATTATTATAATTATTTATTCTATCTTAAAATTAAATACACAATTTGTGTTATTTAAAATCACATTTCTTCTTAAATAAATAAAGATTGCTAAAAATCTTTTATTTAATTATCATTCTCCTTTTAATTTAATAAAACAAACTCTATAGTTTGATTTATTAAATTATTTATTCCTCTTTTTTTTGCTAAATTTAAATAAATTAAAATTATTTAAATTTATGTATAAAATTTGCACTATTCACTCACCAATAAATATTTATTTCTCACCAATCAAATTAATGGCACTGCCATTCACGGGAAAGCTTCAGAAAAAATTTGCAGGAAGTTCTCTCAACAAGCTTCCACCCACCTTCCCTCCTATCTTGCCTGGTGTTTTCATGGGGAGAAACCATTCTCCATGATCAGCTCCTTCTTCTCATCCCAAACCTTTAGATTCTCCAGAAGAAATCATAGCCCCTCATCCCGGTTTCCTGTGCAATTGTGCTGCCGTGAAAGCTATAAATACAGCTCTTGGGCTACACAAAAATGATCCTAACTTATGCAATTTTACTCTGCAGGTTTCCAAACATTCAAGCATTCCAGCAATCAAGTTTTAGGATCAATCCATCAAGCTTTCTTCAGCATTTCATAGTTTTAATCATGGCTGTTTACAATAGTTTAATTCTCATTGTAGAATCATCTTAGTTGCATTATAGACTCACAATAGCTTAATTCTCATTCTCTAAGTGTCACTTAATAGTTTAATTAGCTTACGAATCTGAGAGCTAAGTAAATTAGAGAAGTCTTTAGAGTTAGAGAGCAATAGGATAAATTTCTGTAGATTTTGTAGTTTAATTTAGTTTAAATTCCTTAATCGTAGATGCAATATCTTATTTAGAAGCGTAGATGCATTGTTTAATTCGCTTTTTCCCTTCTACCGCTTACAAAATGGCGCCCACCGTGGGGCAATACCCCGTATTTTGCTAACTTTTTGAAAATCTTGTCGTGCAGGTATCGGCGTGAAAGTTTTTGCGGGATCGAGAGTTTTTGCAGCGCGCCGGGATTCTGTTTTAGCGCGCCGGGTTCCTGTTCCAGTGCGCTTGGTTACTGTTCCAGCGCGCCGGGTTTCTGTTCCAGCGCGCCCGGTTACTGTTACAGTGTGCCTGGTTTCTATTCCAGCGCGCCACTTTTTCTTCTTTAAAAGTATTTCTTTCATCTGGATCCGACGCGTCCGCGGCCAATTTTTATTTATGTCTTTTCTATTTGGTTAAAATTTACCAATCCTAGGATAGAAACAATAAAATTTACCAATCCTAGTATAGAAATGGTTAAAATTTACCAATCATAGGATAGAAATGGAGTAAAATTTACCAATCCTAGGATAGAAACATCACACTTCTTTTTGAGGTTTTAAAATTGAACATCTTGCTTGTCATGGAGCAATATCTCCATTAGAAGTAAATCATTTGTCTTTTGAGTTTAAAAAGAACAACATTTTGCTGTGATTGGGTGATAGGTTTATGCTCTCCCCTTGACTGGGTGCATCAGAATACCAGACTCACCATTTACTTTATGTAATTTTATGCTTTCTTAAAACCTTTAGACAGGCCTGCCGTAGTGGGAAAAAGTACTCACCCTACGGGAACGACCTGAGTGGGGACAGCCAAAAGCCATGGTATTCCAACCCACTTTAAAATTTATGTGAATTTGGGGAAACCCTCTTTCAACGGAAGTGCGCAGGATAACCATCCCCAAAATATTTGTTTTAAAGATTGGGAGGTCTCTCGAGGGAGTTTATCCATTTGCCGCTCCGAACGGAAACCCTATCTAAGAACCTAGAAATAGAAGCATGCCTATCAGTTTCCAAACATTGTAATACTCGGCGGTGTAGGGGCGGGGAAGAATCTACCCTCAAGCACTCACCATATAATTGCCAAGGACTGTTTGCTCAGGGGATCCGGTATCCACTTCCGTCACTCTGAGTACGCACCTGGAAAAGACAAAAACACGGGTGCCCTCTAGGGGGTGACATGGCTGTGTGAGTCGACGCAATTCCAAGCTATGGGCCGTTCGAGTATATAACGATGACCTTTTGTCTCTAAGAGTGAGTCTGTTTGAATTATCTTATCTTGTTATCAAACCAGTGAAAATCAAGAAGAATCATTGATTCTTAAGAACATACACTACTTGTTTAGATTCTAGGATTTTAAATACAACCATTCTATTCTTGATTGTTGTGTTTTCTATCATCAAACTCAGATAAGATCATCACAAAATCCTTAAAACACTTGTGGATTTCTCATTATTCAAGATTGGGTATCCACCAGGTTTGTCAAGAGATCTCTTGCCAAACGAATCCGAAAACCAAAGAGAACACTTGCATACAAACAACTCCTAAGAAAACAAAGATTTATGTATCAAAGCAGGAAAGTTCTACTCCAACATAGAACTTTTATTCATAGGTATCACGATTTCTCTAGAGGTTATACAGACGACTACGCTGTAGCTCCCTTAGATTCACAAGCATATTTCCAAAGAAGAGCTCTTAGGCAACACCACAATCATAGTCAGAGAATTCGTCCAGAATACATTCCACAACCAGCCATCCAATATGATACAAGACCAAGTGAGTTTCACAGAATAAGATAGTTTTTCTATCTTAAAAATCTTAAGGTCATAGTTTTAGCGCGCCTAGTATCTGTTTTAGCGCACCCAGTCTCTGTTTTAGCGCACCCAGTCTCTGTTTTAGCGCTCTTGGTCTCTGTTTCAGCGCACCCGGTATCTGTTTCAGCGTGCCTGATATCTGTTTCAGCGCGCCCGGTCTCTGTTTCAGCGCGCCCGGTATTTGTTTCAGCGCGCTCAGTCTCTGTTTCAGCGCGCCCGGTATCTGTTTTAGCGCGCCATAAAACCCGAAAAATAGAGAGTTAATAGGACATTTTGTGAGCTTGCCCATATCGAATACAAGGTTTCCATCAGTTCAAAACATTTTTTTCACAGTCCAGAACACTTAAGTCACGCAAAAGAAAAAAGCTTTACCCCTACACCTAGATCTTGCAGCATCTTGCATAGTGTCATTTTCACCAAAATTTGAGTTTTTCTGTCAAAATTTCCCCATCAAGGATTCTATCATCCTTTCATCATGAAACTAGATAAGACGAAATCAGATTTTAAAACAACCTTGGCACTTATCCAATCAAATCCAAGATCAAAGTCTAGAGTAAACTTTAAACGTTTGTATGCCTATTTTCACACGAGCAGCATATCAAAAACAACAAGAACAAGAAAATGAAAGAATAGCAGCCATGGCTGAAGAAAACCCTTGGGGACGATATAGCAGCACTGATCCTCTTATTAACTCACATGAGAAAGAAATAACTGCAGAGGAAATCGAGAAAGTTCAACAAGACCCTCATTTCCATAAATTTATGGAAAAGATGCTAGAGCAAGACATGGAAAAGTATCTTCTCCTATTAGCTGACAAAGGTGCTAAACTTCCTAAAGACTTTGATGTCAATCAACTCAAGGAAACAGCCACACCTAACTCAACTAGTATAGAAAATCCAAATCAAATAGATGCTTTGACAAGACAAATCCAACAATTGCAATTACAATTTCAAAATATCCAACAAGGGCCAACAAAGAGATATCTATTACAAGACATTTTCCCTTATCCATTTGACTCAAGCATTAACATGATACCATTTCCAAGGTATTGTGAGTACCCAACATACAACAAGTATAATGGAAGAACCGATCCATTTGATCACGTACGAGAATTTCGAGCCATGAGCATAGAGTTCGCACACGAGGACTCTTACCTACTACGATTATTTCCAAGGAGCTTAGGGAACACTTGCATGGAGTGGTTTTCTAAATTAGAACCTGGGATTCAATCCTTTGAAGAACTAATCAATAGGTTCATAACACACTTCTCATTCAACATCCAACATGGGGTAACCTTAAAAGAACTTTACAACACCAAACAAGCAAAGGGCGAAAAATTTCTTTCCTTTCTCCAACGATGGAGAAGGCTATTTGCTAAATACCCTAGATCTATTCCTGAAGAGGAGAAGATAGAGATGTTCATTGATAACTTAGTAGAAGACATGAATTACAGATTGGACTTACAATGTCCATCCACATTTGAACAAGTTATCGAAAAGGGGCTCAAAATCGAAGAGGCTCTAATCAAAAGAGGAACAATCAAACATTTCACTGAAGGTTCAAACAATAACCATTCCTCTAACAACAACAACGAAAAGCCAAGATTTTGGCAAAAGAACAAGAATACTGATACCATGATCGATACACATACACCTAAACCAGTATTCACCTTGACACCAACTACTACAAACAAACAAAACAATGGTTTTAATGTCAAACAAAGTAGTGATCAAGGAAATAATCATAACAGTGGAGAAACGAAAACCCAATCATTCCAACGATCCTCCAATAAAAGAAAATTCACACCGTTAGGACAATCATTGGAATCAGTCCTCAAAGAACTTTTAAACGAAAAACTCATTCAAGTACAAGAGGCTAGAAATTGGGACCCTCAAGTCAAACCATCATGGTGGAATGACTTACATTACTGTCACTATCATCAAAATAAAGGTCACATGACTGAAAATTGTTGGCAATTAAAACATGCGGTACAAGACCTCATAGATCAAAAGAAAGTATTCGTAGAGGGCCCTCAAACAAACAAAGATCATACAACATTCAAAAATCCTCTACCCAATTATCAGAAGGGAGAATCTTCTTCCGCAAACACCAAAGGTAAGAACGTTGGTTATGTTTATGACGCAACAATCCTTTGTTTTTCTGCTGCCAAAGAGGATGAAGAGTTATGCAATCAAATCAATCAGAACAACGACATTACATCTACCAATTTGGTACAACATATGGACAAATCCGAAAACCAAATCAATGTAGTCACACTCAAAGGGAAACAAGAGTACCAACCGGTTAATGCCACAACAAGGGCACAATCCAAAGTTATATTGAAAGGAGCATCAATATCATCCCCATCAGTGGATCCTCCCTCCAATCAATATAATCTCATCGATCAATTACAGAAAATACCGGCACAAATATCAATCTTGGAACTTTTGAAGATTTCCCCATCACACAAAGAGGTTCTTGAACAAGCTCTCGTATCAACTACAGTACCTAACAATCTGGATGTGTGTCAATTCCAAGCTATGGTGGGACATCTATCTGCACCTCATTGCCTTTCATTTTCTGAACATGATGATGTATCACTCACCCACCCGCATAATTCCGCCCTTCACATTGAAGTCCTTATCCATAAACATCGTGTAAAACGTGTCCTGATAGATGGAGGGGCTGGTTTAAATATTTGTACCTTAAAGCTGATTCGTGCACTAGGATACTCGGATGAAGCCATTGATACAAGAAGAAAAATCACAATCAAAGCATATGATGAAGAAGAAAGGTCCTCTAAAGGATTGATCATATTACCCATTCAAGTTGGGCCTATTGTCCAAAAAGTGGTTTGCCAAGTCTTAGATAGGGAACTGACATACAACATACTGTTGGGACGCCCTTGGATCCATGATATGCAAGCAGTACCTTCTACCTATCATCAATGCCTGAAATTTCCCGTCAATGGACAGGAGGTAACAATCACAGCTGACTACAATGACACCCAAGCTTGTCATACATTGAAGACATCTCAGGATACATTCATACCTAACAATAGAGAAGTTGGCACATCAGATAGTGAACAACAGCAGAGCTTCATTTCAAAGTGGCTTCCAAAACAACAAAAATCACAAGAGATAAGGGTGGCACAATCTAACTCTTCAAATGTTGAAGAACAATTGGCTCCACTCTCACATCAATTCACCAAGGAAGTGCAGATAAGTGACAAAGGAATAAGTGAATATGGTGTTGGACACTCATTTCATCTATCACAAATGTTACCCTCCTTACAAACATATGGACAGCCATCTACAAACACCCACACTTCAGAACAATCTACAACAGCATTAGATGGCAGATTTGTAAAAGCTGGGAGCTTAGATGAAGAATCAGAAGATAAGGCCATACTAAATTGGCTTTATAAGGATGAGGAAGCCCCCGCTTCCACAAGTAACATCATAGAGACAAATCAATATGGGAAAGGAAAAACTATTCTTGAGAAGATGGGATATTCAGGACAGGGACCTCTTGGGTTAAGGAAACAAGGCATAACAGAACCAATCCAGCCTCTTACGCTCCAACATAAGGATAAAACTGGACTAGGATACACAGAAAAAGCAAGAGCAGAAATCACCAATAAAACTGTGGAGCGTATTCTTCAAATAAGAGATAATTCTGAAACAGATTCAAATGAGTATGAGTGGGACAACTTATCAGAAGTTTCCTATGAAGATATTCAGGTTGACATTATCAAAAAGTATACCCCCAATCACGAGGAGGGTCAAAGCTCAAGTTTTAATCCTATTGTCTTTGAAACACAAAATTTCGATGACTCAAGTGAAGATGAACGGACATCGATTGAGATAAATGATGTGGAAGAAAATACCTTTGTAGGCCTCGACATAACCACAGACAACCTGGACGACATTTTTCCGAGCTTTCACAATCGCTGACCTCAACCCATCTAATGATTCATTGCCTTTACTACATCGAACTTATCGAATGGGAACCCCCAACACCCTATCAATCTCCCTGTTTTTGACAATGACTCCTCCATTATTAACTACCTTTGCTGTGAGGAATCTGATACTTGTTCTACCAATACTTCTTTTAATGATGCTTTTAGGCAGGAGGATGCCAAGCCTTCCAGTTGCAAAAATATGAAAGAAAAAAATGGATCTAATGGTGAAAACCATTCTATGGCAGTATTTGATCCTAAAATAGTAAAAATAAAGAACGCATCCGATGGCGAAAACCTCATTGAGGCACCAAAGGATGGAAGGTTTGACATCCTCCCGCAACATTACCATGAAAGATCATCAGTATTGATAGAACCCACACAGTCTATTAATATTGGCACAGCAGAGAAAGCAAGAATACTACACCTGGCCGCATCCATGACAGATACAGAAAAGCCATATTTTATCAAATTCTTTGAAGAACGATGCATCAATTTTGCTTGGTCATACTCTGACATGCCAGGCTTGGACACAGATCTCATTATGCATCACTTATCCTTACTGGCACTAAACCAGTAAAACAGAAGCTGAGAAAAATGCATCCACATGTTGCATTATTAGTGAAAAATGATTTGAAGAAATTACTAGATGCTGGATTCATCAGATCTATTGATTATGCAGAATGGATATCCAACATTGTACCTGTTTCAAAGCCAGATAACACCATTAGAATATGTACTGATTTTCGGGATTTAAATAAGGCATGTCCAAAGGATGATTTTCCTTTGCCAAACATAGACATGATTGTAGATCTCATAGCCGGTCATCAAATGCTATCACTCATGGATGGATTTTCAGGATACAATCAAATCAAGATAGCTCCTGATGACCAGGAGAAGACAACATTTACATGTCCATGGGGCACCTTTTGCTGGAATGTCATGCCTTTTGGGTTAAAGAATGCAGGAGCTACATACCAGCGAGCTATGACAACAATCTTCCATGATATGATGCACACCTTCATGGAGGACTATGTGGATGATATCTTAGCAAAGTCTTACACCAGGGAAGGACATCTAGAGATATTGGCCAAAATATTCGACAGGTTGGAAAAATTCAAAGTCAGATTGAATCCTAAGAAATGTGCCTTTGGAGTAACATCAGCAAAACTCCTAGGATACATAGTTTCTACAAAGGGAATTGAAGTAGATCCAGCAAAAGTCCAAGCCATTATGGAAATGCCCCCTCCTAAGAATATCAGTACATTAAGATCTCTACAAGGTCGACTACAGTCCATCAGAAGATTCATCTCTCAACTGGCCGATCGGTGTCATCCATTCAACCATCTTTTGCATAAAAATGTGCCTTTTAAATGGGATGAACAGTGTGAGAGTACTTTCAATCAAATCAAGCATTATCTGATGACACCACCAATCTTGGTACCACCCAGCGAAGACAAGCCATTGTTGCTATATATCGCAACAACAGATATTTCTTTAGGAGCCTTGCTAGCACAAGAGGATAAAGAAGGAAAAGAACAGGCAATATACTATATCAGCAGGACACTCAATGGACATGAAGTAAACTACACCTTCATTGAAAAATCATGCTTAGCAGTAATATTTGCAACACAAAAATTGCGACATTATATGCTCACTCACACTATCAAGCTCGTTGCAAAAATTGATCCTCTCAAGTATTTACTGAGCAAAGCAACTTTAACAGGAAGGTTGGCAAAGTGGGTCATGCTCCTCAGTGAGTTTGATATTCAGTATGTTGAAAGGCGAGCTATCAAAGGACAAGCCATCGCCGACCAATTAGCAGAAGCTCCATTATCTGGCAGTCATCCTATGACCATGGAATTTCCCGATGCAAATATCCTCAATGTAACAACACAACCATGGCAACTCTACTTCGATGGATCCTACACACAACATGGAGTAGGGGCAGGAATTCTATTTGTCACACCTCTTGGGCACACAATCCCGCGATCATACAGGCTTACCTTCCGTTGTACTAACAATGTGGCAGAATATGAAGCTTTGATCCTTGGAATTAAAGTGGCTATTGAATGGAAAATCACAGAACTACAGGTGTATGGAGACTCCCAGTTAATCATCTACCAAGTCAACAATGATTACCAAACTAAGGATGACACACTGATTTTGTACAAGAGGCTGGTGGATGACCTAAGAAAATACTTCATAGAAATCAAATTTGAGCAGATACCAAGATCATAGAACAAAGCAGCAGATGCCATGGCCACAATAGCATCTCTTCTACAAATGCCTGAAACGCAAGATCGTTATCGATTTATTGTAGAACAAGTATCAAATCCTGCATACGCAAATCCCAAATCTCAAACCATAAGCCTTTTGGATAGTGCCCAATCCTCCATTTATGGAGACATTTATGCTTATCTGAAAGATAATATCTTACCACCAGATCTTTCTCGCAACCAAAAGCGCAACTTCATACGCCAATCCGCCAAACATACTATTATTGCCGACACCCTTTACCGTCGAGGCCTAGATGGTACTCTTTTACGTTGTTTAGAACATGACGAATCCGCTTCCGCTTTACACGAGGTCCATGAAGGAATTTGTGGAACACATTCAAGTGGATTATCTTTAGCCAAGAAACTCCTTCGTTTAGGGTATTACTGGCCACACATGGAACAAGAATCTTATCAGTTTGTCAAAAGATGTTCAAAATGCCAGATACATGGTAATCTTATACATGCACCAGCACAGGAGTTGCATCCATTTGCAACTACATGGCCTTTCTGTCAGTGGGGATTAGACCTGGTAGGGAAAATTCACCCATCTTCATCTAATGGACACAAGTTCATTATCACAGCAACCGAATATTTTACAAAATGGGTGGAGGCAGTTCCTTTAACCACAATCACTGGAAAGAAAATATCATCTTTCATTCTTAATTATCTCATTTGTAGATATGGGATACCCCAGTCAATCATCACAGATAATGGAAGGCCTTTCAAAAACCAAGACGTCCAAGAGCTGTGTGAAAAGTTCCACATTCAACATCGCTTTTCAACCCCGTATTACCCTCAAGGTAATGGGCAGGCAGAAGCTTCGAACAAAACAATCCTAAAGATTCTCAAGAAGACTGTAAATGAAGTGGGACGTGATTGGCACGTTCAGCTAAATCCTGCTCTTTGGGCTTACAGGACTAGTATCAGAACACCAACAGAAGCTACACCATATGCTCTTGTCTATGGATCAGAAGCAATACTACCTATTGAGGTAGAAATTCCATCCCTTCGAGTCTCACTAAAGGGACTCATTTCAGATGAATATTATAGGGTCTCGAGACTTCAGGAATTAGAGCTACTCATGAACGTCGACAACAAGCTGTCAATCATTTGACAGCCTATCAACAAAGGATGTCTAGGAACTATAATCATAGGGTTAAGCCTAGAGTCTTCCAGATCGGAGACTTGGTCCTACGGGAAAACCCTAGAAATCAAGCAGACAGAGAAAAGAAGGAAAGTTTGAACCTAACTGGATAGGACCTTATGTCATCATATCAGTCTATGGATCAGGAGCATACCGACTGTCTACACCAGGAAGAGGAGACATGTTGGAGGAGCCCATGAACGGCATTCATCTCGGCGATTCTACACTTGAGGATATCCAATGCACGGTCAATAAAGTTGTCTTGATGAAAACCTGGCAAAGCAGGCATCGTGATGACAGAAAAATAATAATAATAATAATAATATAAAAAATAAAAATACAAAAGAAAAAGAAAGAGGACACAATAAAAACGAGTGATGAAAACTTGGCAAACAGGCGTTACTTGTGATTTTCACCAAACTCCTCTATCTATTGGGTACAGTGTTGTTACGATTGTTTCCTTTCATATCATTTCCATCTATCATTTGAGATTATCACTATCCATATCATAGCAAGGATACCAGGTTTTACCCTAGCTTGGGGGCAACATCCTAATGTTATCTGGTACAAGTAGACTTTCAGCTTGCATGGAAGGGCAGTCAAACATGACAACCTCAAGTGGCAACCCAATCAAAATCCAAAAACATCAGAAAAATCCAAAAATCCAAAACATCAGAAAATTCAAAATCCAAAAACATCAGAAAAATCCATCAAAATCCAAAAACATCGGAAAATCCATCAAAATCCAAAAATCGAGAAAATCAGAAAATCCAAAATCCAAAAACATCAGAAAATCCATCAAAATCCATCAGAAAATTCAAAATCCAAAAACATCAGAAAATCCAAAATCCAAAAACATCAGAAAATCCAAAATCCAAAAACATCAAAAATTCAAAATAGAGTCTACATCAGTCAAAAGTGGAGTCTGTGTCAGTCGAACTACGTGGTCTCTGCGTATATAACGTAGGCAAGACTAATCTTTGATCAGTCCCCGAGACCCCTAGGATAGGTCTTTAGGTCACATCATTTGGTCAAACGTTTGGAAAAATCATGCACACATCAGCACACACATCTCAACACTGATGATCTAATCTGAATAATGATTTGAAAATACATTAAGTAGAATTTGAATTGTTGTGCTTTTTATCATTTGATTATCATTTCTTTGGAGCAACTCAATGATGTATTGAACTAGAGAAGTAAGGAGGAAGAATGATACCTTTTCTTTGTTTACTGTTTGTGAATTAATCATTATTGTTTTGTGAATTGTCGCGGGAAATGCTCTACCAAGTATCATGGATGACATTCAAATTCACTTAAGAAAATGATTAATTCTTGTTTGTTTACGCAAGAAATGCTCAGGTCATCATTGGTCTATCTTATACCATGATGCTTGTGTTTGCTTGCAATATCAAAAAAATCATACTCAGGTCATCATTGGTCTATCTCATATCATTGATGCTTGTATTCGCTTTCAACATTTTTAAAAGCTCAGTGATGATACAAAGCAGAATAAAATGATTATTGAAGTGACACTTAGATTTGCATTGATAAAATAGGCATTTTCATGGTTAACATAGATTGCATTCATAATAATACATCTGCAGAGTACTGGTGACACGAGTTCAATGATTCAATCATAATGATGTTATCTTTCCTTACTAAAGACTGAGTATACTTGACACATGAACATAGGATCATATCTTCATCTCATCATAAATTCACAATAAAATCGCATTTCATGACATCATATACATGTTATGTTACACCATTCATTTATCCATACATCATTTACACTTACATTTCATCAGTCATTCCATTTCATTACATGTCATTTTACACTATCATACATCAGTACATTTCATTTCATTTACATTTCATTTCTCCAACATTCATTTACATTTACATCTCATCATTCATTAAAAATCATCTACTCATTTATCATTACAATTAAATCACATTTCATCGCATATCATTCTATTCACATCTCATTATTCATCATCCACTTATCACATATTCATTTATCACATTTCATTTACATACATCATTACATTTTACATTTCATTTATTCGTCATCCATTTATCACATATCACATTTTACAATTCATTTCACATATTCACATATCACATTTGTATTTATTACATTTTCCATACATCATCCATCACATTTTATCTATCATACATTACATCTCATTAAGAAAAGAAATACATCATCCATCACATTTTATCTATCATACATTACATCTCATTAAGAAAAGAAATACATCATCAATATCATTTCGCATCCATCACGTCAATACATCATAAAATCAATGCATCCATCACATAAATCATGTAAAATCGTATCATAAATCAATCGAACCACTGCACATATATATCTCATCAAGTGTCAAGTATACAATGAAGTCTGAAAATAATGAAAATAACATCATGTCAAAAATGGCTGTATCAATCTCTCAATGGGTACACATATAATCTCAAGTAGTACTCCCACCAGAAGGAGCAGGTCTCGCACCAGTATCAACACCACCACCAGACGTCCCAGGATCTCTCGGATCTCTCGGCAGAGGCTGTGTCACACCTCTGCTCACTGTCCTCGACCAAGTCCTCTCTGAGCGTGACTGTGCATAGCTGACTCTCTGCTCTGGGGGGCATAGCTCATGGTAGTGGCCCCGGTAGAACTCAATCTCAGCACCGGCTCGCATGGCCTCACGCATATAATCCACTACAGAGGTCCCATCTGCCACTCTCTGTAACCTCTCTGCAGTCACCTGTGCTATCTCAGCTGTCCGTCTAATGGTATCCTGCTCTACAGTCAAGGCCGTGATCTGTGCCTGGGCGGTGGACAACTGTGCTCATAATCCTATCACCTGAGCCTATGCAGTCGCTGCTACCTGTAATGCCCCATCTCCCTCACTAATCAGTGATGTAATCTGGGTCTGAGCAGTGGCTAGCTGTGCCTGCGTCTGAGCCTGAGTCTAAGCTAATAACCTCTGCACCTATGCTAGCTGACCCTGCAATGTCTGCACTTGCACCTGTAAGCCTGCCACCTCTGAGGGATCTGTCGATGAAGACATAACAGCCTACCTCTTATGAGGTGCACTGGAGGATGGCTCTGATGAAACTGCTACGCTCGGACCCCTCCCATCTCCGCCATCATCGTCACTGCTATCATCACTGCTATCAGAGCTCTCATCACTATCGGTCTCCGAGCTGCTCTCCACATCAACATCAACATCCTCCTCTCTACCCCGTCTCTGACCAACCTGAACACCCCCTGCTGGTGCTACTGTTGGTGCTGCTAGTGCTACTGCTGGTGCTGCTGGTGCTACTGCTGGTGCTGCCGCTGGTACAGGTGCTAGCTCATCTAGAATAGTGATCTGTGGAGGAGGATGTAGAGCCAGATACTCTCCATACTCAGGAGTAATAGGCGCCTCGACAATATCCTGCCGAACATCCCATGCTGATGGCTGTAGAGCACGGTAACCCTCAACAAGTGCCCCGTAAGGCAAGCTGGGACCCCAATCAGGAACATCAATCCGTCGCCATCCATAATGTGCTACACCCAATGGCATGCACTGCACAATACCATACTGTCTATACACACGACGAAACAGGAACCGCTCCAAAACCCTAGGGCTCTTCCCGATCAAATACATAGAATCGAACAAGAACCCCAACTCAATATCATCGTCGTCCTAGGCATCACAGTCTAGGTACGGACGCTAGGTCACTGCCTCTATATCATCAAAGATTCGTCTCCAATACTCAAGCTTACCCATCATATGCTGGGTAGGCCTGCCTCTATATCGAAATACATATGGCCTCGTCGCTGGTCTGGCCAACACTAGTACGGGACGCGTAACAGCAATATGCTCCCAGGCCCATACCTAGAGAAGGGTAGCCCCTGCAGATAAACTACTGCCACCGAGATATACTATCCAATGCAAATCATGATATAACTGGGCAAGCATGCACATGCCCCATCCATATCTCGTCCTATGGACCACCAGGCCCTCTAGCACATGACCCCATCCAAGCGATAGACCCTTTGACCTCTTATCAGGACAAAGGAATCCACCAATGAAACCCGCCAAAATAGAAGGAAGAGGAGCATATGACTCATATATATCTATCCATGGGATCCACTCTCCTGCAATGTGAGGATCCTGGAAGACTCTCTGCATGGCCTCTACACCACCAACCTCCTCCAAGTCGTGAACCACAATCTCTCCAACAAATGGTATGCGAAGAATATGCCATACATCCTCTGGCATCACTGTCATCTCACCAGTAGGTAAATGAAATGTGTTGTGGTCACTATGCCACCTCTCCGCCAAAGCTGTCAATAGACCCCTATTGAGTCTAATATGGGGCATGTCCAACAATGTAGTCAAACCACAGGCAGCAATATGCTGTCTCTCGTCAGGAGACAGTCGCGAAATCATATCAAACGGCCAGGGGAACTGCTCCCGCACCTAGATCACATCCAACTGCTCCTGTACTCATGCAAAACAAAACATTTTAATCAGAATATCAAAAGATCATCAAATTTTCAAACATTGTGCTTTTACCTATCTACCTATCAAATCATCACGGAACTCTCATCTATCAATTGGGTTCAATCATTCAAAATGCATAATTATTCCTCGCCTATCATGAGGGTAATTATATCAATCAATAGATCTCGCTCATCATGAAATCGTTTCCCATATATTTTAGTCAAGAACAAAACTAAAATAGATGGAATCAAAAACAAATCGACGAAAATCAAAACGCACAATGTTACATCAATCTTTACCCAAAGCGCTACAAAATCAACCAAATGCGCTAAAAAGTCTGGCGCGCTACACAAATCCCCGTACGCGCTACAGATCTATCCCTGCGCGCTAATGTTTCTGGCGCGCTACAAAAATTCATAGACGCGCTGCAAAACTTACCACGCGCGCTAAAACTGCTGGCGCGCTGCAAAACTTACTGGACGCGCTACGCTATAGACCGGACGCGCTAAAACTATGATGCACTACAAAAAATTATGGGCGTGCTACACCGCATTCCTCGTGCGCTAAAACTCTAAAAATGTGCCAAAATGCATCAAAATTAATGGCACGAATTACGAGAAAGGTTTGAGGTACATACTGGAGGACCATAATCGGCCAGACGTTGGTAACGGTGCACACGCTCGAGTCGGTGGGTGTGGTACGGGATTGGCATCCTAGCTCTGAATACTCTGGAGGGTCTCTATCTCAAGGTTGTCAAAGTCAATGCACAAATGACTTTTGAAAATGACCTTTGGAGCATTTATAGGCTATTTTTGGGGGATTTTTATGGGATTTAATTATTTTTTCCTTCTGAGGAATTAATTCTTCTCAATCACTGAGGCATTTACAATCTTGTCGGGAGATAAATTGTTTCTTCATCAATTCATCATCAAACCATCATAAATATTCAAATTTCTTGAAAATTCATAAAAAAATCCAAAATTCATCAATTTATCTCCCGAGGGGGGCATATATCACTATCTTTTCGAAATTCATCATCTGGGGCAAGTCTGGGGCATGCTTTAAAACCTTTCGTCAATACTGGCAGCTGAAGCAAAATCATTCTTTGAAGCACTGCGTAAACACATCACTTCAAAGAGGGGCAAAATGTAGACACCTAAAAATGGTCTGGAGAATCCAATTAATCGAATACGCCTTATTTGATTAACTAATCTTAAATTCTTCTACTTAGTAAATAAATAGAAATATTTATTTATATTAAGTTCATTTATTAATTCTTCTATTTTTTCTCTCCTAATTAAATAAACAAAATTAAAAACTTTGTTTTATTTAATTATTATCATTTTATCACATTAATTCTCTCTTAATTAAATAAACAAAATTAAAAACTTTGTTTTATTTAATTATTATCATTATTTCTTCTATCTTAAAATTAAATACACAATTTGTGTTATTTAAAATCACATTTCTTCTTAATTAAATAAAGATTGCTAAAAATCTTTTATTTAATTATCATTCTCCTTTTAATTTAATAAAACAAACTCTATAGTTTGATTTATTAAATTATTTATTCCTCTTTTTTTGCTAAATTTAAATAAATTAAAATTATTTAAATTTATGTATAAAATTTGCACTATTCACTCACCAATAAATATTTATTTCTCACCAATCAAATTAATGGCACTGCCATTCACGGGAAAGCTTCAGGAAAAATTTGCAGGAAGTTCTCTCAACAACCTTCCACCCACCTTCCCTCCTATCTTGCCTGGTGTTTTCATGGGGAGAAACCATTCTCCATGATCAGCTCCTTCTTCTCATCCCAAACCTTTAGATTCTCCAGAAGAAATCACAGCCCCTCATCCCGGTTTCCTGTGCAATTGTGCTACCGTGAAAGCTATAAATACAGCTCTTGGGCTACACAAAAATGATCCTAACTTATGCAATTTTACTCTGCAGGTTTCCAAACATTCAAGCATTCTAGCAATCAAGTTTTAGGATCAATCCATCAAGCTTTCTTCAGCATTTCATAGTTTTAATCATGGCTGTTTACAGTAGTTTAATTCTCATTGTAGAATCATCTTAGTTGCATTATAGACTCACAATAGCTTAATTCTCATTCTCTAAGTGTCACTTAATAGTTTAATTAGCTTACGAATCTGAGAGCTAAGTAAATTAGAGAAGTCTTTAGAGTTAGAGAGCAATAGGATAAATTTCTATAGATTTTGTAGTTTAATTTAGTTTAAATTCCTTAATCGTAGATGCAATATCTTATTTAGAAGCGTAGATGCATTGTTTAATTCGCTTTTTCCCTTCTACCGCTTACAGCAACAATTCTCTTTACAATGAGGCCTAACACAAGGCCAATATCCAACACCAACTCTAGATGCAATGATAGATTATAATCTGCTCTTCCTTGATATCGAAATCTGCTCTTGATGAAATTCACACTTGAAGGAATGAATGAATCGAACTTGGTTGATGGTAAATGGATGGAAATGAAATTGTATAAATACAAAGTGTGGGAGAGGTTGCACCTCTTCAAGAGAAAGGTTGACCACAATATGAAAATATAATTACAATAAATGATGTGAATTACAAGGAAGGTCGGCCCAATTAGAAAATAATATTGTTGCCAAGTGAAACACCTTTTCACTTTGATTTAACTCAATAAATGAATAACTGCTAGGCTATATGAATTTTGTTGAAAAATGAGGTGTTTTCTTAGCTTAATACTCTGTAAAACTTTAATATTGCTGATCTAAGTAAGTCTTTTCTTTGTTACATATATTCTTTGTGGGTGATTATCTTGATTAATCCATTTTACTATTGTAGAATGAAGAGAAGTTGATAGAAACTAGAATAGCAGGGATATTAGAAAGATTACACAAGATGTACCATGGAGATGCCTTTAGGAAAAAACTCCACCAAGAATTATTCTATTATTCAACTCGAATTACAATAGCTCCAATTCTTGCTTGAGAATACTTCTTCTGTCTTTACCAATCTTCTTCACACCTGCAATAACAATTATGAAAACTCTATTCAACTTGAATGAGATATGGAGACAATATGCAACCTTGTAATCTCCAAATGGTGATAATTACAATGCATAAGCTCAAGCCCTTGAAAAGGTATGCCATATTCCTTCAAGTTGAGTTATTCAGTGAATACTAAAGCTTACAACACGTGCTTCATGCATTTGGGTGTCCCAAATTGAAGCTACAACTTCTCCTTCACTTCGGTGATAATTCCAAAGCTCTTCCTCAAAGTTGGCACCCTTAAGTAAAGCTACTTAACTGAGCCTTTAGAAATATCGTATCATGCATGAGAGGTAAATCCAATAAATCATCTTGGGTGCCCAAGTTGGCTTCAAGTGCTTTATAGTTAATTGAAACATTTACTCAACACCATTCCCAAAGAATGGTCATCCCTTGTTAACTGGAGGTAGTCCCTGTTATCTGTCATACAACTCAATGTTATTAGCCATGCATTACAAGTTAACTGAAGCTAACTACATGCAAATCAAAATAACCAACATGCATGCAACTGAAGATAACTGAACCTGAAATTGAACTGATTTGAACTAAACTGAACTTCAAGCATGCAAACATCAAATCCTAACTCCTAGGATCTTTACATGCATTCAGAAGTGTTAACTGTTACTCTGTATAGTTAACTGAACACAAGGTGAGTTTCACCTTACCATGTGTGCACCCACATGCTCCTATTATTTAGGAATAATTACAAATGTCAATTTCATGATTTATTTCATCCAAATAATTAATCTCATCCTAATCTTAGTGTATTTGAACACATTCCAAGAATCTAGGAGATACATGAAATAATTAATGTTTAGGATTTGCAATTAAATGGCATCCTATTTCCAACAAATTTATTATTCACAATAAGGTGGAAGTATGTATCCTGTAGCTACAACATCAACACTCCCTCTTAGCTAGGGAGGAATACTTCTGATACAATTTCATGGACTCTTTCACATGACACACACAATGGCTACACCCATATATGGAGAGGAACATATTTCCTCAATGTGATATCAACCGCCATGGCTACTCCCATGTATGGCATATGTGCACAAGTTCCCATCATGGAATCACTCAACGTGATGTCATCACTTCATCATGACATTCACCATGGCTACTCCCAGAGGGTGAAAATCACATGTACAATAAAATCATCACGAACTCTCTCACGTGATGTTGTCATGGATTCACACACATGACATACACCATGGCTACTCCCAGAGGGTGGAAACAAGGGCTTTCACCTCAAATCTATTTCATAGAGAGAAATGCATTAGACAAGAGCTTGCACCTCAAATCCCTCTCATAGAGATAAATGCATTAAAGAATATCATTGATGTTGAGACTCCCTCTCAGCTAGAGCTTCATTCTCCACCATACCAAGCTTGTCTTGAAAGTACACAAACTTTATTTTGGAGAGAGGCTTGGTGAGAATATCTGTCGTCTATTCATCAATGTTGATATACTTCAACTAGGTCACTTTCCTCAATACCATATCTCTGATATAGTGGTATTTGATCTCAACATGTTTAGTTTTGTCATGAAACATTGGATTGATAGAAAGGTTCACACAACTTTGATTATCACAATGGATGACAGTCAGCTTTAATAACTATCCAAACAATCTTGGAAGGAGATTTCAAAGCCACACTACTTCTCGAGTTGCCACACAAGCTACAATATACTCGGCCTCTACAATGCTTAGTGCCACTGAAGACTGCTTCCTACTACACCAGGATATCATCGCAGACCCCAAACTAAAGCAACATCTAGAGGTGCTCTTCCAATCAACAACACAACTTTCCCAATCAAAATTAGAATATCCATGCAACTTCAAGTTCACATCAGAAGAATATCTCAAGCCATACCTAACAGTGCCACACAAGTATCTCAGGATATGCTTCATTGCAACTAGATGTATTTTCCTTGGTTCACACATGAACTGACTAAGTGCACTCATTGCATAGAAAATATCTAGTCTAGTATTGAATAGATACATCAAGGATCCAATCAACTACCTGTACATTGTGGCATCCACTAGATCTAAACTAGCTGCAACCTCTTTTAGCTTCTGCAGTTGGTCTCCATAGGTGTAGGCATGGATTTGCAATCCATCAAACCAAATCTCTTTAGAATGTCAATAGTATACTTCCCTTGACTTAGAATAATCTCATCCATCTTTTTCCATACTTCTAAACCAAGGAAGTAGTGCATGAGACCAAGATCCTTCATTTAAAATTCAGAAGCTAACTCCTTCTTGCATTTGATAATGAGGTGATTTTCTCTAGTAAGAATTAGATCATCAACATAGAGAACCAAAATTAATGCTTCACCATCAATTACCTTGAAGTAAAGGTTTGAATCGACATCATTCTTGGAGAACCTCAAGCTCATCAAGCATCAATCAATTCTTTCCTACCAATCATGAGGAGCCTACTTAAGGCCGTACAAATCCTTCTTCAACCTACAAACATGGGACTCCATCCCATGAACCTCAGAGACATCAAGTTGTTCAATATATACCTCTTCCTCAATTACACCATTTAGAAATATAGTCTTCACATCCATCTGGTGTATCTTCCATCCTTTAGATGTTGTAATAGCAATGATGGTCCTGACAAATGTATAACAAGCAACTAGAGCAAAGGTTTCTTCACAGTCTACTCCCTCTTTATGAGAGAATCCTCTAGCCACAAACCTATCCTTGTAGTTCTCAATGCTCCCATCAGCCGCATGCTTGATCTTGAAGAGCCACTTAGAAGAAACAACATATTTTCCTTCAGGTCTAGGTACAATGTCCCAAACATCATTTTTGAGGATGGATTGATACTCTTCAACCATAGCATCTTTCCATACTTGCTGACTAGTAGCTTCCTCAACACTGGAAGGCTCAAACTCAATGATTTGACTCATCAATGCAACATAGCTTGAAAACTTGTGAGGCCTTTTTCTTTCTCTGAATGTTCCTCTCGAGGTTGCAAACCTTTCTGCCTCCTGCATTTTTTTCCTAGCCCAAAGAGGTCTCTTATGACCAATCACAATTTCTCTCAGCCCATCAGTAGATTCCAAAGGCTTAACTGGATCATCATCTTGTTTAGGATCAATAGCCTCCCTCTAAATTTTAGGAGTATGGTCAACTTACATATCCTGAGGAGACTCTTGTTCTTCACTGTCTATCTCCATATGAGTTCCCTTAGATCTCTTGAATATAACATCTTCTTCAAATGTAACATCCCTATTGATCTCAATCAACTTATGACCTAGAATGTACACTATGTAGGCTTTTGAAGACTCATTGTAGCCTACAAATATTCCCTTCTTGCCAGATGGTTCCAACTTTTTCCTTTTATCTTTAGGCACATGAACGTATACAGGACATCCAAAGATTCTCAAATAACTTACTTCCGGCTTCACCCCTGTGAATGCTTCTTTGGGAGTCATGTTCTCCAACATGTGGTGAGGGATTCTATTCTGAACATAAACAACTATCCTAGATGCTTCAACCCAAAGGAAGGTTTGCAGATCTTGATCATGAATCATGGCTTTGGCTGCTTCTACAATATATTTTTTCTTCCTTTCTACAACACCATTTTGTTGAGGATTGTAGGGGACACAAAACTCCCTCTTAATCCCTGCTTCAAAGCAAAAGTTACGAAAGCTTCCAGAAATGTATTCTCCTCTTTTGTCAGATCTCAAAACTTTTATCCTCTTCCCAGAGAAGTTCTCTACCTGAGCTTTAAATTCTTTGAACCTCTCAAGTACTTCCTCAGATTCATTAGATTTCAAGAAATAAATCCAAGTCTTTCTAGAGTATTCATCAATGAAAATAATGTAATACAAGAAACCACTCAAAGAAGCAACAGACATTGGACCACATAAATTAGAATGAACAAGGTCTAAAATACATTTAGATCTACTCTCACTACTATGAAATGGATCTTTAGTATTCCTACCCAATGCGCAACCTCTACAAGTTCCTTCATACTCCTGGTTGAGTTTAGGAAGGCCCGTGACCATCTTCTCCATGGTTGGTAGTGCTCTAAAGTGAAGGTGAGAAATTATTCTATGCCAAAGCTCACACAAACTTGATGAATCATGCAACAAGGCCTGAAGTGGACGAGTGAAAATTCTATAGAGACTCTCATGCCGAACTCCAATCACCTGAGTAGTCTTGATACTTGAGTTCTTTGGCCATGCAAGAAATTTACCTTCAGAGAATGCAACTTGATACCCCTTGTCCTCCAAGGTAGAGATAGAGACAAGGTTTTGCTTGATACCAGGAACAAATAACACATCACTCAACTGTAAGGAGATGTCAAAATTTAGGTGAAGAGAGGAGGTCCCAACACCTTTCACAGAATAGCTTGCATCATCACCAATGATGACTTGAACACTAGAATCTCTCTCCACCAAATTAGATAAATGCACTCTAAATCTAGTGATGTGGCAAGGGGCACCACTATCAATCAACCAAGTATTATTGTTTGTGGGCACATTACTTGATAAAGCATAATAGAAAAGAAAACCACTTGAATCCTTCTGTGGAGAGAACTCACCCACATCTACAATTGGAGCCTGACGCTTAGGCCTGGTTGGACAATCCTTTGCATAGTGACCAAAATTGTCACATCTAATACATTGAATGTGAGAAAGGTACTTCTTCTTCTTAGATGCAGGGGATCCATCTGGTCCTTTATCTCTATTCCTCTTGAAGTATCCTTTTTTTCCTTCTTTTCCTTTCTTCTTCGAGGATTGAGTGACAAGAACATGAATGTCTTCATTTGTAGAGCTTTGTCCAATGCCTCTCACAGCCAACCTTGACTCTTCTTGAATACAATACACCATCAAATGATCAAAATTCTACGGAATTTTTGATCTCCTACTGATTCCTTGAATGAATGGCTCCCAAGATGGAGGAAGACCATTAAGATCCAACATAGCCAAATCCTTGTCATCAACAATATGCCCAATGGTAGAGATTTGATCTCTCAACTCAATGATCTTCATGAAGAATATGATGGTGGAATCTCCTTTCGCCATCTTGATATGATGAAGTTGTTTCTTTAATGCAAAAGCTCAACTTGTGTTATTGATCTCATACATCTCCTCCAAAGTCTTGAACATTTCCCTTGTTATTTTCAACTTGGAGATAATTGGCACAATATGGCCTTTCATAGAATCAACCAACATCTTTTTCGCCTTAGTGCCACTCCTCTTCCATTGTGACTTCTCATTCTCATCAGATGGTTCGAGAACTTCACCCTCCATGAACTCATCTAACTCATTTTCTTCCAAAGCGAGCATAACTCTAAACTTCCAAGATGTGCAGTGGGCAACACCCTCGAGTCTATCTTCTATCTTGAGCCCGTTCACCATCTTGATGATAAGATAAATGAAAGAGAATGAGAATAAGAGAGGATAATAGCCCTAATTGAATAAATTTGATCATGATCTTTCTTATACCTGCTTTAACACCATGTTATTTTTTATGATCATATATAAAACTCATATTTCAATGCAAATTCAAACACATAAACACAACATATACCCTAGGGAAACCCTCCACTTGAGGGAGAAAAACCCAACAACAAAGATCTCTCTTATAAATATAAATAATGGCAAAATTCTCTTTACAATGAGGCCTAACACAAGGCCAATATCCAGCACCAACTCTAGATGCAATGACAAATTATAATCTGCTCTTCCTTGATATTGAAATCTGCTCTTGATGAAATTCACAATCTTCTCTTGATAAAATTCGCACTTGAAGGAATGAATGAATCAAACTTTCTTGATGGTAAATGGATGGAAATGAACTTGTATAAATACAAAGTGTGGGAGAGGTCTCACCTCTTCAAGAGCAAGGTCGGCCACAATATGAAAATATAATTACAATAAATGATGCGAATTACAAGGAAGGTCAACCCAATTAGAAAATAATATTGTTGCCAAGTGAAGTGCCTCTTCACTTTGATTTAACTCAATAAATGAATAGTCATTAGGCTATATGAATTTATTATTCTCAATAAGGTGGAAGTATGTATCCCATAGCTACAACATCAACAATTTTCACTGGGTATTTTTGTTGTTATATCCTTTTTGTTTCCTGGTTTTGGTGTTTTGGTATGCTCTTAATGTTTAGTCTATTACCAGAAACTAGAATCCTAGAGTCCTGCATTTGAGCTAAAATGAGATTGTATCTTCATAAGATTCTAGCCCCGCCTAGTATTTCAATGATCAAAATTTTAATCCCCTTAATTTCCTTTATTATTGAAGTCCAATATTTTATTGTTTCTTTCTAAAAGTCAGAAACCAGAGTCTGCTTTGAAACTATGTTAAATTTATCTTTTAGACTCTATTTTCGGTCTTTCCTTTTGTTCCAGTTTTCTTTTTTCTCAAAAAGGTATTTCCTGGATCCTGGTGTTTTTTTCTCCTTTCAGAAGCAATATCGAAAAGCTTTAAACCCGGTGATCAGTAATCGATCACATATCTTTAATGACATATACCTTGCACAAAACCAGTGTGACATTTGATTGCCATGTATAATCATTGTGTTGTCTTTCTTCTCAAATAACGAGCCAGCGTAGAAATCTAGGTGTTCGTGATTTGGACCATAATGTGTAATGATTACACATTTATTCTAGGAATTAAAGTGAAATAATAGGTAATTAATGAAGGTGGCAAAATACCTATGTACTTGGCACCACCTCAAGCATGAAATTGATTTTTCAACACTCCACTTCATGTTATATTGCAAATTTGCTAAGGAAATTAAATTAACAAAGCGACATTGGTGTGCAAAGAGAGGTAAAATTTCAAGAAACTAAGACACAGCTACCAAGGGTTTTGAAGTTGCATTCTGAACAATCACCATTAATAACCAGAACCGGGTATGTTTCAAATAATTGATACTTTGTTAATAGTTTCTCAAGCTAAAAATCTTGATAATGGTATTTCCCATTCTGAAACTGAAATGTTAATTATTCTTTGAATTGTTAAATTTAATCGAAAATGAATTGAAAATTTTATGAAACGTAAGTTTTGGTTAAATATAACCCTAACTCACACACAAGACACATATTCTAAAAATTTCAGAGCACATTATATACAAAATGAGTACTTCTGGCACAAGGGTAGAAGATGAATTCAAGTATTTCAATTCACAAGCAGTACCCATCAACGTAGTAGTTACAGATTCCCACATGGGATGGTCTTCTAACATTGAAATCTACTCATGGCTATTACAAGAGAATGCTCCCCAATGTAGCAAGAGTGTTGTGGCAAATGGATTACTTCCTGCAAGAGGGTTTCTGCCAGCAATAGAAACTCCTAAATTAGTTATGCAATGTATAAATCATTATAACCTAGCCAAGAGGTTTTTTAAGAAAGAAGAGAGAGTTTATGCAAACCTGTCTCATAAAGGAATCATATACACATTTGGTCTCCCCATTTACACACAAATGTTTAATGTTGACCTGAAGACCAATACCAAGACATATCATAGCACTAAAGAGCGTAATAGAGAAATTATGAGCACCCAATGGTACCAACAACCAATTACACAACAAACCAAGGTAATTTAGAGGTCTATGTTTAAACAAGAAATGCAAGAAATTATAACTTTGTTGAGTAGCTGGTTTAAGAGATGTAAGTGAATTCGAACCCTAGATGTTCGTGATAATATCCTGCATGATGGAGGGTCTTGTGGAGCTGCATTGGGGAAAATTAATAAGCGATAGACTACATGAATATATTACTACATTCCCCAAAACTAGATGCTTCTACATGTCATCATATGTCATTTACTCTTGTGCTATGAGAACCAGTAAACAATGGTTGAAATAGATTGGTACTCTGGGTACAAAAGTCAACAACAGTTTGATATATGCACATCTACCCCAAATCATTGTCCATGGGTATAAAGATTATAGAAAAGTGAATGATTTGTTCTTTGTGAAATTGGTGAGAACAATGGAAGGTGATAAAGCTAAGAGATTATCCCTGGAAGCACAAAGTACCATTTGGCCTATGAGAGGCTACTACATAAAGTTCCCAACTTACTCCTACATTAGAGTGGAGGGATTTGATAAACACCCATTCATGCTGCCCAGGTATCCTATAGATAAAAAAAAATTATTGAAATTAGTGAGACAATTAAAACCATCTCAAGCTCTTTATAGCCATGCTCGTAAAAGGGCCCCTTTCAAATTTCCCATTACAATAAGAAATTACAAGTACAATGCAATTAGAGTAACTAATTTGTGTGAAGAAGAACTAAGGACCTACCATTTTGAATAATTCCCTCTTCAGAGAGTGTATTATGATATTGAAGGAAATATTACTAAAATTATAGCTAGTTTTCATGCTCATGTGCTTCATTTAGAATATTATTGGCTTAACTGTGAAAACGTGCATGTGGCAAGAAGAAGAAAATATGAAAGAATGACTTTAAGATTTGCTCAGATGCTCAAGCTTTATGACATTTCAGACCAATTAGAAGAAGATGATGGTCAGGTGTTGAATCAATTTTACAATGATGATAGGGTATATGATGAACCCATTCTAGACCCACATGTTGATGATGAAGATATTACATCAATTAATGACTTTACTAGACCAATTTGAAGGTATATTGAACACTGGATTGATGATTTTTGCAAAGTTTTGAGAGAAAGAGGAATTGAACCTATCTTCTCAAAAGATAAAAGAAGGAAACAAAGAGATGAAACTGCTTTGTAAATTTGAGAGTCGACAAAGAAGAAAAGAAAGACTAGTAAGGCGACTCCAGGTGTTAGAATTAAAGAAAGAACCCCTGAAACTACAAGACAAGAAGTTCCCATAAAACCATCTAACAAATAGAAAGATGCAAATATAGGTAAGGATAAATCAAAAGTAAGAGCTAAAGGTGCATCTTCCTCCATGGCTAAACCCAGAACAAGAGTAACTATTGATGAAGGAACAAGAGCAACAAAGAATGTTGGTGCACAAACTAGGTCTACATCTCAAAGGGCTGTAGCATTATTTACCTCTCCCCCTTCTATTAATATGGCTAGTATGAAACAAGCACTAGGAGGGACTCGTATAGCTCTAGAGGAAATTTCTGAAGAAGATGAAGCAAGAATTAAAGAATAGATGGAAAAATGGGGTGCTATGTGGGAGAAAGTGAAAGAAAAGAAGTCTAAAGAGAAACCCATGGTACACCAGGTGATAGAAGAAATTTAGGATACAAGCTCTAACCCCATAAATGTTGAAGAAGAAGATTTTATTCAAGGAACACTACTAACATTTGAAATGGAAGCAGGGGATACTGCAAAGAAAAATCCTATTAATGAAAGAATTGTTGAAGATACTCCTGATTCCCAGCCTTTACTTAGGAATGTGCAAAATGTTAATGAACACTTGTAGATCTTTGAAGAATCAAAGAAAGGTCATGCTAAAACTGAAATTGAAATTGAAATTCTAGAAGAAAAAGCTACACAATTTGTAGGAGATGGAATTGAAAATAGAGAGAATCTTGGTGTAGCAGTGAATGAAGAAGATGATGTTCAGAGAGATGAAATGGAAAATCTGGGTATAAAAGAAATATAAGTCTCCAAATAGAGGAGGCAGTGTCAAATCCTACCAATCCTAAATCTATGCTAGATATCACTAAGGAAAACCCCATTTCAGAAAATGTGGCAAACCAAAGAGAAGAAGTTCCTAAAACAAGTGCTAAACAGGCATGTGTTACAAAGGTACATCAAAATGATGATGCAACTGATTGCTTAATCAAGGAATTAGCTTCTCCAATGGAAGTGGAAGTAATACCTCTGAATCTTAATAATTTTATACAAGAAGTAGGTACTCCTAAACCTAGGCACAAAGCAAAGAAAAAACATGTCATATAGAGAAATATTGATGGCAATAGAACTATTCAGATAGACACTCCAACAACTGACAAGGACAAACATGAGATAACGCCTAAGGAGTATAAAATCACAAGTATTAATCTTGGACACTCATCTTGGCAGCAAGAATTAGAGGAAATAAAAGTAAACTTAAATGCTATTGTTGCTAGAGTACAAAAATATAAACAGAAGAAAAGAGAATTGAAAGAATAAGTTGCTACCTTGGAACACTTTATTAAGTCATTGACTTTATCTGGTTGAGAACAAGCTGAACTACCCCAACATCCAGTGTTGATGTCACAGGATCAAGTAGATGCAATTGCTACAGTTCGTCATAAAATGAATATGTTTGAAGAATGGATTAAATACTAGGTAAAGCAAGGAGAAATATTTATTACAGATGCAATAAGATAGTACAAGGAAGCATGCCATCATTTAGAGAAATTGAAAATATTTTAAGATGAATGTAGATTTTGTCAGGAGCAGGTCATTGATGAAAGGTGAAACATTGAAATTCTCATCTAGATAGACATCCAAGAGTTAATACAGAATAATGTAATATCAGGACATGAAATTTAATTGCCAGGAAAGTGGAAGAAACAACTAAAATGGGAAGGTGGCATGTTAATACAATGTTTTGAAGGATTTGAAACAGTCACCATTGAGTGCAGAGGATTGATCAGTGAAAAATCAAGAATTTATTGAAATATTGACACATCAAGGTTTTGATCCCCAAAAATGAGGAAAGGAGGGAAAGGAAGCTCAAGCTTTCAAGGAATGGATAGAAAGGATAAATAGAGATCCTATTCAATTGCTGATGCATGAGGTCATTGATGAAATAATACAATGCAAAAATGTTATAGACAAGTATGAAGTAGAAAAAGCACAGAAAAATGATGTCATACTTTGAGTAACTGAAGAATATATTAGGCTCAAGCTCACCTGGAGAGCAATACGAAGAATTTCAAAAGATCACATGCATCAAATATTAAGATTTTTTTGAGAATATCAACTAAAGAAAGAAGAGTCCTAGAACCCGAGTCCTAAGAAAAAGAGAAAGAACCAGATACTGGATACTTGAAATATGATGAAGTTTATTTTGGTTTCAATTTTAAATTTACAGGTTGATCATGGTCTTGGTAGATGTTCTTCATTCTAGTATTTTGGAAGGAAGCTAGTAGCCTTGATTGATACAAAATTTTCATGTTCAACTATGAAGAGAAGTGTTGTTGCGGATGAAGTCAAAGCCATGACTATTCTAGAATGTTCTTGATGACAGTTGGTAGATGCCATGTGCCACATTTTAATTTTTTGTTTCTGATTCTCGAAAAAAAAAATTAAGTTGAAATTTTGGGGCCTTGTTTCTATAAAAGGCCATCTCCTCCCACATTTTTATTTTAAGTTCGGAATTTGTAGATGTCGGAGGAGCATAATTTTTTTTTAAGTTTTGTTCTTTTTTCCTGTTTTTTGAACCATTCTGGTGTAAAACTTTGTATGCACGTAGACGTTAATTGATATCAGAGCTTTATGGATAGCTACCTATCTCAGTATCTTTTTTAGTTGATTTTGTAAGTTCGATCGAACAAGAATGTATGTTGCACCATTTAAGGGTGCATACAAAATCTACTCGGTGTCCATAAACAAAACCCTCTCTTTAAAATCTTAAACCATTTTATATGTAGTTGTGAAGCAATCTAGTGAAATATAAAGCGGTTTTCTCTGTTTTGTTTATTCTTTGGGGCATCCATGGAGAATAACCAGGAGAAACTTTTATTTTTTAGTATTTTTTATACCTTTTTTTAAGAATAGATGTTTAATATTTTTGAAAATGTTTCAAGAAATATAAATGAATGGAAAGAATTCTATTGAAAATATTTTATTTCCATGAAGTCTTTGAATGCTTAATGCTAAATTTACTTAGGTGATAGCAAAGTATTTGTGATTTTCATGAGATATTATATTGAATCTTTTGATTTCATGATGTTATTTGATGAATGAGGTGAAATTTTGTGTGAAATGTTTACAATTCTTGGCAAAGTTGGAAATAACCATAGACCCTTTGAGATTAACAACAAATGTCACTTCATTACCCGAGAGCGACCCTAGTGCAACCATGACCTGGTTATTGGAGACTTGGGATTGAACGAAAGCCAATCTTTGTCCTGTGAATGCAAAATTTACCTTTAGGTTGTCTTTGTTCCATATCTTTCAAGAAAGATAGGCTCTTCTCAGTCTTGTCTATGGAGATTTTATTCAAATTTTTTACTATGAGTAAAATTGTCATCAACATTGTCCAAAAAAAATTCACGCCCATCCCGTTTTTGTTTGTCAAGTGAATTGTAACCCACTATTGTGTGATCACCCTAAAATAAAGGCCTTAAAATTAGATATTTGCCTATGTTTTTTGTCAATCACACATCATGCATTACATCCATGATATTATGAAGAAAAATAGAAGCAATGACACTTAGCAATATACGTTATGGAAAATAATCTAGAGTGCCAATTTTGATAATATGTTAAACATCAATTTTGACCTATGTATTATTTAAAAAATAAAATTTTCTTAGTTTAATGGTATCAAACCTATAAACATATTTGTATTCCCATTTTTATGGATAAATCCAAACTCATGTATTAAGTCAAAATTTTATTATTAAAATATTAAGCAAAGTAAAATGAAAATACACAACACTATATAACAATAAGAATGGAAATGATCTTATATAAGAAGAAACTCAATAGACATTGTCAAAGGTGGAGTAATTAATGAATAATGATTGATAAAATTATCTGTTATGGCATACCATTGATATATTAATACTAGTAATTTATTATTAAAGAGGCAACAACAATTAGACTGTAAATTTTTCAAATATTTATTCAATAAGCTTAGTGAAACTTGTATTAATTTATTTTTCTAAATTATAATATATTTATAAATATGGATATATGATCACAACATGTAGAGCTTATAGTTAGAAAATCAAGCACACTAAAAAAATATTGTTAAAAAAGTAAAGATATTAATAACATCAATTTAAAACCTTGAACAAACATTGAAAGTGAGAGCATTTATTAAAAATTAAACTCTATAGTGGATGGGGATATAATAATAATGACATAAATTTGATGGTATTGGTGGTAGTCACTAGTACCTTTATCTTTTTGGTTGTCACTTCTCTCTTGATCAACTAAGTCTTATCAAATATTAAATCCATGTATTGGGAATAAAATACAAAAAAATACAGTGATGCCCATTCAATATTATAATATTTTAAATTACAAGAACTAGAGGAATTAATTTAATAAATTTGCATGTCATTATTCATTTTTTTATCTATTATGAGTACAAATTTATTAGAAATCTAAAATAGATGAATAACCAAGATCTTTTTATGAGCGAGAAAAGCTATAAAACTATAAATGAAATAACACAATTATAGACCCAAAATTTCAAGAGATGTACAAATGTCAAGATGAAAAGATTGCATTAGAAGCTCAAAAAAAGTTACAAAATAATGAATACATGCATCAATGTACATGTATGTCAACATATGCAACAATGAATATGCAAGAGTATGCAAATACAAGCTAGATAGTGATTTTATATAGAACTAAGGAGAGGATGCAGGTGGAAAATACAACCCATAGGAGTTGACCACCAATAATAAATAATAAACTCATAACCTTATCTCCTAATTATTAAATAGTAAGCTCATTTTATTACCCTAATCAAGCGTAATAAAACTGTAGGAAAAACCTATGACTAAGGGAAAATAAATTAACCCACTAGGAAAAGAAAAACCTATAGCAACGCCCCCCTTAAGCACAACTTAGGAGGATGTAAAATATGATGGGTCCTAGAAAATGAGGCCATGTTAGATACCCATGTACATATAAAATCCCCCCAAAGATGAATAATCCCCCTCCCACAAAAAGTAAGTACACTCCCCCATAATAGAGAGAGAAATGAAATGGAAGGATAAAGAAGTCCCCCAAAGATATCCAATGGTAAATTCCTGAAACTGGATGTAGAAGATGGTCCACAATCATCAAGAAAATTTCCTCACCTTAGGAAGAAACAAAACCAATGGAATATGAAAAATATCTCCCCACTCCTAAAAGGAATATGTAGGAAGAAAACTCAAGATGTATGAATTTTTTGAACTCTTCTCAAGTGTCCCCATATTGATGTTGAAGGATGTCATAATCAAATCATGTGTTTTAGGCCACATGACTGAAAAATAAATTAGAATCTATTAGAGACTAATGTAGAACACAAGCTAAAGACTCAAGTATCTCCTCTAAAGATGTCTTATCCAATTTTGTATCCAAAGTATCCACACTCATGTCAAACTGGAATGAATGGTCATATAGAGAATGAACAAGAGGGTCAGAATTTTCCCCCAAAACAACCAAAGAAAAATTAAATTCATCAAAGAAAAGATGAATACAATCAATAGTTTCTTCAAAATGTATAATATGTATCTCCATAAACAAGTCTAAAATACCTCAAGAGATCGTCCCACAAAGATAAATCTAAAAGACCATGGATATCCTATTGCAAGGAATCACTGGAAACTTTCAAAGAAACAATACTGGACTCTAAAGTAGCAACATATGAAATGATGAAATATTTATCCTCAAAGAGAAGACATACATCCTCAATAGTGTCATCTAGATCCAAAATGAGGGACTCTACAAATAAAAAAATATATGTTTGGTTTTGAAGAAGAATCTTTCAACTCTGAGTATGTAATAGGTATTGTTGATGGGATATCAATGAATTGATCATCCAAAAAGGATGTGTCCACACAAGATGGGGTAACATAAGTATTAGTATCATCCAAAATAGTTTGGTTATGCAAGGAACTTTCATATGAATATCCAATGTCTCCATACAATTGTTGGATGATGGTCCAAGTAGTGAAAGGGAACTCGACATGCTCTATATGATGTAGAGTATCCTCAGATATAGCAAGGCATTAGTCCATAGACCATGTAATTAATGTTAAACCATGCATTATTCTGATCATAGTCACTTGGATCCAGATTGAGTCCAAGGAGATAGGGAAGTAGATCCTTCTTAAGGAAATGACTCTTTATCCCTTTTCTCCAACACAAATAGCTCTCTACATTTAGCTTGACAAAAAGGGATGGAAATAAATTTTAAGAGACACGATTAACTCCTCATGAATGGAACTTTATCTTAGTTCATGATTAAAAATTGCATGTATAATCACCCCAAGATTAATGCAAAGAGTCATCAAAATAACACCAATACACCACCCTTTTCACTGGCATAAAAAATCACCCCCTCCCCCAAATATCAAAAGGTTGACACTTTATAGTTTAGTGTGCTTACAATTTTTTTTCCAAAATACAATGCTTAATAGACCCATAATAGAAAAAAATAAATAAAATAAATAAAAAATTAACATGAGACAAAATCTTTAAAAACTAGCCATGTAGCTCTCTTCAATAAATTTCCAACGCCTATATGTTTCCAAAAAATGGAGCATTGCGGTGAAATTTATGGCATATTGAAGAAATTTTCAACAAACAACATCAACCTACAATATATGGTACAAAATGAAAAAAATTATTGTCAATACTTCTTTGGATTGAAAGTACTTGTCTCCATCTTTCTGTTGATATCTCATTCACCAAAAACAGACACCATGGTGAAAAATTATATATTTTTTAAAGTGGTTGAATTCAGCCTATAGTACGACCCTCCTAACAAAATTAAAAATTTCCAAAAATCAAATTCATATAAAATGGATAAATTTTTAATAAAAATAGGGGCTTTTGGGCAATGGAAAGGTTCTTTTAAGCTGAAAATGCTCCTATAAAAAGTTGTTCGCTAGATCTATGCTTCAAACCCTTGTTTTCTACTGTGTCATAGGGCGGCCAAATTGAATGAAACAAAATCCAAATCTGACTTTCTTGAGCATCCTAGATGAAATGAGATGATAAAAAGAGTTGTGAATATATCCAAAATAGCTATAATAACCAAATATCACAAAAACACACATTATAGGGTTAAAAGATCTTCATAATTCTTGTCCAATTCTCTAAAAAAATTTAAATGCAAGAGAAGTGCATACAAGAATTTACAAGATCATACAAAAAAATCCAATCTCTTAATCATGAATTTAAGTACATAAAACTCTCAAAATATAAGTTTTGATACCATGTTAGAAATTTGAAATAGATGAATAACCAATATCTTTCTATGAGAGATTTTTAGGATCAAGGTGTCATTCACCTTGTAAATCCTATATCATATTGCATGATTCCAACATCCTTGGAAAGTGTCTCTAGGAACTTAGGGTTGTTGCACTATGTTGTCATAAGTGTTGTCATTGATGTCAACCTCTGGTATGGATATTTTGAGAAGGTGTGTATGGTGTTGAGTAGGTGTTGCAGATGTAGTAGGGTTACTTGGTTTCCAAGTGCTTTTGAAAAAAAATGCATAAAGATTGTACAAGGTGACTGGGAAGTGTTTTGTATTTTACTTCACGTTTCTTCATTATTGAAGATGTACTTGTGTGGTTCAGAATTGATGATCAAAAGTATTTGAAGGTGTTATATCTATATTTTTAGGTTCTAGATCATGCAGTTGTAGAAGATATGTTTGATAGTGTGTTAGATTGTCTATGGCTTGTGAAGAGGGATATCTGGGAGAAATAGAATTGATCTACACTTCTCTACATTGAAGTTTCTTGTCTTACGGATTTGGGAATGTGCTAATTATTCCTATACCTACTTTCTCATTGATTTTTTAGTGTTTGTTTGCTCTACAAACTTAGATCTTGAGTTTTATCTCAATTGAAGTTTGACTAGTTGCACCAGATGATAGTATTACCAGTTTCATGTGTTTGTGCTAGTGTTTTTGAATGTTTTTTTTATGTTGGAATATTCTAGGATGTTGTGTAATGTTGCCACATATTCCGTAGGATTTTTTCAGCCTTGGTGAAGTATGAATTTGGTTGCTTGATAGTGTTAATGCTGGCTTGGCCACCCTGGTGTGTTAGCATTGTTTACGGGCAAGCTTTGTGGTTTGTAGAATCCTAGTGTAGTGTGTGAGTTTAGATTTGGGTCTTGTTTAACTCTTGATGTGGTAGTACCTCACTTCTTTCCACCACATAAGTTTTTGGAGCTAACCTATTTGGTGGTTGCATGTTTGAGGTGCATACGTTTCATTAAGGTTGACCTAGAGAAGGTTATTCGAGGTTGTAGAAGATATATATGCAAGGTCAAATATTCAGAGATGTGTTTGGTATGGAATGATGTATATGTGAACATATTTTGAGACCAAATGTGAGCAAGAATTCCTTAGAATACTAAAAGTAGTGTGTAGAAGGTGTCTACAATTTAGTGTGCCATAAGTTACTAGAGGTAGTGAGTTGAAGGTTGCAAATGGTAAAGATAAATTGTGGTGGTTTCTCTAGTTTCTTTGAGGTAGTGAACCTCCCTGTAATTGTTTCTTTACAATCTGGAAGAAGCAATCTTCTTGGGTAGTAATTCCTTAGTAGTGAGCCTTTTTCTTTTGGATAGTGAGTCCTCTAGGAAGTGAGCCTCTTGTAATTGGTTTTGATTTTCATATACTGAGTTCATCCTCATCATGGTTTTTCCCTTATAGGATTTTCCATGTAAAATTCTAGTTTTCTATTGTGAATTTTGTGGATGTTTTGTTTCATTTGTCCACATACTTAATAAGGTTTTAAATTTTTAATGCACAAATGATTCACCTCCCCTCTCAATTGTCTTGTGTGTCTAACAAGGGTGTATTGGGTAAATATTTTTTAATATTAATTATCACCATTGTTTGTATTTCATTCATAAGGGGTGATGGGTTCCACTATTGGCAGATGGTCAATGCTCCGCTCAGGATTTGTGACATGGACTAACCACTTCCCATGGATCCGTTAACTCTAGCGGTTCTATCGGGTATTAATGGATCAATCTTTTGGTGCAATGAAAACTGTGGGGCCAACAATTGGTATTAGAGCAAAAGGTGTTGGGTTTGAATCCCCTCAGGTAATGTTGAGGGGGAGATTGTCGGCAGATGGTTAGTGCTCCCCTCTAGATTTTTGGCATGGACTATCCGCCTCTTGTGGATTTGTTAACTCTGGTAGTTGTATCAGGCATTAACAGATCAATCTTTTGGTGCAACGACAACTGTGGGGCCAACATCCACTAGTACCAGTAAAGGTGAGTTGTGGACATGAATATTTAACATTATTTTCTATGCCTGTGGATTCCTAGAATGTGATAATAAAATATAAGTAAAATTTATTGACTTTTGGTATTCTCCAAGTGGGAGCTTGGAATGAGGAAATAGGTGTCTCTTGGTATTCCATCATTTATTGCATTTAATGTAATATTTATCTTCCAAGTTTGGGCACCCAAGTTGGAGGGAAAATATTGGAGCCAAAATTGGTGTTTTTTCACATTCTAAGGAGGTAATTGAGGGTTGGGGATGTTTGGAATGAAGGGATATATTTGGGAACCATTTTTGGTGCATTAGATTCCTTCACAAGCCTATAAATTTAGCCTCTTGGATGTAGAAAGTACGAGTGATAGTTGAATGTAGAGTTTCATTGTAGGAACAAGGATAGGTTGAGGCATAAGGAGGTTTTTCATAGGTCCACAGGTGTTTCCATGTTGGAGGCAAAGATTAGAATGTAAATGAACGTATTGTAATCTTATTATTTGAAGATAATGCATACTTGGCCTCTCTTCTTGGTGGATTTTTTTTCCCTCAAGGGTTTCTCCATGTAAATATTGTGTTATGTGATCCCCTTTTGTTGATGATTTGTGTCTCATTGTTGCTATTTTATGGTGATGTTATTATTTATGTATTGCTGCTATAAGTTCACATAAGGTAGTGTTTTTAAGCATGTTATGTTGGTTGATTTTTGGCATCATGAAAAAGATGGATGTAATCATGGAAATTCCATATTAAGACAACTTAATTTTAAAATTTGTATATAAATTTTATAGTTTTATGTTGTTGTAGTCCAAGCCTTGTATCTCATCCATTGAAGTCATATTTGGATAGATATTGAATTTCCCAACAATTGTTATTAGAGCTTGTTTATTTCTCATCATTTGGTATCAGAGCTGATGGTTAACTAGGTTCTAGGTATTCCTTCTTTCTTGATTTTTTAGCTTGGAAAGATTGTGGGAATTTTTTAGAAGGAATTGAAGGTTGTTGAAAGGATTATTGGGATGCAATAAATGTTCATTAAGCTAACCTTTTTTTACAAATTTGTGAGATTGGAGGCCATGGATATTGTCAATGTGATCTATGTTGGACATTGGAAGCTCATGATTATAGATCTTTATGGAGTTGGTTATATATTGGTAACTTGGAGCTCTTTTTTGGTGGTTTTGTTCCTTTACCTTGTGGTCATGTGTAGTGAGAAGGTGTTCATGTTGGATGGGTTTGACATCTTGGTCATATGGAGAAACACCCTCAATATGGACTACATAATAGAGTGCTTTTGTTTACTTCATGGTTTTAGCCCTTAGATACATGAAATGACTAGAAGATAAGCCACTAACCTCTTTGTGAGTTGTGGAGCTGATATGTTGTATATATTATAAGCTCCTAGACAACTTGGTTTTCCTATTAGGTTGCAGTTTACTCTTGATTTTAGCTATGGGTTTGTAGACATGTTCTTATTACATTATTTAGATGGCATGTTTGATGTAAATTTCTAGATCATGTTTAAATGGATTTAATATTTATAGAGATGGTCATATTTTACATGTTAACTAAAATATGTGGTATATAGATCTATAGTGGGACTATATTCAAGGTGTTCAAGATGAATACAGTTGCAGGGTTCTTATTGATCTATAGTTACTCCTATGTGGGTTTATTTGGAAAATTAGATCTAGCATTGATCCTAGTTTTTAAGTCTTGGAAATTCACATGTTATACCTAAATATCTATGTTTCACATGATACTGATGTGGGGTTGAATTTATTTTTTAGTTATTTTTTATTAGAGAATTGATTATGTACGTATCCTTTGAGATGCATATTTGTAGATATTGTAAAATTATCTGATATGGATTCTATTTGGTAGGCCATATTATTGGCCATCATTATTACATTGGTATGCTTATTGGAGTGAGAGGTGGTTATTGGGAATACCTAATATAGTTGTTTATGGTGCATGAGAAACTCTGTTCACTTTTATTTATATTTTTAGAAATGGTATTGGTCATAATTTCATGTATAACTTGGTATTAATTTCAATGGGAGCTTTATGCATTTACATTATATGTTATATCTTCTTTGTTTCAAGATTTTGGTTCTAAGTTGTTGTTGCTATAGTGTGTATAGAGCCACGGATAATCTTTGATTAGAATATGGATGGTCTTTTGTAGTATTTTTTGGTGCCATAAGGATATCTTGGATTTTGTACTTAGATTGTAGTAAGAGCTTAATGAAATCTTGTTCTATTGATAAAGGATGTGTAGAGATTGTACTTCTTGCTTCAGTTATTGTGGTTGTACTTTACCTTTTGGGAGCTCATGGTGTTGAATTATTTTATTTTGTTGAGGCCATGGAGGATCTTTAGTTAGGAGATGGTTATCATGATTATTGGAGAGCTTGGTTACATGGTTTAGTGGGAGCTTTGGTAGTGATGTGAATTCATCATTTGATGATGGATGTTTATTTTCATGTGTTTGGACATTTTTCTTGATTTAGAGTATGATTTTTATTATGTCATGATTTACTCTTGATTTTGTATTAGAGTTTTGGCATGATATAAATTCACTTGTCTCCATGATATGTAGTTTAGAGGTGTTAGACAATGATTTCATGTTTGTGTTCTTGATTCTGTAGTTGGAACTTTGGTAGTGGTCTTGTTCGGTTCTCTTTGGTTTTTAGTACTAATCATTTTATTGAAGCTTCATAGTTTTGTAGGGTTGCATTTGAATTTTGCATGAATTGATTAGTGGATACTCATGGAGACTAGAGAGACTTGGGTGAGCTAAGAGATCTCTTATCTATGGGGTCCTATCTTGATATGGTTACTCTTTGACAAGGATTTTAGTAGAAAGACTAAGGATCCTACACCTAGTTATGGATTTGAATCCATTATGGACTGAAAGATAAGGTTGTTCTTTATTAAAAGCTCTTATTTCTAGAATTGTGTGTATAGGAAAAACCTGTATCTCACTCTTGGTCTACTTGAAAGTTGAATGATTGAGAGGTTTTTCCCACCTGAATATCAAATTTATTTTTTATTTTGTATCTTCTCTTCTCATATGAGATAGTCTTGAATATAAACATTTTGAAGACTTGTTAAGAAGAAGATGCATGGTTTATGGATTTCCATTGTTCTCCATGTTTTTTTCTTGAGCTATGGATTTAGTTTTGAGGAATTTTTTGGAGAGGTACAATAACTTTTTTGTGGCTTTGGGCATTGTTAGACCCCTAAAAATCCTTGATATTTTGAGGTCCTCTATCCTCAATATCAGCATGGTATGTTGATCACACACAGCCTTTATGGTTTTACTTGAATAGCCTTGTCATCCAAAATCCCCATATAATCCTCGAATATCTTATTTCTTCATTGATTTGTTTGTCTGGTTGCTAACGATATAAGTTACCTCTTGAGTCATCATTTAACATTTCTGATTGGCCCCTTTTTTTAGGACTGTTCGGTCATCCCTGATTGCGAGGTGTTTCAAATATTCCCAAGGTTGGCCTTCAATATTTCACATACGAATGACTTATGTCTAAGTCATAAATCCCCGAGGGGTAAATTCTCGTCAGCCTAGTCAAGGCCCCATTTTTAAAACTAACTGTTGCGTTCGTGTAGGTTTGATGATCATGAGATGATAGGATTTCATCTGGACCATTCCCCGCTGGCCCGTTCATTTGAGGTGAGTGCAGTTTAATTGTTGCGGGGTTAGCAAAGTAACACCACGTGTAAATGGGCCCAATTGTCTTGTCCCATCTCAACTCCCTAAGTTTGAAGATCGATGGTGCTACTAGAACAAAGAAAATGATCACATTCATTCCCCGCTAGCTCATGGAGGAAAGATGCAAGCTCTTTAAAAAATGGTGTGACCTGTGAGATGTTGCCAAGTGCATTCTACAACTATTACAGGGTGGTGCCCTCACATACATGGGGAGAGTCATGTTAGAAAATTTCTATTGGCTGTCCATCTGAGCTAAAATGGTGTTGTGAATTCAAATATGTTTGACTCAATCTGAGTCATCCGAGATACCCAGCTCAGCCATGAATCAATGACATGTATTCAAAACTATGAAGTACACCCATTGCAATTGTTTTGCTTCACGCGAATGGGCATTAATGGAAAAGGTGACCTATAAACCTATTCAATTCCCTTCAAAAATTATTCATGCAACTGACTCTTGTTTGTTTGAGATTTGAAGACATCTCCAAGGAAATACAAAGAGTTGAGAAGTGAATCGCAAAAGTTCTCTTGGCTGGCATTAGGGTTCTCTAAATTAGGGTTGCTTTTAATTTGTTTTAAAATGAGTGTGTTTTATCTTTCTTCTTTCATCACATTAAATTAGGGTTAATCTTTTCTTTTAAAATCCATAGCCCTATAAATTGCCCAGAATTAGCTCTTTTCCTAAGCCAAAAATTGCAATTAGGAACTGAATGGTTAAAATTCCCTCATAAGAACTCTTGTATATTCAAGCCCATGGCTCCCAAAGTTCAAGGTGCTTCCTCCTCTACCCCGTCTAGAACCCTTTCTTAGGATGTGATTGATTTGCTACCCCATTCTACAGGTAAGAAGCAAGAGGGTAGGGTATTGTTTCATGGCCCTATTGTGAAGGAAGCGTTAATAGATAAGGCTTGCTTCATCAAGGATGTTGAGGTACCTTACATGGGATGGAAAATGTTTCAACATTGGTTCATAAATAGGAACCTCGGGGCCCTTTTTAGCAACCCATGGAAGTTGGATATGGGGAAACTGATTGTTCCAAATGTGTACATGGATGTGGATCTCCTAAAAGATATCACATCAAAATATGACCCAGTCAAGAGGACAATCAAATCATTTGATGGGCTAGCTATGGTGGAAATAACCAGGGAAGAAATTGAACAAGTCTTTGACTTGCATCAATGGAGTCAAGAAATGGTCCCTTTGAACATGGATACTATTAGAACAGAGTACAACAATACCAAGGTGTTTATCAGAAAAAGGATGTTGCCTTTACATACTGCAGTGACTGGAATTGGAAAACAAAGGAGGAAGGTTAGGATTGATGATAGAGAGCTCAAACCTTTCCCAATGAGCTATTTTTCCAGTTATTTTAGGAAGACTGTATATTCTTTGTACCAAATTGTTGGTGTCAATCCACTTGACACATTACAAAAGGAGTATAGCTACATGGATGCACATCTTCAACACCCACCGTATAGTATTGTTTATGATTATGGAACGTATCTGGCTGAACACATCCATAAGGGCTTAGTTGAATTGCAAGAGGGAAAACAATGGGTGAAGTTCTAGTGGTACTCATTGTTAATGCATATGTTCCTATATAAAGGATAGAGAGCCTTTGAGAAGGAGATTACATTGGAAAGGAAGAGGGATGATGTTGACTTACCTATTTAGTGTTGGACCCATATCTTGGATAAAGATGATAAGAGGTATAATTTTTTAATTTTTATAAATGCTTTTACATCCAAGATAAGGAGGGCCTTGGTATATGAACCACCTAGGATCCCTAAGGAAATCCATGAGTTATTGAGACCTAGGGTGCTGAGGCCATATTTGAATTTGAGCCATAATTGGGGAGATTTGATTTTGTATCCTAATAAGATAATTTTTAGGATATATGGTAGTGGTTTGTGCCCATATGTTTTTCCCATAGATGTTCCTTTGAGAATAGGGTTCCTTGAGATCATGAGGCAATTAGGAGCTTCACAAGAAGCACATTTACCTAAATCAGCAAGCAAAGGGTCATTCTTCCCAGAGTGGACTATATTTGCAGATTACATTATGACAAAAGAGACATTGAATGAATTAGAACATCTATTAGCTCCATATAAATTGAAGACTATGAGCCTGAGGAATCATGATCCTAAAGGCTTCATTAGTAAAATCAAAGAAGATAAGAAAATGGGTACCTTTGTACATGATTTTGATTACCCTGAGGATGTTATTAGGAATGTTTTCAAATTTGAGGAACAAGATGAAAGAAAAGACAAATACCTGGCTTATAGAAAGATGGTGGAAGCTAAGAAGAAGAATAATCCTCAATATGATCCTCTGCCAAACATACATGGTGATTTCAATAGGGCCATGTATGTCATGAAATTTTTTGAGAATGTTGTTGGTGTTTTGAGAGAGAAATGGGAGGTTCCTGATAAAGGAAAGGAAATGGTGGTTGAGGAAAATGTTGAAATGACACTAGAAGAAAGACCTCCATATCAACCACCCAAACAATTGAGGATTTATTCTAGGAGGAAGAAAGTAGCAAGTGAGGAAAGGAGCTCAATAGCCCCTACCACTTTTGAAGAGCTAAAAGAAAACTCTCCCAAGAGTGCAATGCCAACTCCTCCTACACAGGCCTCTTTGCCTATAATTGACCTGGATTCACCTCCTGAAAGTTATGCCCCTCCTGAGAAACCACCTCAAAAGAAGCAAAGAACTAAATCAAGATGAGTGGTTGATTATTCTGACACAGATGAAGATGATATCTATGTTACCCCTAAGGAAATGCAAATTGGAATGCCTCCTCATGAAGGAGCAATTGCTTCAAGTTCAAGACAAAGCATCCTTAGATTGGGGAAACTTTATATATGTGGATTGAATACTGTAGATGACTTGAGGGTAGAGGTTAACAAAGAGTTTATGGAAGATGATTCTTTCATTGAAACCTCAACATTCCAAGACTTCTGGTGGAAAACCAAGATTGCAGATTATGTATTGCAGATTATGTAGAGAAGGTGGCCATTGAAAGGAGCTTGCACCCTGAATCACCTGAAAGTTTCATTGAGGAAAATGTAAGAAGCATTATGAAAGATGAGTTCAAAAAGATTAATACCCTGGAGGGAAGAGAGCTTGTGAAGAAGTGTGGTGTGCTATTGTTTCCAGAGTGGAATATTTTTGATGCTATTGTTTTAGATGCTATAAGAAGGGTTGAAAGACATCTTGTACAAATAGAGGAAGAACTGGAAATGGTACTTCAAGGTTAAGCCTTCAGCCATATGGTCACTATCTTCGACATCTAGGAAACCAGCCCTGGCAGAGCCATCAGAACTTAGTGTACAATTGCTTGTAAAAAGAGTTGTTGATACCTTGACTTTAGAAGCTGCAGATATGGTAGTTAATGTTGCCAGATTTACCTGGTCAACTGAAGAGGTTCTCACCTTGGAAAGAGATAATCTCATAGTTAAATATAGAGAACTCCTAGATGATTATAGCAATAGCCAACAGAAAGTGGCTACACTAGAAACTAAATTGGAATTCTATAAACAAAGAGAGGAAGTATAGAGAGAATAGGGTTAGCCTAGCTCAAGCCACCCACCTTCAATTTCTCCAATGACATTTGTGCAATAGTCATCTCATAGCCAGGCTTTAGCAATAGTACCATATAATCGAGGACAAGAATCAATTGCAAAGGAAGAAATAAGTAGACCAAGCTCTAGCTTACTTGACAGAGATCAATTGCTTCTGTAGATTGAAACATATAAGAAATTGCTAGAGAAAGCTCAAGATACAATGTATGAGAACATATCAAAAAATTTCTGCACTGCCTTAAAGCATCTAAATGGGAAGATTTAGGATAGACTCAATAGTGTGCATGACAACTATGCTTTAATGGTGTGTGCAATGAGATTGTCCCAAAGAGATAAGGTGTTAGCCATACCAACCTTGAATAAATGGGTACTGAGAGTTGAAATATTGAAGATGAAATTAGTGGGAGCTAGCCAACATGAAGATAAGTACCCTCTAGTGCTTCTAGTTTATGAGTTTATGTGTGAGTTAAGCAAGCAAAAGTTTTAGGGATATGCAGCCACATTGGAACAAAAGATAATAGAATTGATAGCTCAATATAACCACACTGATTTGGAACCACTACTAGATATTGAGGTGGCCAATTATGAAGTGAAACCATTTTAGGTGTGGAAGAAGGAACTGGATGAGGTTATTGATTCCCAAGTAAATAAAATTTGCAAAGAGGTTAATATTGATGTCTTCAATAACACTCTAGGGAGGTTGACATTTCTTATCAGCTTTTTGGAGGATTTTGACAAAGAATCTAATGTGGTGGTAACCAAGTACTCCCCTTATAGGAAATCCATGGACAAAATTATGGAGTTTGATTGGCCGTCTGAGGAAGAATATGAGGAGTGGGGAAATTTTTATGTTGGTAAGTTTGGTTTGTGAAACATATACTAGGTCACGTATTGTATAGGTCTAGCCTCAGAGGTTACAATGTTAAAACATATGTTTCACAGTGAAGTATCGGTTGTTGATGATATGGAATGTTGATTGAGATGCTAACTCACCTATGGTCTACATCATTTTGTCATTTTTCTCGATGAATTGGATGCGCTCTTGTTGACATGTGCTTTTGAAAACGCAAAGTTTCTCTCTACTGCAAATGTAAATATTCTTTGTCTTATATGTATTCCCTTCATTTTTTATTGCAAATATAACTGAATTTAGGAATATACCTTTGGGCGATCCAATTGAAGTGTGACATGTGTACGCTTGGCATGTGGCTTGTTTTGCTCCCTTATTTTATAAAAGGGAATTCAGGGCCATTTGTGTGGATCTTTTGTTGAAATTTTGGAGCTACAGAGAAAATATAGAACACAAAGTAGATATGTTGAGTCCTTATCTAATGCTTTGAGTCTAGATAGTGAATTTAGTTAAATGTATGGTTTCTGAGTATATTCGAATAATAATGGAGTTTTTTTGAGTCTATAGTCTCTCCATTTTGGTTTTGTATTGGAATCATTAATGAAAATACTGATCAATGATCATTTCATTAATTGTCATCGTGTTATACTTTGATATGTGATCTGGTTTTGGCTCTTGTTTATGGAATGAGTTAAAATGCTTGGATTAGATCATGGGTTCATATATGAGGTCACTTGGATTTGATAAGTAGTCTTTAGTACTTAGTCATTGATTTGTGAATTACAAGGTGATATCACTAGATCATAATTGCTCAGAATTAAACATGCCTTATGTTTCAATTTATGCAAAATCCTAGCCCATAGATAATGGCACTAATCTCTAACCCTTTAAACCTTTCTTGTGGTTTCAGTCACCCAAATTGAGAGCAATATTTTAAAATAATCATTGACCCACCTATTGTTCGTTGTTATTTTACATTCTCAGCTTAAGATGCATAATTAACTCAAAGAATTGTCATCTTTACAAATGATTTCATCTTATTTACTATTAATGAGAATATATCTACCTTGATTTACAATGTATGTGTAAATTGTTGAAATAAGTTATCTATTTGGCATTGTGGGAACACCCTCCCGGGTCTGCAAAAACCTGAAGTGTAGGAGATAAAGTAATATACACTTTATCTCATTTTTTGGCCACTCATCTAGCAGGTATTCAAGAATTGGGTTTGGCAGACTCATTGATATTTTCTAAGGCCTTCTTCGTTTGTTAACAATAACCAACAGGGATATTCCCTTTGTTGTTGGAATGATTGGTTGGTTTGATCTACCTTTCATATGAGAGGTTTACATCTATTGTTGCCATGTTTTCATTTGATTTGAATGTTAGATGTTGACATCCTTTCACTATGGGAATGGTGAAGGAGATCTTACATTATATAGCTTCGTACATGTTAGTGTGGAACAAGGACAATGCTTGATTTACATGTTCTCTCTTTAGTCATGGTATTCTTCTTGGATGTTTGGTTTCATATGGTTCAACGTAAAGAAATTGGGAGAGCTATGAAGACTAGTGGTGAGAGAGGTGTTGTAGAATATTTTTTTTGCATTATTTGCATATCATTGTACATGTTTCATTTAAACTATGTAGTAGAGGTGTTATCCACATTCTTTATGTGAAGCACTATAGGTAGACTTGGGCTTTTTTTTATCTATTTTCAGATTTTACGTTACTCATGTAGTGGGAGTTTCTAGATAAATTTCTTGTTATCATCTTTGATATCTTTGTTTGCTAGTTACTGATGTGATGATGAGTTGTCATGTTTCATTGGTTTTGGATCTATAAGTTATATAGGTTGTAGATTAGCTACCCACTTTCTTATAATGGGATGACTTTAATGTGGAATGTCTATATCCACAAGATTTTTTTAGTGTTAATATAAAAAAAAATAGTTAGCCTTTTTTGTGGTCATTTGTATATTGGTATGTTGCATTGAGATAAGAGAATGGATATACAAAGACTTGATTGCAAATTTTGGGTTGGTATGTTGATGGCATGAAGTTATATCTATGATTTGTATATCCTAGTTTGAGGTATGGTTTGATTGGATGAGTTGCAATTTGTTGTGTTTGTTATTGCAAAAAATATGATTAAGGAAGCTACTTAGATCCTTTCTTATAATTTGAATCTAATGCTTGTGTTCATATAAATATTGGTGCAGGTTTCAGTGATAGTTGATATATTTCACCTTGGCATGTTGGAAGATGTGAGGATTATTTTTCTTGATGATGGTTATCATGGTTATTTTTGCAGATATCTTATTGAAGAATAAGAGCATGGTGAAAATTTTGATGGTACATGTTTGGATAACAGATATTTTCCTACTGTTCCAATTCCTATGGGTGTATTTATAATGTTGATGTCAAGTGAGAGAATGTTAGGATTAAGGTGTTGTAGTTTGGTTGTAATTGATGTCAAAAGTTCATTGGAGTGTGTTGCAACCTGGTTGTTTGGTTTCAAGAGTCTATGAGAAATGCTCTGCTAATGATTTTTTTATCCTACGATTTGGAAGATAGTTTCATGTTGTGTCAGGTCATGTGTGATCCAAGTTTCAAGTCTTTTTGGTTATTGAAGAGGTGTTTTTAAAAGTGACAGATTGGAGTCTGTGTTGATTTTGTAAAGATGTTCTCAAAGGTGTAAAATTTGGCTCTAAATTTCTCCACATATGCATATATGGTTATACGAATCATAATATAAGTTCATGGTGATGTGAAGGTGTTATATCTAAAGTTTCATATTAATAATTCTTCTATAGAGAAAGTTAGAAGTGACAAAGTACATGACTATATTATCTAGTGACTAGTTTCATTGTATGTTGGCTTGCACCAACTTATTGCTACATGAAGTTGTCAAAGTGATGCAAGAGAATGATCCTTAATATAATGTGATTCTTTTTCTTACTTTGTAAGGTGTTGTTTGGTTTCTCTAGAATAGGTTGTGGTATGAAATGAATGTTTTATCAGGTTATGCTTTTTACTTGTCCTACTAAGGCATGTAACTAATGATGTGCACCACAAGTTCAAGTGTAAGTGGAGTTTATGGAGTGTTTGAAGGTGTTGTATGGTTCATGTTGACTCATTTGGGAGAAGCGCAAGTAATCCTTTATCATTCATATGTATTTTCAATGATGTAAAGGCTAACATACTGCAAGTTACATGGTTTCTACTTACCTAATTTGAATTTTCAAAGTGTGGATAATTTTCATAGAAGATCGAAGGTGTGTAGATTATGTAGGACTAGGTTAAGTGTGTGTTGGAACCCACAAGGAATGTTCCTCTTCCTAGTATTGTGTGGTCTTTTGGGTCTTTCCCTCTACACATTCATGTTGATTGTTTTATCTTTAGCTAACTTGAAAATATAATATTCTTTGTTGTAGGAAGACATATGAGATGTAATCAATGTAATATCATACATATTGTAAACCTAGTTGATCTAGGTTGGAGTATGGTGTGGTGTAATGCATTATGAAAATTATTTAAGAGACTAAAAGATAAAGAGAAAAAGTGGTAGATCCTGTCTGATTTCATCTTGATCATATCTTTGTGATAGAAGGGAAGTGGAGAAGTGAGCTTATCTATTTATTGGAGGTAGTGACCCAGATGTAGAACTTCTTGAATGCTGAAAGAAATGAGCTAGTAGGTAGTATAGAAGACATTTGAAGAAGAGACAAAGTGGAATTATGATCATCAAAAGAGAAGTGAGAAAGAAGAACTGCAATCATCAAAGGGAGTGAGCTTAATTGTTAGTTTTAGATAGTGGAAGGAATTTCATTCTATAATATTTCCTGAGTGTGTTCTCGGATTAGGGAGTTGTAGCTTCCTTGGGATTTATCCCTAAAACAAATTGCAATTAGAGAGTTGTAGCTTCCTTGGGAGTGACCCTAAATTTGTTTTCAAGGATTTGTAGCTTCCTTGGATTTTAGCCCTAAAAAAAAGTTGTAATTTTTCTTCACATTGTGAGGTTGGATTAGGATAGTAGCTTCTAGCATATTTTCTCACTGTGGGTTTTCCCTTGTGGGGTTTTACACATACATATTGCATTGTTTTGTGTTATGCAATGTGTTTCATCTTTCATGTTCATGCTTATGTTGTAGCATTTGAAGTATCAATTTGTTTTGAAGGGTTTGAGATTTGATAGAATACTGATTAACCCCCCTCTCAATATTTTGGTGCGTTCAACAATTGGTATTAGAACTTAGTTCCTTAGAAGAAGCCTAACAACTTAAGGAAGATCTGGGATGGAAAACAAAGAATCTCACAAGGCACCTAGGTTTTATGGAACAAATTTCACTTTTTGGTGATTCAATATGGAAAATTATTTGTCCTCTCTATGGTTTGATGTTTGGAAATTATAAAAGGATGGTTATATTATTCCTGTTACTCCTCCAACTATTCCAATGGAGATTAGGGCTTATGAGAACAATGGAAAGGCTAAGAGTGCTATCTTGAGTGGGCTAGGAGATTTTGATCTGGTGAAAGTAATGCACTACAATTCATCAAAGGAGGTTTGGGCTAAGCTTAGTGGCATCTATGAAGGAGACATCAAAGTAAAGCAAGCCAAGTTGCAGATCTACACATAAAAATTTGAGAACCTGAAAAATGTTAGAGGATGAAGATATTGGAGGATATTTTCTCTAGGTAGATGAAGTGGTCAATGCAATCAAAGGACTTGGTGAAGATCTGGAAGAATTTTTGGTGGTTAAAAAGGTACTGATATCTCTTCCTAAAGCTTATAGTCCTAAAGTATCTTCTATTGAGGAAGTTAGAGATTTAGATAAACTTTCAATGGATCAATTATATGGTGCCCTTACTGCATTGAAATGAGATAGTTTGACAAAGATGATCCAAATAAGGAAGCAACTTTCAAAGCTTGTAAGAAAGAAATGTATGAAGATGGTGATTAGAGTAGTGACACTAATGAAGAATAATCTAACTTTGTAAGAAAGTTGAAGAGGGGTATTGGTAAGTACAAAGGTAAGCTACCTTTCAAATATTTTAAGTGTGGAGAGGTTGGTCATTTTTCTTCTAAATGTAACTTGAAAGATTCTGAAAGGAGAAACAAAGATCCTAGAAGAAATAAGTTCAAGAAGAGTCTCTACTCCAAGGAGTAATCTTGATCTTCAAAGTATGATGAATCTAGTGGTCCAAATGATGAAGATGAAGTCTTGTTCTTGGTTGCTAAAAAGACTAAACATAAAACTAAAGGTTCAAGTTTTGTGTGTATTGTGTTTCATGCAAAGAAAGAGGAAAAATCTGAGGTAATTGGTAGTGTTGTTTAAACCACATGACTGGGGATAAGAGCAGGTTTATCAAGCTTGTGAAGTGGAATGGTGGAATAGTCAAGCTTGGAGATGATACTTTATGTAAGGCCCCACCTTGTGTGTTATTCATCCTACTTTATCTTCTATTGTGCATTTCATTAACCAATGGTTAGATAGTTGAAAACGATAAACAAAGTGATTATGTGTGGTCATAGTTGGGTATTATTAATCGCATTGATAGACCTTATGGAAACCCTCTATCCCTCCCTCTCTAAAAATATCGTAATGAGGGTACAATTATATGGAAAAGAAGATTGAACAACATTTAACGAATGATCTCTAATAGAGAACTAGTGACTCTTACATCTAGTTTCAAGTTGTATATTTCAATGTTACGTGAAGTAAATAGTAACCTTATGCACATGAAAATTTCCTAAATGTTTTAGAAAATGGAAGGTGAGTTGCTATGCAATATTGGAAGTAGAAAAGTAACCGTTAGTTGGGTTGATATTTAATATGTAACAATGAAATTAGTTATGATTCAAATCATTGTGGTATATTCAATAATCAATCCTTATGCTACTGAAAGTCCACACTTAAGAGCAAATACTATTTTTGTCTTATTCTCTCTAGTCAATAATACCATCATTTTGTTAACACTCGTCCAATTAGTTACTTGTTACTTACCTTAGACATAATAATTAATGAGATAAATCATGATTATTAAAAACACTACGAAAGCTGAATTTTGATTTACACTTGACCCATTATATATATTTATATATACACTATTTATTTACTTGTACTTCTCTTTCTTTTCAAATCCATAATTAAATCTTGGGCTATGTCAGCATGTAAACACAAGTGAATCTTTAAACTTAACTTGTTGTTTACTTAATTAATTGAATCACAAATTTAGGTTATTCCACTTGGTGGGTAGGTTTAAAAGCTCGGTGCTTATGGGAGACTTAAATTTCCAGATCTGGACAAAACTTCTCATATAGCAATGACTGAATTTAATTCTGGATACATACAGTTGCAGAACTGACAAGTTGGGGGGGAGGAACGTATTCCTGATGGAGAGCATGGTACAGGCGTGGGCACCCTAAAACAAGATGGAAAAGCACTAACGTAGGAAGTAAGGGAAATATATGTAAAAGACGGTTTCCTGCCAATACCTGGATAGAAGGTTCGAGGAGGTCTAGTGTTCAATTATGGCGCAGGGAGGTTTTGGTGGTTTTCAAAAGCCATAAGCAAAGTAGTCAATAGAAGGAAAAAAATACATATCAATTAGAAACGGTAAAGTTTAGTTTTGAGGAATGACAATAGCCATAGGGAAAGCTTTAGCAGAACATATCCCCCTGCTCTTGATTGGCAACAATGGTATGTACCTTCATCAGGTCTCATGGCTTTATTATTTTAATATATTATCCTCGATTCCAGCTTATCTCTTCACTTACTTTCTTGATCTGGTTCTTCTTTAAATAAATGTACACTAGTTCTTTTGCGCATAGTGGAGGAAAATAATATGTAAACTCTGTGACCTACCAAATAGTAAACTTGTTGCAGATAGGCATAAAGAAATTCTCAAAATAGAAAATGTGTGGTTATTGTAAAACTAATGTCCTTCAATTCACATGCATGTTTTCTAAGGTAGTCACTACCTTAAATATCTCTCTTTAAGCTTATACTTTTAGAAAACAAATCAGTTTCCTTCAACTTAATATTATAATCTTTATATAAAATGACAAAATCTAGAACCCAGATACTTAATTGTAATTTTTTGGACCTTTACACTAGAAACTATATGAAGCAAGTAAATTTTAACCACAATCTATATCCTCCATTTAATCGATGCATTAGTTGATCATAATGCTTACATTAGTATTGAAGCTATAATGAACCCGCTAGGAAAAGATTTGGTCTAGTCTAGAGAAAAATCAGCTTGAATCTTGCCTTATGCCTGAAAGAAAATTTTAACTCAACCAAATATATATAATTTTGTTTTATAGGGCTACGGAATCTCTCTCGAGCTTATAAATCTAGTAACAAAAATAAATAAATAAATAAAATAAAAACAAAGCTTTGATATTGTTCGATTTACATAAAATTATTATGACTGCTACTGGATTGAAGTAGCAGTTATAGATTCAACTCGTTTTATCTGTCTTGAAGAGGTGACCAAGCTGTGTCTAGTTAATGTATGAGACTATGATTTATTTATTTATTTTACTTATTACTTTTGTTTAGATGCAATAAATAAGAGTCATATTATGCAGAATTTAGAATTTAAGTTTTGTGTTAGCTTCCATCATATTGGAAAATTCTAAATTAGTTAAACTTAACCATTATTGTGACATTAGCTAAAATAAATAAATAGAATAATCTATTTAATCTAGTTTTCTTGATAAATTGATAAAATTATTGATATATGTATAGAGAGAGAGAGTTTGGACATTAAGTATAATATTTCAGCTTATTATTATTTTTAACCATGTTAAAGTAAATGGTGAGATTGTTCTAATTGCTAGCAATTAGCAATTACTTTAATTCTGTAGAGTCATCTGTTTCCATTTAATATACAAATAAGATACTAGATCTTTTGCTGCTTGTTAAAGCTTCACAATTAAAATAAAATCCAGCACAAATCTTTTACATACTACATTGATATTAGTAAAGCATTGATTCGCATTGTATTTATGATTGATCCCAAAAATATGAATGGATCGAATTGTAGAATAAATCAATTAGAGGCTGATATAAAAAAAAGCTGCTCGCATGTCTTGATTGATATTTTTAATTCCTTTCTGGGTTTTGTTCGTTTCTTTCTTAGTTTTCCAAAACATTTTAATTTTTTTAATTTGAAGGGGAAATGAGAAAGTTATGACAATTTTTCAACTGCCTGGTAGTTAGGTTTTAAAACTGCTAAATTTTCTTAGTAATTAAAACAAGTAATAAAATTTATTAAGTTGCTATGAGTCTATTATATAGTGAAGATGGGGTAAGTGGAGTTTTAGTTGGGAAATGGTGTGCAAATTTCAAGTATTTAAGATGAAGTCAAAGTTTAAGAGTATTACTGCTAATTATATTAATAAGTGTACTTTGTCCTATGATAATTTGCTTGCTATAAGAGTGTCAAATATTTTAAATACAAATCCCTGGATCATGCTTAAAGTTGTTCATAACTAGGGTATTACTTCTCTTGTTCAAAAGAGTTATGCAATGCTTAAAGTTGTTCATAACTAGGGCATTATTTCTATTGTTCAAAAGAGTTATGCATGCCCTTGTTGATAGGATAACGTATATCAACCTCTTAATATGAGAACCTTGATATGGGAACTATCATGTGAGTGAAGGGTATTGGAAACTATTGTAGACCATAATATGGTTGCATAATTGGATGAAAGTATCATGGTATAGGTTCTATCTTATTTTATATTTCACTCCATAGATCCTAGAGGGCACATGTAGAATAATAAAACAAAATATTTTAGTGAATGGTAGTCATCTATTGCAAGCCTATATCTAATTGAAATATTATCTTAGAAAAAAAAAAAAAGATTAGCCATTAATCATTAGAGACATTCACAAGCACTCTTTAAATTCCTTATTTGATGCCTCACCCTTTTGTTTAGTCTCCCTTGAATTTAATGTTAAAGGTGGTATTATGTGTCTTATTATATGATCTTGTGTTTACTTTTCACCAAGTTTTTATTGTTTATATAAGCGTTTTCATCTAGGTAAATGACTAGTTTGGGGAGGATTCATTTTCACTCTTTGGATATATATCTAGATTGAAGTTATAGATAAGGACTTGTTAGCTTGTCAAACATCCTCTCTTTTATGAATAATCTTATAGTGGAAAATCACATCTCCAATATTTGTTGGCCCTATTTGTGTTTGGCCATTTGTTAAATCAACCAGAATTGTATGATGGTAGAATGGGCTAGAAGGATTAAATATTTGTATTATCTTATTAACCTACCACCTCCTAATCTTATTAATGGTATATTGTGACCTTTGTATGGTTTGGATTAAAACCACAACTTCTATTACAATCATCTATATAAGATATGGCATGGCCACCTTCATCCTAGAGTATAGTTGGTCATCTTGTTTTGTAAGGGGTCCTTGCATAGCATTATAATAGAGATTGTTAACCACTACTCTTTATAGTAAAAAGGAGCCCTTGTAGATTAACCATCGTTGATCATTTTATGTATTTACTTTACCATTGTGAGTTGTTGTGATTTTAACCTTGGTGAATGTATGACTATTGGTCAATCAAAAATGAGTTGGGTGAACTCAAGTTGTCGAACTACGGTTACTCTACGAATTATATACATAGGCAAGGTCGTCAGAGATGAGCCCCTGAGGAATTAGGTCTGGCCCCTAGGCTTGTTCTCTTATTGAATATACTTAAAGATACTATTGAAATATATATTATATTTGCATAACTTGTGACTTGATCTATGTTTGTGATTATTGATGAGTTCGTGGATCTAATAAAGTCTACCTTGGTGATGTGGATTCCATATCTCCACTTGAAACCCAACCTTGAATGTCAAAAACAAATGTGTAGATGGTTGAGTCCTTATAATTTATTGGTCAAATGTTGTTATGCTTTCATAAAGGGCAGGTATAGGGAGTAGTGTTTGGGTGTTACGTTAGTGGTTATGGTCAAAATTTGAAATTTGTGTTTTGTTCTTAACTGTATTTTGGTGGAAATTTTTGGGCATTACACTTTAGTACAGATATGTGGAAAAGGTACAATAAGTATTGATGGAAATCACAAGAAAGAAAATTTTCTTTATGTTAAAGGTCCTAGGAACAATCTTATTAGTGTGATTCAGATGTGCAAAAATGGATACAATCTCATATTCAATGAAAGAGGATGTGAAATCAAAAAAGGAAGGTCTAGAAAATTGGTTGCATAAGGATCTAGGAAAAGTGATGACATATACAGTCTAATGGGTGTCAAATATGGGATAACTTGTCTTCTAGGACAAGAAAGTGAATGTTGGATTTGGCATAGGAAAATGTGACACATTAACTTTGACAATATTGTGAAGATTAGATCATTACATAGGGTAAGAGACATGCCTAAGATAATCAATCTTGGAAGTATTGTGTGCAAGGAATGTCAATTTGGAAAGCAGAAAAGGATAAGTTTCAAGTCTAAAGAATATTATTTTTGTATATCATTGGAGTTGATTCAACTAATTTTTGCAGACCCATCAAAACAAAAGGTCTAAAAGGAGAAAGATATTTCAAGCTTTTTATTGATGATTTATCTAGAATGACATGGGTTACATTATTGAAAGATAAATTTGATGCTTTTAGTAGATTCAATATTTTTAAATCAATGGTTGGGAATGAAATGAATGCTAAGATAAAGTTTTTGAGGTCTAATAGAGGAGGTGAGTTCACATCAAATGAGTTTAATGACTTTTATGAAAAACATGGAATAAGGAGGCATCTATCTTTTGCTAGAATGGGGTAGTGGAAAGAAAGAATAATACTATTCAAGAGATGGTAAGGACCATGCTGATGGAAGAAAACCTTCCTAATGTCTATTGGAGAGAATCAATTCATACTAAAATCTTTATTCTCAATAGAAGTTTATTAAGACTGAACAACACTAAGACCCTGTTCATGCAAAATTTTGTAGGCAACAACCTTATGGGAAACTTAGCTATTGGGACTTGTGTGCATAGCTAAGTGACCTTAGGGATTTTATCAAAGCCGACTCTTCATTTTTTAATGGGGAGGAGAAAAGGGGAAGAAGATAAACATAAAATAAAAAAATCTAAGCTAAGGCGATGCGCCAAATCAATAATGAGATAAGTAAGCACATTACAAAAACAAAGGCTCAGGTAGTAATCAACGTATATCTAATAGACAATTCCCAACACTGCAAACATAAGAACATCAAATAATTTGCATAATATAATCCATATAGCATAATCTAACACAAAAGAGTATCAACATGATCTATATTATGCTAAGCTCTATAAAGATTACAAAATCTTGAAAAAAATGTTCGTATATTTCAGAAAATGCAAGAACAATTTAAAGTCCTATCAAATGCTTGAAAATAGAGAGACCAAACAGAATGGCACAGTCTGTGAGTTCAAGTTTAATATCAAACACTACAGAGGCTAATTCTCAGCGCGATAAAATTTTGTCTATCTAACAACAAACATAAAATGAAGAAAGGGTTGCTTTAAAAAATCCAACCCACCGTGTGGAGGCTCAAACAAGAAAGATGCTCCAGTGAAGGCACCAACAGAAAGATTCCCCAGCGCTGGCATCAACAAAAATATGGAAAGGCAACATGCCAATAGGGACATTCCAAGAAGTGATGGGCCACACAGTAGAAAAAGGAAAGGGCGTATGGTAGAAAAATGGAAATAGTTGCAACAACCATCGAGCAAAATCAACAGATTCCCGAGCAATTGCCACACAAAAACCTCTCGACAAAGATAACTACAGTGTGGGCCCCATCTAAATAGAAGGTAGGCAGAGGTGACATGTCAAGCAACCAAAGCCCAACAAAAGGAAAGAGAAGCATCTCGAGGGGAAGCTCCAATAGGATGCCACATGGTGGCGGCCGAAAAGCTATGAGCAGTGTTAAAACAAAAGGTGAAGTTGTGAAAGGAAGGACCATGAAGGAAAAGAGGAGTACGTGAGTAAACATTCATAGCTTGGTGGCTCTCAGGGACATTTCACCCACGAAATGAGAAACTCCATATCATGGCCTCGTAGACCATTCCAACCTCCTAGACTAATCGCTCACAACTTGGAGAGCGTAGCTTGAAGGGACATCCAAACCTCATCTGATGGTGGAGAGAGGGTGCAAAAGTTTTCATGTGCCATGATTAAATCAATAATTACCTTAAAAGGAAATCCACCAAATATTTACACCTCAGACTCAAGCTGGAAGAAGAGCTACACCAACTGATTTACAATGTTTTCAATATTGGAATCAGTCAGAGGTTGATTGAAGGACTGGAATATAGATAATATTTCTTTTTATCCTCAATATTCTCAATGATATGTTATATTCCTTCCACGACATGTTGGATGACTTCATGCATAGAAATGAGAACATTCATGCTCATCACTACCAATGTTCAGTCTTCGACCTGCACACTACTCAACGCCTCATCGGAAGCTATATAAAATTTTCTTAACAATTTCTTCGCCTCTAGAACTCTATTAGAAGTCATTTCCTGCACCCATTGCATTGTTTCACTAACCACCCCACATAAGTTGGTAGCATGCACCATAAATTGAGAGTGGGCTACAAGGTAAGGAATAATGACTTAACCTTATCCCAGTATGACACGTGTAGTTCTTTGGCTATTTCTAGTGGGTTCATTTGGGATGTAGGAGGTTGGGATCTCAAAAGGTCCATCTCTGAACCTTGCTGCTCAATGTTTCTTTCAACTCTGTAAGGCTTCCCTCCAAGACCAAAATCTAATTCCTTAGAGCAGTATTTTCTTCCTCCTCCTTCAAGGCTAATTCAACCTATTTTTGCTTTTATGTTTCCTACTCCAATGCAGCGTTCATTTCATTTACCTCATCATTGGTACTTTGTCGAAGCTATTTCAAACAATCAATCACCTACTTCAATTCATTATGGAGGGTCACCTCAATCACCCAGGATTGCTCAATTTCTTTCTGCAGGGTTGGAACAACCTCCACACTCAGAGCCTAAAGCTCAGTGACTTTTCTCTCAAAGGAATTCCTTTCATTCTATAGTCGATTTATTTCAACCTCCTGATCCTTGTGCTTATTTGACAAAATATCCACCTTTCCTTTTAGGTCTTTCATTTGTTCATCGTTCTTCTTCATCTGGTGACTGAGTTTGAGGAAATTGGTTGTCACCACCCTTTGGGTTTCTTCCATTAATTCTACTTTGTCCTATAGACAAACCTATTGCAAATCAAGTCCTATGACATTGACATAATAATCATTTGGTTGCATTTCTCTGAACGGCTTGATGACATTGGGTGTCACATTCACAAACATCAACGAATTTTGACTTTCCTTGAACAAAGTTTGCATAAGGGTTTCCACACATTTGTTTGCATTCTTCACCCTTCTTTTTTTGTATTTGGCTAGCCTAGGCACTTTTTGAAACATCCACCTTCAAGAAATACTCTTGGGGTGAAATACCTAATCCACTAGCGAAAGGAAACTCCTGGGGAATTGCTAATGGGAATGATAGTGTGCTAAATGTATCAACGGATTTGCTAGGTCTTGTAATAGTTTCCAGGGAAAAAGGTCGGGGAAGTAGGTACTTGATGCTGAGGCATTGAAGATACAAACTGTTGACTCAGTGGGCTAGGATGTGTTGCCATTACTTGCACCTTAGGGGCAGTAGACATAGGAGGAGGTGAATGGGGATCCCTAAGGGAAACAATGTTGACCTACCTCAGGTGACCAGTGAGAGGAATAGCTAATGTGAGAGACATGACAGAAGCTGGCGAGGAGGAAACTAAAGAAATATAAGAGAGAAGAAGGGGAGAAATGTACCTGAGTTTCTTGAAGATTTGTACTAGATACAACTACGTCTTCACACTATTCTTCTCCTCCTCTTCCTACTTCCTTTGTTTGGGGTCTCTTCTCTTCTAGGGAATCATCTAGGTCCAAAATAACCCTTTGACGATGCCTAATAGAGCTCGACCTCTTCTTCCCTGATCCAAAGGACCTAGTTGGCTCCGACAGCTATGTATTTGAAGAGCTCTCATATTGCAATTGCTTTCCACTGACTGTCTCTCCTTGCATGGGACCTTCTTCAATCATTAGATCCTTTTGGGATACTTCTTCATGCTCTGGGGCTACACTTTCTGCCTCACCGCACTTCTCAAACTCTAAAGGATTAGGAGAATCATCACTGTTTGAATGTTTGTGGAACAAGGCCTCATCAAACTAGTTGTTTGATTTCATTTCTTGGAAGAGCTCATTGGTCTTCTTTATCTCCTATATATAAATCCAAAAATTCTTAATCTTTTCAAGCTTCCAATTGAGCCTTGCTAATTGGTTGTAGAGGAATTAATTTATTATATGGTTCAGGTTAGGCTTGGCCACTATATGATAAAAATTCAGCCAAGGTGGTCGACCCGAGCTAGAAGGAATGTGCTCAAGGCTGACGTATAAATTCTCCTTTCCCTCATCTGCATTTCTCTGAGGGTCCCAAAATGACTGAGGCTGGTGAGGAATCTTAATCCCTACCTCTACCAAATTACCTACTGGATTATAGCACCATGTGTAATAGATAATTACCAATCTAAGGTGACCTAACTTGGAATACAACACTTCAAAACTATTCACCCTTAGACTCTTCTTCTTGACCAATGCCACAGAGCCAAACATGATTGGAAGTGTCAGATAGGAAGTTTAGATGTTTTCCTCCCCGGTAATCATTTTCAATATTACGCAACTGCCTGAAAAATTCCAAGGCCAACACCCTACCTGAAACAAAATGTAGGAGCTGGAAAGGCTCTCGGACAAAACCTTGCATGCAGAGCATTGTAAAATCTAAACCAAAGAACCAATCACAAGGCGGTACAAGGCCTCTCATCCATGATATTTGACTCTGTGTCAAGTGCCCAGACCTCTTACTCCCTGTTTGATCCAAAGCTCTTAAATTTAGAGCTGGGAATGCGTCTGAAAACACGTAATAATAAAAAAAAAATGAGAGGACAAGAGTCCAAGTCGAAATTGGCTTTCTAGCGCCACTTTCGTCAAATACCGCCAAGGGAAAAAATTATTGGAAATAATCCAAGTTCTTATGTAAAATCATGTAGGCCAAGAAAGAAGAATACTTGAACTTAGAACCATGCTCAAACCCCTTCAGTTTTCGGCACATCCTTTCCACAATGACTTTCACAAATTCCATCAGTAGAGGCTCTTTATTCTTTTTCAACATAAAGCCTATGTGCATCTAGAAGTCCAAGACTTCCTTATCTATATCCAACCCACACACCAACACCAACACAGAGAAGATGAAAGCCATGCCTACTTTAAAAATAGCCAGACTAAGAGGAAAAATAGGAGGGACGAAGTTATCTGATGGCTTACCCGTTTCGGCATTGAAAAACTACTACGCTACTCTTAGTGTCCTCTAGTAATTTTGTAGCCTAGAAATATTGAAATCCTCAACATCTACAAGAGAATTAAGAGGGATGCACAACATATCCTAGAGTCTAGTGATTGATTACCACCTGAAATTATGGCCACTTATAATTCCTAAATCGATGTCAAAACTTTTAGCACAGGCAGCCACAATCTCTGGACAGTAGTGCACCAAAGGAGCCATATACTGAGGGAGACCACAATTCCACAATTTTCTAGGAAAAGGATCATTGTTGTTTTTCATATTTTCACATGAAACTTCTCTTAAAATTTTGGGGTTCTGAGATAACTCTGTATCTCAGACATTATCCCAATCCTCTGAAACCAAATCCTAGTTTCTAGGAGAAATCGTGTTTAATATTTTCTGGTCCACCAGCTTAGTGTAAGGCCATGAAGGTTTAGTTAGAATTCCTAAGGTTGCATAAGAAACCTGGGCATAGATATTCATGCAAGGTTCCTACATCCTTCATTTCTCAATTCTTTTAGTGGTGACAACCTGAGTTGAGCTCTCTGCAATTTTAACCATTTTACTTATGTTTTTGAAGGACTCTACTACTTAGTTTTTTAAAATCCTTTCTCTATCACTGCAAATGACTAAGGTGGTTACACGCTTTTCCAACCTCACATAATTAATTCCTTTTGCATGATGCTCCTATCTGTCTTTATGATTTTCAAAAATATCGGATTAGCAAGGATACACACTATCTTTCACATTGATCATGCCATGCACCACTAACCCTTTCATGTGTGCGAAGAGGCCGAAAACTCACGAAAGGATTCTAAACATTAAGAGACATGACCTCACATACGGTAGCTCTAATTTTTTCTTGGAAAATGTACCAAATTAGCAGTGCCATATATTTTCGTGAGCTTTTGCATTTAATGATTACTTGATCATAACAAGTCACACCAACCAACGACTTCACTTTAAAAAATTTGCTTTGATTTAACCAGGATGGAAACATTTCTTATGGTGACAACTAGCTCCTTATTTACCCTTTTAAAAAGGCTTAATTCAAAAAAATTGTAACTACATTTGATTATCTTCATTATTTCGCACACTGCAACAGAGCCTATCAGGGCTCTTTCATACCATTTTCCTCTGATGTAAACATACCTTGCTCAATTAGGGGAGCCTCTCCCTATCTATAAAAAGGACCCTTTGGCATTTTTGCAATCCATATTTGCACTTAGCATTTCTTAGAAACTGGCCCTAAGACATAGTTGGTAGCTTTAGTACTTGGTGAGCGTAGTGGTAGTCATGGAAACACCAATTAGGCTTACATGCAAGAAGACCCAAGCTGCCTTCTTAGGAAAAATTAGGTGCAGGAAACTGAAACACATGATTGGCATGAAGAACCTTCTATATGTGAAAGCCATAAAGTGGGTTCTAGGAAGAGACTGCATAGAATATGAGGACCAGTATAAACTGAACACCAGTATCAGTTCCCACTTTGTAGCTTCTTTGTTAGACATTGGCATCTCCAAGAGGAATATTTTGAGGCTGAAAAAGTAGGTATTTCCCAAATGCTACTTGGAGGGGTTGGAGAACATCATGAGGGCTACCAAGATCAGCCACAAAATCCATCTGTTTGCAACCTGAGCCAAATTACTGAGGGAGGAGGACCTGTGTTGACTAGGCCCTTTCTGCGTGGCTTTGAGCTTGAAACTCATGAGGAACATCACCACAAATTTTGTGTCACCTACCATTTTTTGATGAAGATGCACAACATCGAACCCTTTTGCAAGGTGCAATGGTATGAGAATTTTCAGAGGATGGTGTTTCCTCATCATGTGCCACCTGCTACCATTGTTGGACTTTCAAATGCCTGAAGAGATGTCTAGAAGATCTTTCTTCATTTTTACTTTTGAAATATTTTCTGCAATACTTATCAGCGACAATATATGTATTTTTTTTAACATGGCTATGGGCACCCCGTTACATCAATATGTATACAAATGTAAATATCTCTATAATCAATACAATACATATATTTCCTATAGTCTGGCTCTTTTCTTCATTTTATCTCATTTCCATGCATCAATGTGGTTGTTGATTCTAAGAACACACTAAGAATGACCCAAAACTAACAAAGTGGGGAAAATATATACATATTTACACACTTATTGCAAAAGCTAAATTAATTGAATCTCTTGAGGTGTATTCCATTAATTGGAATACCCAAGGCCTCACCCTTCATTGTTTCCAACTCAAATGAGTTGTGCTACTTACACTGTGTTATTTTAAATGGTTCTTCCTAGAGACTATCAAACTTGCCATGTTGACCAGGCTTTGCTTCGCGCTCATTAAACTTGAGCACCATGTCTCCACATTACAAACCTTGGTCAGACATTTTCTTGTCGAACCATTTCTTTACCACCTACTGGCAGTTAGTCATTGCCTCAAGAGTGCTCTCATTTCTCCTGAACTTCAAGTAATTCTACCAATTGCACTTTCATCACTCCATTTTGCTCAATTTCAAGAGACTTGAGTAACTAGATTGCAGGGATTTTCATAGAGATTGGCAATAGTGCCTCCATCCTATGTATAATCTTGTGAGGGGATGTTTTCAATGTTTCCTTGGGCATGATATAATCTTCCCATAGTGTTGTCTAGAGGTGTTTATGCCACTCCCTTTGATGTTTTGAACCTATTCTCTTGATCAGCCAGAGAAGATTCTTGTTTGTAGATTCGGCAAGGCCATTTCCTTATGGATAGTAATTGGAGGATGTCTTTAGGAAGACTCCATATTTTAGTGCAAATTGGCTGATTTTGGAGCCAAGAAAATCTCCACCATTATTTGAGATAATTGTCTTTGGTGGTCCAAACCCGCCTACCAGTTCTTCCAGGAAGTTCACAATTTCTGCCTCAGTTGTATTTTTCAAAGGTATAACTTCAGCCCATCTAGCGAAATAGTCATTTTTCGTTAGGATTCATCTTTGTCTAGTTGATGAAGCTAGGTTGATCATGCCAATGAAGTTGAGACCCCATTCAACAAATGGCTCTTCCACCACAATTGGTTTTAGTGGCATGGCAACAGTTTTCCTTTTCCCAACAAAAAATTGACACTCATTGCAAGACTTCACCAATGAGTAAGAGTCCTTAAATAACGTCAGCTTGAAATAACTAGTACGCATAAACCTGATTATAGTAGTTATTGTTGAAAAATGTCCTCTGACTGGGCCACTATGGTACTGCTCCAATATCCTTTTTGCTTGTTCTTGTGTCACACACCTTAATAAGACACCATTGAAGCTCCTCTTGAAAAGAACTCCCTCCAAGAGTACATAGCCATTATTTTGTAGTTGATAAAAATGCCTTTTAAATGAGGGGAGGTTGGTTGGGTACCTTCCTATTTGCATGAAATTATTTTTTTCATCCAACCAATCATCTCCAGAACTCTCTTCATTTAGCAGCATGGGTTTTGGGACTTCAACCTTGGTCATTACTTCATTGTTTTCATCCAATTACTTGCACAATCCCTGCCCTTTCATAGTCTTGACTGGCTTGATCTCGATATCATATTCTAGAATCTTGGCTATCCAGTTAGCTCACTTCTTAGTGATTTCACCTTCCATAATATATTCCCACATGCTAGGGTGCGGCACACAAAAAATCACCTTGTTTCATGATATGAGGTGTCAGAACTTCTTCAGCCCCTTTACAATAGCAAAAGCTTGCTTCTCCAGAAAGTTGTACTTGACCTCATAATCTTTTAGAGTGCTTGAATATAAGGAAATGGGTTATTCTCTTTTATCTTCATCATCTTTCTACATGAGAACAGTAGTGATACTCGTGCTACCACCAAAGACGTACATGGGGAAGTCTTTCAAAAAATTTAGATTAACCAACATGGGAGTTGACGAGATGACCTCTTCAATCTATTCAAAAGGTTTTATGGCTTTTGTTGTCCATTTGAAAGCTTGGTCCTTTTTCAACATCAATGTGATGGGCCAAACAATCCCTGTGAAGTATGCTATGAATCGGCTGATGAAGTTAACCTTGCCCAAAAAAGATTGAACTCCTTTTTTGTTGATGGGTAGAGGGAGTTCTTTGATCACTTTAACCCTTTTCAATTTGATGGAAATACCTTCCTTTAAGATGACATAACCTAATACTTTCCCTTGTGGGACCCCAAAAACACATTTCTTCAGGTTTAGAGAAATCCTGAACTCCTAGCACTTCTTGAAGACAAGCTCGAGATGATCAAAATGATCTTCAACAAATTTTGAGAAAACCAACAGGTCATCTAGATAAATAAGAATGATCTTATGTATCAAATCCCTGAAAGCAATATCCATAGCTCGTTGGAAAGCGGCTCCGGTAATTAAAAAGTCCGAAGGGAATTTTAGCATAAGCGTATGTTCCCCACCTAGTGGTAAACGTCATTTTGTGTTGCTCTCTTCTTTCACCTAAATCTGATTATAACTAAAGAAACCATCTAACATTGAAAACATTTTGGAACCAACAACTGTTTGCAAAATTACCTCCATGGAAGGCAAAGGGTAGTGGTCCTTTAGAGATGCTCTATTTAGGTCTCGGAAGTCAACACATAATTGTATATCACCATTCTTCTTCTAGATCGGCACCAGGTTAGACACCCAAGTATTGTGTTTGATCGGGTACACTATCCAGGATTCAATCAACTTCTGTAATTCCTGAACCATAAACAACTCAATCTTTGGATTTACTGGCCTCTTCTTTTGACGCATGGATTTTTCTCCCTCTAGTAGCTCAATGGTGTGTTGGATAATCCTAGGATCATATCCCTTAAGATCATCATATGACCAGGCTACCACATTTGGATACCTCTCGCAAAAATATTTCAACCTTTCTTTGTTCTTCGGCGAGACTCCTTTTCTGACCTTAAGCTTTTTATCTTCTCTGACTTGTGGACCGGCATAATGTCCTTTATCAGCTACAAGATATCTCTTGTCCTTTCTCACATCATCAGAATCAAACAGATTCTCGAGAGTAAGCAAACCTCTAGGTAGCTTGTTTGACTTAAGCTAGACCAATTGATCCTCATAGGCCTCAGCAATCTTTGGCTGTAATTAGTCATCAAGTTCTCTAGCCAACTGAAGAAATGATGAGATATGAGCATCACTATCAAACACTTGCTAGTTTTGATCATTATTTGGGACTGCGGGCCGCATGATCACTTGCATTGAATGTTTTTTATCAATTAACTCAAAAGCTAGCTCAAACTGAGATCCTACAGTTTTGATTCAGTCTGCTTCAGAGTTCTACTCTCTAGGTATGGCTTGGATGTTGAATGCCTTGAATCCTTCAATCAAGTCCTAGACCTCGTGTCGGTATGATCGCATATGAACATTCTTGGCAGCTGATAGCCCTCGAATTTGGTTAACCACCAATTTTGAATCTCCAAACACTTGTATTTTCTTTGCACCCATTCGTTCCACTAAATTCAAGCCATGGACAAGGCCCTCATACTCTACTTCGTTGTTCAAGCACACAAACTGGAAACAATATGACCTTAAGGTATTTTATTTGGATGGAAATACCAAACAAACCTCGATGTTAGCTCCTACTTTGCATCTTGCTCCATCAAAGTGCAAGGTCCATAACTTTGAGGTACCTTCACTCCCAGACTCTTTAGTCACTCTAGGCATAATTTGATCCTCATCATGTATGGCGTATGCCCCTAGCCCAATTGCATGATAGTTTCCAAAAGGGTCTGAACTTATAAATTAATTCAAGAGAGCTTCTTCATTCTCAATTCAGGAACTACTTGCTTCTTCATCCTAAAGAAGTTTGTCATTGGGCATCTCTTCTAGGGTAATTGAGATATGTGTTGCCTCAAAATTGATCATGGATTCATCAATCACATGCTCGGAATGTAAAGGTTCCAAAAATATCTTCATCTTAGCTCCATGTTTGGTTCTTAGGATCAGGAGTGACCAGTCCAAAGACAGGTAACCTCCAACATTTGTAATGAATTCTTGCGACAGACATATCCCAAACATAGGAGGGACGTCAATAATCACAATGTATTGGTTCACAGTAATGTTGGGGCAAGAAAACAATGTCATAGGTAATCCTTTGATTGCTCTGATAGTTTCAACCTTGTTCCCATTGATTTGCATAATTCCCTTCTTAAGAGGTTCGTATTCAAGTCTCAAAGCTTCAGCTACTTGCTTGGGCATGACGGTGGTGCTAGCACTAGATTCAACCATACAATTATGTAGTAGCTTTTTACCAATGATAAGTGTTAGGAATAAAGGCTTGGGTTTAGGCTTACCCTCTTTTCTAACCTAATTTTTTGTCGATTGATTTTCCAAAACTTTAGCTGGGCCTAGATTGACTGTCATATCTTTTGAGGGTTGCTCAAGCATATTCATGCCCTCTTCTCACGATAATGCCTTTTGTAATAGCAACTTTTACTCTAGGATGGCTAGGATATCCCACAAAGAAACATTAGCAGAATATTTATTTAGTTGCTCCACCATGTTGAATGGCATTCGTGACTAATGAGCTATGGTAGGTGGCTCCTTCTGCCTCATAGCTAGTACATCTGGTTGTTTGGAAACTACCAAGGTGGCCATTGGAGCTTTTGCTTTTAGAGGAGGTGGATTCTTGGATCGAGGAACAATGGCCTCAGACTATTGCGGAGCTGATGACATAGTTACCGACGAACTGGGTGTTGGATTAGGTGACCCTTTATTTTGCAAGGACATGAATTCTCCAGTGAGCCTTCGCTTGGAATGGGTGTTGTAGTTTGACTGTACCTGTGGCGCTTGGGTCACCAGAATGTCATTCAGGAATGTTGACTCCTCTTCCTCCATCCAAGAAAAGAGTGACTGGTCTAGAGCTATATCTAACTCTTACTCTATAGAAATTCCTTGCATTTGAGTAGTGAGAACTGTGTTCTCCATTTGCTGAGAGGCATATGCATGACCTCTAGAGTCAGGCATGATGCCTTGACTACATTGCTCTGCTATCTTCTATTGTAAATTCCCCCACGGGAAATTTTGGGGTATGTGTGCATCATTACAAGGGAAGCACCATGGATTAATCTCCTTAGCAAGATTATTTTGTCCCGCTACTAGCTCTTTACTCGAACTAGGATAGACAATCTACATCGGCATATTCATGGAAACGACCTGGTTGCTCTGTTGAGCTTGGGTATTACTGTGCGATCTATCTTGCCTTTGATTCTATTGAAAAGGAGGTTTCCCACCTTGGTAGTTTTGGTAAGTAGGTTTCTAGTAGGCATACTGTTGCCGCTTCATACTGGTTAACTCATTTTTCATGGTTCATAACTGCTCCCTCATGTCATTCACCTTAGCTGCTAGGCTATTAGGTACTGGAGCCACACTTGGCGTCATTCCTAGGTACACATACATAGATTGGGGGGTGCGGGAACATTGGTTGAAGCTATCTTTGGTTCTATTGTGGTTGATTTTGGGAACAATGGCATGATAGGTCGCAATGCCAACTTTTTAGCAGCAATAAGATTTTTCTCTGCAATGACAATAAGGCTATATACATTTACTAAGGTATTTCTGTCGAGAGATTGCAGCATCACAAAAATATCAAAATTTATAGACTTTAGATAGAACATGTGATGAGCCCAAAATATGCTCATAATTTGGATATCATGGTGTACTTTTAATACCTTTACTTTTGTTGTTCATGGTTGTTTAACTCTCTTGAAACCTTTTATTGGGGGATATCCTGTAGCAATACACTTTCATATTCCTATAGCCTATCATGTTGACATGTCTATATTTATTACCCTGTTTGACTCCCCAAATGACTGATATAATGCATGTAGTTTTTGAACGATGAAATAGATTTAAATATGTGATTAATGAATGGATATTTTGTATGTGCCATGCACCTTCTCTTTCGCATATGTTACCTTGTGTTTCGCAGGTTATTGAAGAAAGTATGATCGAGTCAAGCGCAGCTAATCTCAGCCCTGCAGTAAAGTCCATTTCCTGCATGACTTCAAGGAAGCTCTGGCGAAGAATCTTTGACCAAAACTGTTGAGAAGGATTTTAAATGACATTTAATCTGAAAAGAGTGGAGTGCTAGATTCTCTCTGGATCGAGTTGAATGGATAAACTCATTTATGAAGTCTGTTCCTTGATTTCGGGATACATTTTACATCCACGTATTTCTCTGTTAGGGTTAGTTAGTTAGTTGTTCTCCTGATTTAAAAATAAGTGTTCCTCCTACGTGGGTGAACAAGAAGGAGATAGATAGAGAAGCAGATTATGTAAAAGTTAGAGTTATAATATGAATCAGAGTTTTTATTAGTTTTCTGAAGTAGAACAATCAATGTAAATGATTTCACGTTATGAATAAAAGTTGATGGAGTTCTGAGCACAATCTTCTATGTAAATTAGTTGATGCTTGCTAAGGGGGCCCACTTAGTAAGTATCTGTAGGAGAGTAGTTGTTTATCCTTTGTTAATTCAAGTTAGATTTCATTTTAAAAGTTTCAGGACAAGCTCAATCTTATACTATTCCTGCAGCATCGAGAATCCATTCCTGTATTTGTTCCTGCAACATAAGGCCAGTTTATAGCTTGTCTCTCAATTGTAGCTATTATGATTTCTGCTTTAGTTAGATTATGGTTGAGTTAAGAACACTTTGCATTACCTTCATGTAGCATAGGTAGAATTTATTTCTAAGTATTTATTTTTAATAGGTTGTGACTGAAACCAATTCTTAGTGCACATATAGTGCTGCTCCATTTAAAGTTTACATTCCCTGGTTTGACAAGTAAATGAACGACCACGAAGAGGTATTAGTCACCTCCTAGAATGTCCAATTCCCAGGATAGGTTTTTCCGTGATTTTCATATCCTTTTGTGGGCACGACCATTTTTGGCACCATTGTCGAGGATGGTGTCAATCTAAGAACCTAGTATAGTCATTGTTAGCAGTAGTTTAGTCAGTTGTTCAAGTATTTTCAAAATCTTTTAAAATACCATCCATTTTTGTTGCATGCATAGAAGAAGAGACGCTTAGGGAAGATTTCTCCCTAACCTACCATCCATTGCTAAGAAAACTAAACCAACTTATAGCCTATTTGAGGATGAAGGAGACTTAGATATTGACCCATTTACTAAATATTTGTGTGCTGACTTGCTATTCGGCCCATTTGACGAAGAACCTGAAGAAAATCCATTTGCTTCTATACTTGATCAAGTGAACATGGCACGTAATCCACCTAATCAACCTCTTGCTTTTGAATTCCCCATTATTTCTCAACAAAACAATGACAACCTTAAGAATATTCCTTCTTCATTACTTCCCAAGTTCTATGGCTTAGTTATAGAAGACCCAGAGACCTTCTTGTTTGAGTTTGATATCCTCTGTCGCAGTTATGACTACACTTCAAATGCTCATAAATTGAAATTGTTTCCTGCTACCTTAAAGGAGGAAGCTCTCAGATGGTTCATGAGTTTGGGAAGGGGTGTTGTTGATAGTTGGGCAACCATGCAAAAAAAAATTCTTGAGAAATACAAGGAATATTGTAAGAGTGGTAGTAAAGGTGATGATATATTCAGAATTCAACAAAAGAAAGATGAAAGTCTAGAGGATTATATATCAAGATTCGTGTTTTCTTTGAAAAAGAATTTAGACCATACTCTTAATGAAGAATCTTATAAATTACTTTTTCTAAGGGGAATCAATGATACCTGCATAGATGCCCTGGACCTGATGGGAGGCGGAGATATCACTCAAGTATCTTGGGATGATATCATAAAGATATGTCTCAATTACTCTCGAGCAAATGTGAAAAAGGGTAGAGGTCATCAAGTTACAATGGGAAAGTCTTCTTCCAACGGAGTTTCCCAAATGGAGATCACAAATTTGCTATCTAATTTCAAGCAGGACATCATAAACAATATGGCTACACAGTTGAATACCATGCAAGCTCGCAAGAAACATGAGGAGGCTGAGGCAATCCTGGCTGAATTCTGTCCACATTGTAGATAGAAGAAACATGACTACAGATGCAAGTCGGTGGCCAACATGGAGGCTAACCAGTTACCTACTAATTTTAAGATGATAGAAGGTGATGATGACCAAGACTTCTTTGTTACACAAAGGAGACTATGGGCTCCAAGACAAGGTATGCCTCAAGATCCTTTGACTTTTGGTAATCCTTACTCTAATTATAATAACCAATGGCAACCTACATATGGCCCATCTCCACCTTGGAATTCCCTTCAACCATACTGGCCTAACTATTAGAGCCCTTAATGGAAACCCCCTCAAGGAGGTTGGCAGCACCCACAAGGACAATGGACTCCACCTCCAGGTAACTGGCAGCAGAACCCTCAATGGAGAGGTTCTCAACAATGGCAAAACCAATCCCCTAGATTCCTGCAGTCTCAGCAGCCACAACCTTTGGCCCTTATGCCTCCTCCCACAGCACCTACAGCAAATACTGGCCCTCCAAAAAAAATGCCTATGCCTACTCAACCATTGCCAAATCCTAATAATAAGCAGCAGCAACAACAACCTATGTATTCTACAGAATCCAACCAATATCCAGCTTATGCCTTGAATATCAATGATATCCATCTCAGGTCTGGAACCACTCTCCCTACTCCACAGCCACTTGTAATTACAGAGATTCCAAACTCTGCTGTTGAACAACCTACTGATCATGCAGAAGATATACCTGTATCAGCTACTGCCTCTAAGGAACCTATCCTACAGCCTTAGGCTACACTAAGTTTTCCTTAGAGATTGCAAATTACTACACCCAAGACCATTGAAGAGCCCACCTTTGATATTTTGGAGGAGCTAAAGAATGTACAAGTTCAAATTCCTCTTTTTCAAGCTATTAAAGATGTTTCAGTTTATGGAAAAGTCATTAAAGAGGCTTGTTTAAAGAAATAAGGAAGAAAGAAAAAGGATCCCAAAACTATCCATGTCCTAGGATAGTTAGCCGATATTATGTTGGGGAAGGTTGTCATTCCAAAATATACTGATTCTAGAAGTCTTGTAGTAAAAATAAATATCAATGGTCAAGTAGTAAGAAATATTTTGGTTGACCTTGGTGCAATCATTAATGTGATGACCAAACACTATGGAGTATTTGAATATTCCAAACATTCAGTCTATACCAACTATCCTGCAGCTTGCTGATAGTTCCACGATTACACCTGATGGAGTGATAGAAGATGTCATTGTCACTCTTGAGTCTTGGGAATACCCTACTAATTTCACTATATTGTCCACTAAGGCAACCTTAGGAGGATATTCTATTATCCTAGGCAGACCTTGGTTAGTTACAGCTGATACCCTTATAGGATGTCATTCAGGAGACATGACAATTTCTACTGGTCAGTCAAAGAAGAAATTGGCTTTATACCCACCTACATAACCTTTACCAGATTTGTCTCAACCAATTTGGCTAGATCTAGGAGAGGAATCTGAAGAAGTTAATTCATTAGCTCAATTAATGATGCTACAAACTGATCCATTTTCCCAGCTTCAGAGTGAAGATAACCTGCTTCTACACATTTTGCAGTTTAGTTCTGGTTTGCATAGCCCATCTATTTTGGATAGTTGTTCTTAGCAATGCTTCCTGCAACAACTGGATCCTGAAAGCCATCATGATTTGCTATTATGTGATATACAGGCACCACCTTTATTAGCAACCTTAATAAATAATCTCACCAAACAGATAGAAGTATCTCCAGGTTGTTGTCTGCATATTAATAATAAGTTGCCTCCGTCTCAACAAATTGCCCTAGCTACAATTTTGCAAGCCCAAAAAAGAGATTTTGCATGGGACTATGGGGATATGAAGGGTTTAGACCCAAAAGTCTGTATATATCACATATATATTAATAGTGACTTCAAACCTATCAGGCAGCCTCAAAAAAGAATTAATCCAACTTTGAGAGAAATTGTTAAAGAAGAATTGCAGAAAATGTTAGCAGTTGGCTTTATCTACCCAATCTTCGATAGTTAGTGGTTTTCCCCATTGGTCATTGTTCCTAATAAATGAGAAAAATGGAGGGTATGTGTAGATTACAGAGAGCTCAATTTGGCAACAAAGAAAGATTACTTTCCTCTTCCATTCATTGATCAAGTTCTAGATAATTTAGCTAGGAAAAAGTACTTCTCATTCTTAGATGGCTTCAATGGGTACAATCAAATCAAGATTGCTCCTGAGGATCAAGAAAAGACTACTATTTACATGCCTTTGGGGAACGTTTTCCTATTCAGTTTTTCCTTTTGGTCTCTGTAATGCTCCTGCAACTTTCTAGAGGGTAGTCATAAGTATCTTCTCAGACATCTCATATGATTGCATGGAAATATACATGGATGACTTTACTGTTTATGGTACGACATTTGAGGAAGCTCAAGCCAAATTGGAGAAAGTACTACAGAGATGTGAAAATCACAACCTATCGCTGAATAGTCAAAAGTGTTTCATGATGATGTAGGAGGGAATAGCGCTTGGTCACTATATTTCTGCTGCAGGAATTCAGGTTGATCCTGCTAAGATTGAGGTCATCTCTAAGCTACCCTCTCCTATCAAGCAAAAAGAGGTACAAAGCTTTCTAGGCTATGCCAGATACTATAGAAGAGCAGGCCCTTTATATAGTCTGCTGAAGAAAGATGCAAATTTTTCTTGGACAGAGGAATGTGAAAAAGTATTCCTTGACTTAAAAGTCGCCCTTATACAAGTACCTATTCTGAAAGGACCTGATTGGTCACTTCCATTTTATATTCATGCTGATGCATCAGATTATGCCATTGGCGCAATGTTAGGGCAGAAGGATGGTTCAATAGAACATGCACTCTATTACATAAGCAAAAATCTGCAAGGGGCTAAATTAAACTACATTGTTATAGAAAAAGAAATGTTGGCAATCATCTACGCCCTCAATAAATTTAGGAATTATATCACTAGTTATTAGATATTTGTCCATACTGATCATGCCGCAATCCGGTATCTCATGAATAAAGCCTCAATATCCAGGAGACTGGCAAGATGGTTATTACTGATGCAGGAATTTGATATTACAATTGTGGACAAGCCAGGTAAAGCCAACATGGTTGCTAATTTCTTTTCTAGAATTCAAAGGCAAGATAACTCTACACTTATTGAAGACTCCTTTCCTAATGAGCACCTGTTTTTAATCAAGGTTATTCACCCATGGTATACTGATATAGCAAATTATCTGGCCATAGGAAGAACTCCTCTTCAATTCTCCCCTAAGGAAAAGAGATTATTGGTAGATAAAACCTTTAACTTTTCTTGGATTGCAGATTGCATGTTTTATACAGGGCCAGATCAAGTTATGAGGAGATGTGTATCAGAGGAGAACATTCATGATATATTGCATGCAAGTCATGATGAGCCATGTGGTGGAAATTTTGCTACCAAAAGGACAGCGATGAAAATTTTAAATACTGGTTACTATTGGCCAACTTTGCATAGAGATGCAGCCAAATATACTAGGAAATGTGACAGATGCCAAAGGATGGGAAGACCAACTCGATCTGATGAAATGCCTCTATTTCCACAAGTTGTAGTTGCACCCTTCGACAAATGGGGACTGGATTTTGTAGGACCAATTGATCCACCTTCCAATGGTAAGTCCTACATCCTTGTATGCACAGATTGTGTCACAAAATGGGTAGAGGCTAAGCCTATGAAACATGCTAGGGATAATAAAGTGGCTGAATTCCTCTATGAGAAAATATTTACTAGGTTTGGTGTCCCTAGGAAAATAGTAATAAATCAAAGAGCACAATTTACTTCTACACTTATCACAGCTTTAGTCAATGAATACAATATACGGCATAGGAAATCAACTCCTTATCACCCCCAGGCCAATGGCCAGGTTGAGGTCACCAGTAGGGATATAGAGGCCATTTTGACTAAAATTGTAGATTTGCATAGGAAGGACTGAGCCACAAGGCTACCAAAAGCTCTATGGGCCTACCATACTACCTGGAAGATTGCTATAGGATATACACCTTTTGAAATGGTGTATGGTAAAATAGTTGTGATACCGATAGAATTTGAACATAAAACTTTAAGAACAACACTGGAGATGGACATGGATTTAACAAATGCACAAAAGGAAAAAATCATGTAGCTCAATGCTCTTGATGAGCTCCGAAAGAATGCCCTGTAGCACACTGAGATAATACAAAATCAGAGAACAAGGTGACATGATAAATACATTAAGGAGAAGAAATTCAAAGTAGGAGATTGGGCTCTGCTTTATGACTCTCAATATAAGGATAGTCCAAAAAAATTACAAACCAGATGGTTGGGCCTATATGAAATTGAGAATGTATTTGCTAATGGTTTAGTTCAACTTGTTACAATTGATCCTGTTAGATTCAAGTTGTTAGTTAATGGACACCACCTCCGGTTGTACTATAAATCAGTCTCAAAAGAAGAATTCATACAACAGTTCATTCAAGATCCTGCCACTAATCCTCTTGCAGCCAAAGGCTTTAGCCTTTCTCCTGCAACTTCACCATAATTTTGTAATGCATGCTCATAATAAAAGTTTCCTTTTTAAGGAAACCCCTTTTTCTTCGTTTCCAATTGTCACCACATTTCACTTCTTTATCTTCCATTCCATCCATTCATCTCATCCGTCCACGTCATCCATCCACCTCATTCATCCGCACCACCCTTAATTATGATCAAATTCTCAATTGGCATCTCATGCCGAAGCCGTCATCTTTCTCAGCACGTATAAGCATTTAATGAAAGGTATGCAATATCTTTTGTTATCGCATTTTTGATTTATTTCATTTTATTCATTTATTACTATGTTTGTATCAATCATTATTACCCAATCTCTGCCTATTCCTTAGTACATGTGTGGACACATGTCATACTTTAAGTAGGGGGCAGGATAATCCACTTTTCAAACTTGTCCTTTCGTCACTGTCACAACTGGTCAGATAATATTTCTTTATTATTTTTTTTGTACTTTCCAAATATGATCGCATGTCTTTTTCATTGCATGTTTTTCATTGTAAATCACAATTAAAACTGCTTGTTTAAAAAGTTCATTTTTGGAAAAGAAGAGAAAAGTGATGGGGGGACAGAAAAGAACTAGAGCAGAAAGAGAAATTTTTGGATTTTCATAAAAGAGTTGAGTTCAGCTAAGGAAAAACTGTGAATATGGGTGGTCAGCTGGTAAGACATGAGCCTATAGCTCATGAGTTATTAATGCAAAATCCTCAAACAGTCCAAGCATTCAGCCTCTGTAGTTGGCTGAATTACTTTTTGAGTTTAGATGCTTTTAATGAGGAGGTTGCAGGTGCATTTTTGAGAACCTTTTCTGAAGGGGAGGCTATAGTATGGGGTCTAATAGTTGTTGTAACTGAAGAAAGAATTGCAAAGGTAACCGGGCTTCCAGCCGTTGGAGAAAATTTTTCTTCGGATGCTGCCTCTGCAAGGGAAAAAATTTCAATACCCACTGATGGACCTTTGGAAGTCTTGAAGCAAGGATGCAAGCAAGTGTCATTGCCTCCTCCATACCTAGAATACGCTGCTTTTATCATTAGGTATTAACTTGTGAAGGCCACTTTTCTTACCTGCATTCTTACCACTTCAAATTGCTAAGTCATATGAGGCATGGATTAGCTGTTAATGTTTTGAACTTTTTGTTAAAATTTCTGGAACAATGTGTCCACGGAACCCAACAAGGGAAAGATAATTCTATTGCTCACCATGGCCTTATAAAATTGTTGATTGAATGCTCTTTGAGAGATGTATCACCTCTTTCCTGGCAAGAATTTATTGCCCAAAAGAGCTTGCAACGTCTAGAACCCTCTAGGGTGCTTACCTCACGGCCTTAGAAAAAGAAAGAGGAAATTGCATCTACCAATAGGAGAACGGGGCAAGGGTCATCTGCTCCTGTAGTACCTGGTCCTGCAGCTCTCACACCCAAGTCATCTGGGGCAAAACAAACCCTAGAATGTGACCCTCATTCTCAAAAAAGGCAATGCTCTTCTCCTGCAACATCTTCCCCTGCAACAGTTTCTCCTACAGCAACACCTGTTGCCATCACCAATTCACCATCATCTTCTGACAAGGCAGAACCTTCTAGGTAATTCAAAAAGAGGAAGGCTATGAGAGCACCTCCGGCAGCCACAACATTTCCAAGAAGAGTTTCCACAAGAACACAATGTAAAGTATCCCCTGCTTCACCTCAACCTAAGGTTATTATAATTTTAGAAGAATTTATAGAGTCTGAATATGATGTTTCTCAAAATGTTTCTGAGTGCTGCACAAAGTTCATTTGTTATTCTTGAAGAAGAATAAGTTGAGACAAGGGAAGTTGAGCATAATGAAAGGGGGGTACCAAGTCTAGATGACTTGGCTGCTGTAGCTATGCATATTTTAGAGGAAGCACATTCTTCTCCACTACAACAACATGAATTCATCCTGCAGCAAGAGGATGAACAGACTGAACAATTGGAAGTGGCCAATGAAGCCTCATTTCCCCCTGCAACTTGTCAAGCCATTGTTGTCTATAAAAAGACATTTTTAATTGAATTTTTAAAATATTTCAAAGCTACATGGAGATCGGTTACATTACAAACCCTGAGTTTCTGCCACCTAGCCAAGATTGAAATGCAACAAAGTCTTTGGGAGGAAGAAAAGAAGAAACTGAAAAAGAAAATTGAATGGCAGAAACAGGAAATTCAAAAGTTAAAGGAGAAAATGGATGAAATGATGAAGGTAATTGGTCAAATTATGGAATGTAGACCACCACCCAAATTTTATGCTTTGTGCCTCAAGGAACAGTTCTTTTGGTTCAAACTAATGAGAATTTTCAGAAATTAAGATCATATTCTTCACACTGCTAAAGAATTCTACGATGCATACCAGGCAGCCCCTAATTGGCTAAGAAATTCTGTGTGAATTTTATTTACATGGCTTTTTAATTCCATTTGAAACAGAGTGGAATCCCCTTCTGTATATTGGCGACATCCATTTGAGATCACTTATGTTTTGGGTGGAAAATGAAGCAAATTATGGTAGGCAATGGGAAACATATGAAGAAGCCGAAAAGAATAAGCTTGTTCCATTGTGCCCTGAGAGTTCAGACCCCCATACAATGTTGAAAACCTGGCTTACTGTGGCATATGGTTTTAATAATGATACATCCAGGATGAAAATATTTGATCTCAGAAAGTAGGTATATGATGAATTTCAAGAACAGTCATACTCATCTTGAAGACTATCATATTCTAAAATTGAAAAAAGGTGGGAGAGATTAACTGTTGGGTTAAGAAAGTCTGAGCCTCACAGTCCCCTAAATTTTATGGCAGCTCTTAAATGATCAAGTAGATACATACAGTTAGGATTTCAAAAGAGGTTTGAATTGTGGTTGCCGTTAACATTTAGACCTCCTGTGCTAATGTGGCCCCTTTATCCCTACCAGGCTACAAATATTAATGAAGATATAGAAGGCCATAGGTATGAAAGGTGGCAGAGTTTTAGAGGTTTTCATTACAAATTTGGAATTCTATTTCAGGGTCATGCCTCAACCACTAATTTCAGAGAGACCACCAGGAAGTTTAATGTTAGAGGACCAGCATTGGGTTAAGTAGGGGGCAAATGATGAGCCCAAAATATGCTCATAATTTGGATATCATGGTGTACTTTTAATACCTTTACTTTTGTTGTTCATGGTTGTTTAACTCTCTTGAAACCTTTTATTGGGGGATATCCTAAAGCAATACACTTTCATGTTTCTGCAGCCTATCATGTTGACATGTCTATATTTATTACCTTGTTTGACTCCCCAAATGACTAGTATAATGCATGTAGGTTTTGAATGATGAAATAGATTTAAATATGTGATTAATGAATGGATATTGTGTATGTGCCATGCACCTTCTCTTTCACATCTATTATCTTGTGTTTCGTAGGTTGTTGAAGAAAGTATGATCGAGTCAAGCGCAGCTGATCTCGGCCCTACAATAAAGTCCATTTCCTATAGGACTTCAGGGAAACTCTGGCGAAGACTCTTTGACCGAAACTGTTGGGAAGGATTTTAAATGACATTTAATTTGGAAAGAGTGGAGTGCTAGATTCTTTCTGGATTGGGTTGAACAGATAAACTCATTTATGAAGTTTTTTCCTCAATTTTGAGATACATTTTACATTCATGTATTTCTCTGTTAGGGTTAGTTAGTTAGTTGTTCACCTGATTTAAAAATAAGTGTTCCTCCTGCGTGGGTGAACAAGAAGGAGATAGATAGAGAAGCAGATTATGTAAGAGTTAGAGTTATAATATGAATCAGAGTTTTTGTTAGTTTTCTGAAGCAGAACAATCAATGTAAATGATTTCACGTTATGAATAAAAGTTGATGGAGTTCTAAGCACAATCTTCTATGTAAATTAGTTGATGCTTGCTAAGGGGGCCCACTTAGTAAGTATTTGTAGGAGAGTAGTTGTTTATCCTTTATTAATTCAAGTTAGATTTCATTTTAGAAGTTTTAGCACAAGCTCAGTCTTATACTATTCCTGCAGCATTGAGAATCCATCCCTATTTTTGTTCCAATAGCATAAGGTTAGTTTATAGTTTGTCTCTCAATTGTAGCTATTATGATTTCTGCTTTGGTTAGATTATGGTTGAGTTAAGAACACTTTGCATTACCTTGATGTAGCATAGGTAGAATTTCTTTCCAAGTATTTATTTTTAATAGGTTATGACTTAAATCAGTTCTTAGTGCACATATAGTGCCACTCTATTTAAAGTTTACATTCCCTGGTTTGACAAGTAAATGAACAACCATGAAGAGGTATTAGTCACCTGCTAGAATGTCCAATTCCCAGGATAGGTTTTGCCATGATTTTCATATCCTTTTGTGGGTGCGACCAACATGAACACTAGATCTGGAGGTGGCTGACTATCGACAGGGACCCTCTGCCAAGTCGAATGAAACTAAGCATTGAAATCATCCAAAGCTTCATGAGGAGCCTGCTTTATTTTAGCCAACTGGTGACATAGCGAATATTTTTTGCCATTATTTAAGAAGTTCTTATAGAAAGGATTTCTGAGCTGATCCCAATTGCCCAGCGTATTAGCTGAAGAGTATGATACTAGTCTAACGCCTTCCCTCTAAAAGAGGTTGTGAGCAACCGCAAAGCCACATTTTGGTTAGTAATGCCATGAACTATACATACATCAACCACATCTTGCAAGTGTTCTGTTGGAGTTTTTGAATCATCCCTAGTGAACTTTGGGACAAATTTTAAAGTGGAAGTTGGGATTGGATCCCACAATGCAGGTGGTACAGGGGCTATCAAAGGGCTACCAACATCCCAAGCTACAAAGTTTCTAGCCATCTATGTAAGGGGCAGAGGAGAAGTTAGAGGAGGAGTCATTGTACATGTGTTAGTCCATTGACTTCTCACCTTGATTGAAAGTAGTGGTGGTACGAATAGGCCAAGGATTCTTACAGTTTGAGACCTAGTGACAAGCCTATGGATCATACACTCCTTAGGTTTGTGAACATTTTAGTTCATCCCACCGAGCATGCCAAAAAAAGAACTGTTGATGCAAAAGTTTGCAAGAAGCAACCTTATGGGAAACTTAGCTATTGGGGGGACTTGTGCACGTAGCTAAGTGACCTCAGGGATTTTATCGAAGCCGACTCTTCATTTTTTAATGGTGGGGAGAGAAGGGGGAGAAGATAAATATAAAATAAAAAAATCTAAGCTAAGGAAATGCGCCAAATCAATAATGAGATAAGTAAGAAAATTGCAAAAACAAAGGCTCAGGTAGTAATCAACGTATATCAAATAGACAATTCCCAACACTGCAAACATAAGAACATCAAACCATTTGCATAATATAGCCCATACAATGTAAGCTAACACAAAAGAGTAGCAACATGATCTAAATTACACTAAGCTCTATAAAGATTACAAAAGCTTGAAACAAATGTTCATATATTTTAGAAAGTGCAAGCATAATTTAATGTCCTATCAAATGCTTGAAAATAGAGAGACCAAACAGAATGGCACAGTATGCAAGTTTAGATTTAATATCAAACACTATAGAGGATAATTCTCAACACTAGGAAATTTCATCTATCTAACAACAAACATAAAATGAAGAAAGGGTTGCTTTAAAAAATCCAGCCCACCTCCTGGAGACTTGGAGCAGGAGCACCTAGGCTAACCTCCATAGACTAGGAAATTTTAGCTTGTATCTGACCTTAGCCAAGTCAGAAGGTTTGTTTGTTTGTTTTGGACCTTAGAAGGTCATTGTTGTAGTTGGGTGAATTAGTCATTAGGACTAAGGTCACCATAGTTTAGTCTTTATTAATTATCTTTGCTTTAATTAGCCTTAGTAGCTTAAGTTTGGAATAGAGCCTTAAATGTGTTCTAAACACATCTATGTTGTTAGAAGATGCTAAAAGGAAGTTAAGGGAGTTGGATGCTCGGAATCAAGGAGTTAGAGGTCCTAAGAATTAGGGAGAGGACATAATGATAAGTTGCAAAAGTTGTTGCAAAGTTGCATGACAACATTTGTTAGGTTGCATGCAACTTAGTTATCTTGGATCCCCTAAAAGTTCAGAGTGTGGGATCGACCAACATCCCTTGAAACATGAAAAAAGGCATCTATGTAAGGTAATGGCTCGAAGGCAAGCAGAGAGTCTATTGTAATCAAGTTTTTGGTTTGTGTGAATAGAGAGAAGTCTGCAATTTCTGAGCTTACCATGTTTTTTGAAGAAATAGTGATATCAAGTGGATTGTATATATTGATTTGGCTTTAGATTTGTGTTCATAAAGTAGTCTTGAGTAATTTCCATTCTATAATCAAGTTGTTTTGAGTTGATTTGGTGCTTTGAATTTAGTAGTTAAGGTTTAGAGGGTCTTTTTGTTTTGTTCTAACTAGACAGTCTTTTCATGGCTCCCCCATAAAATCTAGCCATGGGAATTTCTTGAGAATGGATGGATTTGTTAGGGGAGCCACTTTTTTGTACATATCTAGTGGTAGGAGTCATGTGGAGTCGAGTAGCAATGAGAAAAAACAAACCCTAGGCAAGTTTTGAATACCCGATTAGACGTTTTTCAGTCAAGAATTGAAGAGAACAGGCAAGGGTTAGAAGTACACTACGGAAAAGTATGGTTCTAGGTAGAATTTGGTCATATCTTGGCATGCTAGAAAGATTGAGGCTTGTACCAATACATTTGAAATAGATTTGAATGAGAGATCAAGGAAACCCTAGTAATTAGGCCTATTAGCCCTATCTACCCTAGGTTATAGGAAACCTGTGTACGGAGGAGACAGGGGTCTAAAACCCTATGAATGTTTTAAAGGACCAAAAAGGGTATCTGAAAGTGAATTTTATATTCTAGGTTGTTTGGAAAGTTTGAGCAAGAAAATAAAAAAGGTCACTGGTAAGGGCTACAAGGAATTAGGCCTCTTCAAAGAAAAATCTTGGAATCAGTAAGAACAAAGACCTAAGACCATCCCAGATGGAATCTAATGGATGTGTTTGGCATGTTTTCAATGTTTCTAACACCCCTACAAGTAGTACAATGTTTTGTGTAATATTGGCACTTAGATATTTCTAAGTGTAGGAGAGAGTTTGCAAGTTCAAGTGGTGTCAGTCCTCCAAGGTGAAGCACAAGGAGTGAGACTCTTGGAGAAGAGTTGAAACAGAGCTTAGTTAATGACCTAAGCCTGACTAGGACCTAGAAGCAATCAGGTTCCAGGAAGAAGACAGGGAAAAGGTCTTCTTAAGTTGATTGTGCAAGCAAGCCTAGGTACACTCACACCATATTGGTATCAGAGCCTTTGTTTGATCAGGCTTGTGATTGATGTTGCAACCCACTAAATCAATAGGAGAGAATACACCAGAGGAAGAAAGAACCATGGTGACTAATGCTGAGTTAGCCAAGAAGGTAGAAGAGCAAGAAGAGGATAACCGTCTCCTAAGAGAAAGGTTGTCCCGAATGGAGAAGCTCTTGGATAACGTCCAAGAAAAGGAAAACAAAGTAAAGGATAAGATAGAATAGAAGGAAGAGCAAGAAGCAAAGGAAAAGGAAGAGGACTTGGAGGAGGAAGCTCCAAAACCTGACCCTGTCCTCACTGAAGAACCCTTCTTAAAGGCACTACAAGCCTTAAATGACAAAGCTTTGGAAGGAGTGCCACTATTTAGTGGACAAATGGATCCTAACTCAGATGTGGACTGGATTGAAAGTATAGAAAATCACTTTTAATGTGATGGTATAACAGAGGCCCAAAATGTTAAGATGGCTAAGTCAAGGTTGAGAGGTGCAGCTCTCACATGGTGGAAGTTTGTGCAAGGTGAAAGAGAGAAAGAAGGAAAGGGTCCTATAGTTACATGGAGAGGCATGGTAACCAAAATAAGGTAGACCTATCTACTTGATGACTATGAAGTCCAGTTGCATAGGAGGAGACATAACCTTAGACAAAAAGATATGGATGTCCAAACATACATCGAGGAGTTCCAAAAGTTGTGCCTTAGATCAAAGGTGGTTGCAGATGAAAGCATAGCGCTAGCAAGGTATTTGAATGGGCTTAAATGGTCTATCCAAGAAGACATGATCCTAGTGAACTTCAAAACCATCTGCCAATGTTATCAAATGGCCTTGAAGATAGAGGAGAAAGGAAAAAAGAAGCAAGAGCAAACCTCCAAGAGTAGGGGTAGAGGAAAAGACAATAGAGGACAAAGAGGTGGCTATGGTGGAAGGAGTTCAGAACCAAAGGCTCAAGGAGAAGTCAAATACTCTAAGCAGCAAGAAGGAAGCTCTAGTAGAGGTGGCAGAGGAAGAGGCTCTAGCTCTAGAGGAAGAAGTGGTGGACAAGGAAGAGGTAGTTACTTTACAAACATGAAGTGTTACCACTGCAATCAAATGGGACACCTGACCTATAGATGTCCAGAGAAAGGTAGTACTTCTCATGGAGGTGACAAGAGAACCAATTTAGTTCATGATGAGACAACTGCAGTAGAGAAACATTCTGAAGTACCATTGAATTCTGAGGAAGGTGAGAACCTCATGATGAGGAGAACTTTGATCAAGGAGCCGGTTAAAGAAGAACCAAGCCAAAGGAGGTCCCTGTTTAGGATAAAGTGTAAGATGATGGGGAAAGTGTGTAGATTCATCATTGACTCAGGGTCTACTAACAATATTGTGTTAGAGGAGATAGTCAGCAAGCTAAAGTTGACAAGGATGCCCCACACCAATCCTTACAAGGTCACATGGCTCAATAAAGGTCGACATGTCTTGGTGAATGAACAAGCATGGGTGGAGTTCTCAATTGGAAGGTACAAAGACAAAGTCTTGTGTGATGTGTTACCTATGGATGCATGTCACTTTCTCCTAGGTAGACCATGGCAATTTGATTTCCAAGCTATGCATGATGGAGTAAAGAACTCCTACACTTTCAAGAATGATAAAGTAACATTCAGAATTCAGTCTTTGCTAGAAGATGCAGAGGTGTAGACAACAGATCCTAAATTGCTTATGGTTGGTGAAAAAGAGTTCTTAGAAGCCTTGGAAGAAGGAGAAGGAGTTGGATATGTAGTGATGTTAAAGCCAAGAGAGGTAAGTGATGAGAAAGCAGCTGAAAAGCCAGAGGTACCTAAAGAAATACAAAAGATGTTGCAGACCTATGAAGGCATTGTGAGTAGTGGACAACCAGCAACATTACCCCCTAAAAGAGCCATAAGTCATAGGATAGACTTGATACCAGGGGCTACCCTACCAAATAAGGAAGCTTACAAGATGACCCCTCAACAAAATGAGGAAATAGCTAGACAAGTACAAGAACTCCTAAACCAAGGTCTCATTAGGAAAAGTATCAACCCATGTGCAGTACCCACTGTCTTAGCACATAAAAAGGGAGGAGAATGGAGGATTTGTACTAACTCTAGGGCCATAAATAAGATAACCATTAGGTATAGATTCCCTATCCCTAGGATTGAAGACCTCATGGATTGTCTAGGTGAAGCTAGGTACTATACCAAGATAGACTTAAAGAGTGGCTATCACCAAATTAGGATACATGAGGGAGATGAGTGGAAAACAACTTTCAAAACTAATGAGGGTATCTATGAGTGGTTGGTTATGCCATTTGGGTTGTCTAATGCCCCATCCACATTCATGAGACTCATGAATGAAATCCTCAAAGACTACATTGGAAAATTTGTAGTGGTGTATCTTGATGATATACTGATTTATAGAAAAACAAGAGAAGAGCACCTCAAATAGATAGAGTTGATTTTCAAGAAGCTGCAGGAGGAGAAGTTGATGATCAATTTGGAAAAGTGTGAATTCATCAAAACAGAGTTGGTGTACCTTGGATTTGTGCTATCACATGGCAACTTGAAAATGGACAGCAGCAAAGTGGAAGCCATCCTCAATTGGCCTACTCCAAAGACAACAACAAAGGTAAGAAGTTTTCATGGTCTTGCTCAATACTATAGGAAGTTCATAAGACAATTTAGTGCTATTTGTGCTCCTATGTTGGACACCATTAAAGGAGGAATGAAGACTAAGTTTGTATGGAATGAGCAAGCTAACAAAATTTTTGAGTTGTTGAAAGAAAAGATAGCTACACAACCTGTTTTGGTGTTACCAAGCTTTGAGAAGCTATTCACTATTGAATGTGATGCAAGCAATGTAGCTATTGGAGTTGTTCTCAGCCAAAAGGGTAGACCAATGGCTTTTCATTCAAAGAAGTTAAGTGAAGCCAAAAAGAAGTATTCTTCTTATGACCTTGAGATGTATGCATTGGTCCAGGCTTTAAGGAAATGGAGGCACTACTTGCTTCCCAAGGAATTCATAGTGTATTCATACAACCAAGCACTTAGTTTCCTGAATTCACAAGAGAAATTGAGTCACAGACACATGAAATGGGTGGAATACCTGCAAGCTTACACCTTCAATATCAAGCACAAGAAAGGAGTACTCAACAAGGTGGCTGATGCCTTGAGTAGAAGAGTCCTCACCATACAGGAAATTCAGTTGAAGAGCATGGGAATAGATCATTTCAAGGATCTATATGTAGATGATGAAGATTTTGCATACATTTATAAGGTATGTGTTTAATACAAGAATCACTTTCATAGTAAATATGTTGAATATACTTTGCAAAGTGATCTCTTATTTAAAGGGAATTAGTTATGTGTCCCTAGAGGCTCAATTAGAAAGAAATTGATACAAGAAAAGCATAATGGTGCATTGAGTGGTCACTTTGGGATCACAAAGACTCAAGAACTTGTTCAAAGGTTCTATTATTGGCCAAGGATGAACCTAGATGTTAGGAGGTATGTGGAGAGTTGTATAGTGTGTCAAAAGGCCAAGGGTACTTCTTCAAATGCAGGACTATACCAACCACCGCCTATTCCTACTAGGCCATGGGAATGCTTGAGTATGGATTTTGTAGTTGGGTTACCCAAGAAAAGACAAGGCATGGATAGTGTTTATGTGGTTGTGGATAGATTCAGTAAGATGGCTCACTTTGTGCCATGTAAAACTACCAATGATGCCAGTCAAATAGCTTCTCTTTTCTTCAAAGAGATAGTAAGGATACATGGATTACCAATCAACATTGTATCAAACAGAGACACCAAGTTCATGAGCCATTTTTGGAAGATACTTTGGTAGAGATTGGGCATTAATTTATCTTTTCGATCTACATACCATCCCCAAACTGATGGTCAGACCAAAGTTGTAAATAGAAGTCTTGGAAATCTATTAAGGTGCTTGACCAAGGAGTATGGTCAACAATGGGATCAGTTGATTGGACAAGCTGAATATGCTTATAATGACATTGTGAACAGGTCAACAGGGAAGATTCCCTTTGAAATTGTCTATGGCCTACATCCTAGAGGATTCTATGAGCTGAGAGACTTAAAGGATGGAGTCAAGGGAAGTGGATATGCTGATGATTTTGCCTATGAAATGCAGGAAATTCATGATACAGTCAGGAAGACATTGGCAGAAAATACCATGAAACATAAGACCAAGGTGGATGAACATAGAAGAGAAGTGCAGTTCAATGGTGGAGACTTGGTGATGGTGCATCTACACAATTCTAGGTTGCAAAAAGGAGTTCCTCACAAGTTGCAGATGAAGAGGATAGGTCCCTGTCCTATCTTAGCAAAGTATGGAAACAATGCTTTTAGGGTGGAGCTACTGGAAGACAGTGGACTATCCCCTATTTTCAATATTGCAGACTTGGTTCATTATAAAGGACCACCACCAGACATGGAAAAAAGTTTCAAGGAAGTCATCCATGATGTGGAAAAGCTCAAGTTACCTTCTGCTACAGTCAAACAAGCTGACAGTATACTGGATACTAGGGTCTATAAGAAGACTAGAACCAAGGAATACAAGGAACACCTAATTAAAAGACATGGTAAATCTAATGCTGATGCAGTGTGGATCAAAGAGTCAGAGTTCAAGAAGTTGGGCATTGATCTCAACTTACTCAATCCAAGGGTGGATTGAATTCTCTTGTTTTGGGGAGGATGGTGCAGGAGCACCTAGACTAACCTCCGTAGACTAGGAAATTTTGGCTTGTATTTGACCTTAGCCAAGTCAGAAGGTTTGTGTGTTTTTTTTGGACCTTAGAAGGTCATTTTTGTGGTTGGGTGAATTAGTCATTAGGACTAAGGTCACCATAGGTTAGTCTTTATTAATTATCTTTGCTTTAATTAGCCTTAGTAGCTTAAGTTTGGAATAGAGCCTTAAATGTGTTCTAAACACATCTATGTTGTTAGAAGATATTAAAAGGAATTTAAGGGAGTTGGATGCTCAGAATCAAGGAGTTAGATGTCCTAAGAATCAGGGAGAGGACATAATGATAAGTTGCAAAAGTTGTTACAAAGTTGCATGACAACATTTGTCAGGTTGCATGCAACTTAGTTATCTTGGATCCCCTAAAAGTTAGGTGTGGGATCGACCAACATCCCTTGAAACATGGAAAAAGGAATCTATGTAAGGTAATGGATTGAAGGAAAGTAAAGAGTCTATTGTAATCAAGTTTTTCATTTCTGTGAATAGAGAGAAGTCTACAATTTTTGAGTTTACCGTGTGTTTTGAAGAAACAATGATATCAAGTGGATTGTATATATTGATTTGGCTTTAGATTTGTGTTCATAAGGTAGTCTTGAGTAATTTCCATTCTGTAATCAAGTTTTTTTGAGTTGATTTGGTGCTTTGAATTCAATAGTTAAGGTTTAGAGGGTCTTTTTGTTTTGTTCTGACTAGACAGTCTTTTCATGGCTCCCCCATAAAATCTACCCATGGGAATTTCCTAAGAATGGATGGATTTGTTAGGGGAGCCATTTTTTTGTACATATCTAGTGGTATGAGTCATGTGGAGTCAATTAGCAATGAGTAAAAACAAACCCTAGGCGAGTTTTGAATACCCAGTTAGAGGTTTGTCAATCAAGAATTGAAGAGAACAGGCAGGGGTCAGAAGTACAGTATGGCAAATTACGGTTCTTGGTAGAATTTGCTCATATCTTAGCATGCTAGAAAGATTGAGGCTTGTACCAATCCATTTGAAATAGATTTGAATGAGAGATCAAGGAAACCCTAGTAATTAGGCCTATTAGCCCTATCTACCATAGGTTATAGGAAACCTGTGTACGGAGGAGACAGGGGTCTGAAACCCTGTGAATATTTTAAAGGACCAAAAAGGGTATCTAAAAGTGAAGTTTATTTTCTAGGTTTTTTGGAAATTTTGAGCAAGAAAAGAAAAAAGGTCACTGGTAAGGGCTATAAGGAATTAGGCCTTTTCAAAGCAAAATCTTGGAATTGGTAAGAAAAAATACCTAAGACCATCCCAGATGGAATCTAATGGATGTGTTTGGCATGTTTTCAATGTTTCTAACACCCCTGCAAGTAGTACAATGTTTTGTGTAATATTGGAACTTAGAGATTTCTAAGTGTAGGAGAGAGTTTGCAAGTTCAAGTGGTGTCAATCCTCCAAGGTGAAGCACAAGGAGTGAGACTCTTGGAGAAGATTTGAAACAGAGCTTAGTTAATGACCTAAGCCTGACTAGGACCTAGGAGTAATCATGTTCCAGGAAGAAGACAGGGAAAAGGTCTTCTTAATTTGATTGTGCAAGCAAGCCTAGGTACACTCACACCAAGGCGCCAACAAGAAAGATGCTCCAGCGAAGGCACCAACAAAAAGATTCCCTAGCATCAACACCAATAGAAAGATGGAAAGGTAGCATGCCAATAGGGACATTCTGAGAAGTGATGGGCCATGCAGTAGCAAAAGGAAAGGACACGCAAAAGAAAAACAAAAATAGTTGCAACAAACATCGAACAAAAACAATGGACACCCAAACAATTGCCACACAGAAAGCTCCTAGGAAAGGTAACTATTGTGTAGGCCCCATCCAAATAGAAAGTAGGAAAAGGCAATCTGTCAGGCAACCAGAGTCTGAAAAAAGGAAAGAGAAGCATCTCAAGGGGAAGCTCTGATAGGACGCCATGTGGCGGCGACTGGAAAGTTGTGAGCAATATCAAAACAAAATGAAAATCCACGAAAGGAAGAAGGACTACGAAGGAAAAGAGTGGTTCATGAATAAATATTCACAAATCCCATTGGAGTTATGTTATGGAAGACCAGCTACTATCAAGTATTTTATAGTCTTTGGAAGAAAATGCTACATCAGAAGAGATGAAGACATTTTGGGTAAGTTTTATTCAAGAGCTATTGAAGGTATTTTTCTAGGATATTCATCTCAAAGTAAAACATACAAGTGTTACAACAAATTATTGGGAACAATAGTTGAAAGTACAAATTTTAAGGTTGATGAAGATCTGCATCAAAATATGTATAAAATTGAGGATTACGAGTCTAATGCACTTCCCTACTTAGAAGAAGAATAAGTTGAAGAGAAAGAAGAAACAATAGAAAAGCATAGTAAGACTCCTGCCAAGTATGTTGAAAGGAATCATTTAGAGGACCAGATTATTAGAGATAAGAATGGAGTGTTAACCAAGAGAAGGCTTGTAAAAATAAATGAACAAGTAAAATTTTGTTTGTTATCCAAGATAGAACCAAAAACTTTTTTTGATACTAGTAAGGATGAAGGATGGATACAATGAATAGAAGAATTATACTTGGGAATTGGTTCCAAGGCCTATAGACAAAAATGTGATAGGAATAAAATGGGTATTCAAGAATAAGTTGAATGAAGATGGAGAAGTTTTAAGAAACAAAGCAATATTGGTATGCAAAGGCTATTCATAGGTAGAAGGAATTGATTTTAAGGAGAATTTTTCTCTAGTAGCAAGAATAGTGACAAGATTTCATTAGGAGCTCAAAGAAAAACTATAGAATAATGATTGCATGCATCAATTCACATGTATGTCAAAGTATGCAACAATGAATATGCAATATTTTACAAATACAAGCTAGGTAGTGAGTTTATTTAGAACTAAGGGAAGGATGGAGGTAGAAAATCCAACCAATCCTAGGAATTGACCACCAATAACCACCAATATTAAATAAAGCGATGAAAGAGGTAAATGCTCCACCCTTTAAGGATGGGGATAACGCATCACCTTATCTCCTAGTTATTAAATGTTAAACACAATTTATTATCCTAGGAAAGCTTAATAAAAGTGTAGAAACACTTATGACTAAGGGAAAATAAATTAACCCACTAAGAAAATGAAAACCTACACCAACTAAAACTTAGGTATTAGTATTAAAAATTTGTAAATTGACTAAAAATACTAAGTGGTTAGAAGAGAAACTACGCTAGAGGTCCAAAAATTTATATGGTAGAGGAGAAAGTCTTACATTACTTAGTGTTAAGGAGGGGATTCACTACCCTCAAGATGGTGAGGTCTTAAGGAGAAAATAGCCCTCGATTACCTCAGGGATTAGAGCTCATGTGGCAGGATTAAGAATAAAAGAATATTTGTAAATCATTCAAGTAAACACTAGACTATTAATGATAAGAGTAACATAATTACTTAATTATAGAGATTAATGATAAAAGTAAAATTTCTAGTATATAGAAACAAAAAGTGCATAAACCATATATTTTACCCTCAAGAGGATTTTCTCTTAGCCACATATGATAGCACACTATAGGGACATCTATGTCCCATGTTGTCATCTCAAGGAAAATAAAGAATAAAAGTCTAAATTTTGAGAAGTCCAGCTTGTCAAACTTGTATATTTGCACATAAACAAAATGAGAAATTAATTGAGGGTTGTTTTGGGGCTTGCCTCACTAAAACCCCTATTTTCATGTTTCCACCTCCATGGACAACCAAATAGATAGAGATAGATAAAAATGCATGAAATATAAGATATGTGATAGAAACAAACCATGCAAAGGAGGATAACCCCTATCACAAATGTAAAATATGAGTGATAGAAAAAAACCTTGCAAGGATGAAAACCCTTATAAAAAATAAGATACACAAGATTAAATAGATAAGATAGCAAGAGAGAATTTCCAATAGCCTGTGGCTCCCCTCTTCAATAGATAGATGTGATAAGCTTGCATGCAAGAGAAGCCTTGAATTTGTTTAAGGAAGAAATTTGGAAAAGCTTCACTATGAAAGTGAGAGAGAAAGAATAAGTGAGAAGAATGAAATAGAATGAAGAATGAGAGTGAAAAATGAAGCTTTTTGAGATTGTATGGGCAAGAGGAGTTGTTACACACACTTCCTTTCCATTATGATGCATGTCATAGGAAAAGGACGTATAATTTTATTTTTTGAATCTTAGAAAGTATGAGGATGCTAGCATGGTGTGGAGATGTCTACGTATCATGTAAGTGTCATCTCAACTTTGCTCGAGGTATTCAAGTTACTAATGCTTCATCATTGTCACCTATGAAGTTATAATTATGAAATTCCAACTACATAAATTACCATAGAGTGCAATTTGAAATTACCATAGAGTGCAATTTTGTGATTCAACATTTTTCCCCCACTTTAGTTGGTTGATTTTTGAGAAAAATCAGCTACACTTAAGTAACTAAGAAGACATAAGTGCTAAATTTGAAATTTTACAAATTGTTATGAAAAAGGGATATTGTAGAGGCCATAAAGGTCAAGCAGGAAGATACTGATGATGCCCCCAATGTTCAAGATCAGAGAGAAACTATAGTGCCTGACGTGAATTTTTATTCTGCAAAACTCAAAATCAAGTTATTTTCAAAATCGGAAGAAGTTATCACGAAGAGAAGAATTCTTAAGAAATTTTTAATGAATCAAAAGAAAATTTTGATGAAGTGAGTATATAACCCCTCTTGTTTTTTCTCCCAACTAGGTGGGTGAAAACATGAAGGTAGGAAAGGGAAATTTTTCTACAAAAATGGGAAAAAATTGGCCTATATATGTCTGGTGTGGGCCCATGAAAGGTAATTTTCACTATTCACTACGAGGATTTTGTTGAATTTTATATAGTTTTTCAAAAATTCCTTGCAAACAAGACTTTAGGCTTTTGATGATTGAGAAATTGCAGACCAATGTGGAGAGGGGTATCCCACGAGATGAGGTATGAGAAATTTTTTCCCTTAGCTTTTCATTTTTCGAGCATTTTTTTAGCATAGAACAACCATGAGAAACAAAGGCATCCAACTAATGTTGTGGCATCCTGCAAACTCACTATTTTCCCATGCGACAATGTCCATCAACCATTCTAGATTCTAGCCTACACATTGTTTTCATTTGAGTAGGCCTCAAACACTAGCGGATTTTGTATATTTCTACGCAATGCATGGGCATCTTAGAGATAGAAAAAGAAAATTCTAGAAGATGTAGAGTAGAGATAGAATAAAATTGGATTTCCTTAACATGTTGCTTTATGGTTTTCCAGTAGTTACTTGAGATCTGAATGCATAGAGATGACAATATGTTATCATTGTTGTGAAGTCACAGCAACCAGATCATACCCACCAACTATGCATTGCTATAATGAGTTGAGCTATATGGGTATACACTGTTGTGCAGTTTTTGCACACACACCTCGCTGAAAGCAGGGACCCTCTTTGCATTGCTTTCCTTTGCTTTGCTTTTACTTTTTTTTGTGTAGGGCCCTAACTTCATCCCCTTAAGGGATAATTCCCTCAGTTTGTGTCTAAATCACCCAGGTGCATTGATGAACTTGCTCTTTGGGGTACCCTCTTGCAATTTGATGATCATGAGTTAGTCCTTAGAAGTCACCTTCAAAGTTCAAAATTGTGAAAATGGGTGAAATCCTAAGTTGGGGGAAAGTTTTAATTTTTTCATGTATTTCAAGTATTTCCTCCATATGCACAAATATCTGATTTCCATTAGCATCTCGAATGCCTAAAGGTTGCTTATATTGTTGCATTTCAGAGAATTAAGCCTTTCACAGAATTTAATGTTTGGCGGAATTCTCTGGATTCTTTTGTGTCTTTGAATCCCTGACTTTTGTCATCCCCTTGGATCCCCGAAATATGGTTTTAAGAAAACATTTCACCTCATTTATTCCTATCATATGAATCCTACAGTTTGCATTTAATGGAATTGTGAGAGATTTTATGTTAGAAAATTGATGTTATTTGTCTCACAACAAATTTGAGGAGCTTGATCCTAAGGAGCTGTGTGTGAGCTTGATTGTTGAAACAAAATTGTTGGTTTTGGCGGTGTCTCCTTAGCATCATTCGCATCTATTGGGAATTGGAAACTTGTTGCCACTAGCTACCCTCCTAATTTTTTCTTCATTAATTGTATGTGCATGATGCCTTTGCTTTTAATTGTCGAGTATGTATGGATTTTTAGTTTTATGTGTATTCCATGCTTGGGTTCCTACGTGTTTGGAGTTCTATGATTAAACTAGGGATATCTCCTTTTCATTTTGATGCCTCCCATGAGTGTTGATATCATAACCTTCCATTGAAATGATAATTTAAATCCTTGTTGGGTGTGGCCTTTGAATTTGGTGTCGTGTGTGATGATGGTTTGATTCGATTGATCTATGGTTCTATAAGTATGGCAGATTGATGATCTGGATGTGAGTTGAATTAATATTTTCCATTTGAATATAATCATGGCTTGCCTTTGAAGGTATTGGAAGGGGCTAATTGTGATATGTTTGAATGAATGAGTGTGTAGAAGCTTGAACTGTTTATCCATGGCGAAACCCTAGGGTTACAATTTTGAATTCCATGCTAATATCGATCAAACTGTGCTAGAATGAGTTATAGGTTTAGATCATGGATAAAAAATTTGAAACGAATAAAAATTTGAGCCCAAATCCCAAATTTGTGTGGCCATTCGATTAATTTAGGTGATATTGTGAAAAAATCAAAACTTTCAGAGATTTTGGGTACCTCAAGGAATTCCTTCACATGTGGAAATATTTGAAATTTTGTCGCCCTGCCATTTTCCCGAGAATACATATAAATAGGAAATTTGTGTTGTCATCGCTAATTTCCACCCTATGTGGAAATCCCTAAACTTTCTAAGAATGAAGAAATAGTAGAAATGGATGAATTAACATTGCATGATTTCGGTATTTTATGATTGGTTTGAATGATTAAAGTTTGGATATTTCCATTTCTTATGCTATAATGTTGATTAAATGATGTTTAGGGAAATAGTTGTGCTTTCATCGCTGATTTCTGCCTATCCATGAAATTCTTGAATTTCCTCCATGGCTTGATTTCCGCGAAGGGGTGAAAATCCCAAAGTTATGTTTTGATATTTTAAGGGATCATGATCAATTTTTTGGCTTATTTGTAGGATGAATATGTTATTTAGGGGCTAACCTTAATCTTTGTGTTGTGATGAACATTGATTGCGGTCTTTTTGCTGAGAGCGGGTTGAGTCAAGCAAGGTTATTACTGGCAAGGGTGAGAGAAAAGGAATGGGTCATGATGTTGAGGAGGCTCCCATTTCATAGGTTGAAAGGATCAAGCTAGATATGAAGAGAAGGGTTCCCAAGAGCAAGCTTGTTTCCATTTAGTTAGAGGTGAATGACACCAATGTGGGAAAATGGGACTATGAAGAGTTCAAGGCAGGAATGGTGGTAGGTGACCCTTCTATTCTGGTAAGAGGATTGAGAGATTCTAGGTTGGCTCATGTGGCTTGTTTTCCTTCCACACTGTAATGTTATGAGCTTATTTTGGAATGTGCTTGACACTATGATCAAGGTACATAGAGGGTAATCAGTCCACAGGGCAGGGTGCTTGCAAAATTCTCTCCTGACTAGGTTGCCCAAACATTTGGCATGCTGGATAGGTCTCATGTGGTGCAATTTGATATTGCTATAGCCAAAAAATATTATGAGCAGGATAGAAATAAGGCTTTGAAGATTATTAATACTTGGTTGGAGAAACCCAAGGCATATATTTCTAGATTGCCAAAATAGTTGTTCAAAGCTAAGTTTAAAACACATTATTATGATGTAATCACTCTTCTTAGTAGAGTGATGGGCCTGAAGAATGCAGGAATGTTTGAGAATTGGATGTTTTATCTGAGAATCAGAATGGAACAAGGCACATACTACCATTGGGCAGGAATAATTAGTAGGATAATTCATGAACAATTGTCCAATATGTTGCAAATCAAGACTTTCACTATGACATCTTATTTTTTCTATGCCTTGGCAAGGTTCCATCCATACAAGGGATTAAGCACTTGAGGAGTCTTTGGCCAAGATGTAATTTATGAAGTATATCATCAGTTGCATTTGGATAGTCCTAGCTATAGAAGGATCAATGATGCATTCACCATGTACATTACAAGGTTACTCCATGGTACAGAGCATGTTAAAATCTATGATGCTGCCAAGGAATTGATTCAAAATTTTGGAGCATGGTTCATACAGTTTCCCACATTCTCCTACATCAGGATTAATGGTTCTCCAAGAGCTTGATATAGATTTCCCAGGTATCCCACAGATCATATCATCCTTTTGGAGGTTACGAGGAAAATTTGTGCCTTTGATGCAATTGTGAAAAAGGAAATGAACAAAAATGGTTTTGGTAGTGAATTCCCACTGAGGATTGGAGGTCATGAGGATTATCCTTCCTTTGCCACAACAAATTTTTTTGATGAAGAGATGAGAAATTTCAACTTGTCTTTACATACCAAGAGACCTAGATTTGATAGAACAGGTAGAGCTCAAAGGAAAGCCAGCAGGGAATTCAGGCATAAAGATGACTTAGAAGATTATTGGACCAATTGAAAGGATGAATTTGACATTTTGAGGAAGAATTTCTCTAGGTTTCCTACCAATTTGATTAGACTATATAGTATCAAGGTCATCCTAGATCAAATTGATGATGATGGACAAGTGATACAACTCCATGACTATGGATCAGTTAAGGATAAGCCTATAAGTGAGATTGATTGGACGAATGAAGAAATAATAGAATTGGAACAGATCAATGCTCTTGTAATCAAATACACTAAGTTGAGGATCAATTAGAAGATCTGGGAGCTAGATAATGAGGGTAAGTAGTATACTTATGACTTGATAGGTAGTTTGGAGTCTCAGTCTTCTGAGGAGGAGGAGTAGGACCCAAAAGGTAAGGAAAAGGTGAGTTCCCCTTTCAAAATTAAGATCAAAGGTGGTGAATCAAAGACCAAGGAAGGTAAGAAAAGAAAGCCCATTGCAAAGAAGAGAAAGACTATCTCCAAAGGGAAGAAATCTGAGTAGGAAGAGGAACCTGAGGAAGAGGGAAAGAAGGGTGATTCCCTTGTGCCCAAGAGGAGAAGAGGAATAAGAACATCAAGGAAGAAAATTGAGCCCCCTAGGGTAAAGGATGAGATGGGACCACAGTTGGTAGATGTTGAGAGTTTTGGAGATAAAACATAAGTTTATACTCGAAAAGCAAGAACTCCATCCCCTAAAGGAAGTTTAGTACATGAAGTTGTCCCCATGATTCCCCCTATTATACAACAGCAAAAGGAAATTTTTTCCTCTCCTTATGCTCAGGAATTGCATCATGAAGAAAAATAGCCAAAAGATGCATCTCTTGAGTATATCCCTCAAGGTGAGGATACAAAAGAGTTTAAGGATGGGGATCTTTGTTGATGGGTATTTTTACACACTTTTTCAACACAGGTAGTGCGTAGGTGCACTACCTCTGTTGAAAGGAAATCTCCAACTTCAAGCTATTGAATATCTCCCCAAGGTCTCTCTGTTGTTAGGTCATGACTTGCATAGAACTCCTTAGTTGATATTTGATGTGATTCTATTGGAAATCACAAGGTAGACTTATGTAGCTAGATACAAGGTGGGTCTTCAAATCCAAAGTTTATAAGATGGGAATTAAAGTTTACTTTATTTTAGGTTTGAACAACAATCTAAAACTTTGATGTTTTCTTCAAGTTTGGCTTTACAATGTGTAATGAACCTTAGCACAGGTTGTTTCCTAAAAATAAAAAAGAGCAAGGAAGAGGGGAGGTTCTTGGATCTACAACTAACTATGAACAGTGATCATGGTGGTTCTGCTATGGACAACTCCCTTTAAACATAATTCCACTTAACCAAGAAATCTATAGTATCATAAAATTTGTGCTATCTTCAAAGGTCTACAAATATTTTACCATTCATCCACCATTTACATGCATGAATAAAGATAAAGATTTAAAGAGCAGCTTCAAATTTCAGCCCAGGATAACTTTGCAAGGCCATTTACCAGCAACAAATAGCAAAAAGTATGGGTTGGAAGGCATCAACATAGTAGAAATTTCTATAATCACATAACATCATGACTAAAATCTATCAAAGCAAGGATACAACTAACTAAAACCGCAATGTGAATCTAACTAAAGCATCTAACAATGGAGATTGAACCATGAAACATGTGGAGAAATTAGTTAATACACCAAGTCAATATATTTTCATTATAAATTTCAGCAGCATGCCTTTACAACAACTCAACTCTCTTTGAAAATGAGAGGAGACCCTCTATTTATAGTGCCCAAAAAGCTAAATGAATGGCCCAAATTTATTTTCATTGTGTGGCCAAGATTCATTACAAAATAGGGTTTCACCTACCCCCAAATATATTACAATTTAAAATTGCATTCTTGTACTATCCCTATTTTGTCCTTTAGTGATATCACTATAGCATTTTTTCTTTTGCTGACTGCCCTTTTATTGTAGCTATTCCTTCAGGAGCTCTTCATTGATAATAGGGCTGCCCTCTTGCTTCTTCAAAGTTGCATATTCCATGAATTTTAGAATGACTGACTGGAGCTTGTCCACTTCAATAATCTCAAACTGCAGCATTTCGTAACTCCATTCTTTTGCATTATCCTCAAGCTTTTTCCAGTCTTCATCATACTTTACAGCTTGATCCCTAAATAGCTCTGACTGGGCAAAGGCACGGGTTACAAAACTCATGAATTCCATTTTTATCTCGTTGGACATCCCGTCCTCCATCTTCTTCTGAAAATAAGGCTTTACCTTCTCTAGATCCATCTATACTGCAGGAATGTCATACTCCATCATTAGTTTCAAATATTAGGCACAGTCCACCCTAATTTCCTTGATCCATTATTTTTTCCAAACTTTCCTTTCTATTATCAAAATCCTGCCTCCATACGTCCACCAGCCAGTGATCATCTCTTTTGAATGCGAGCTCCTTTTCCCATGTGGCCTTTGGTAACTGGAGGATGGCCTCAATCTTTGGATAGGTGGAATCATATGTTGCAGGGAAGTCGGTGCAGAGCTTCTTCATGCCCTCTAGAGATTGCTAAAGATCCAAGAACTTGTTGGTTATCCAAACATCCCAGCTAATACCCATGTTCCTGATGTACAAGACCTGTCAGAACCAGCTCTCTGTAGTCTTGTCCAAGTTCTTTCTCTTCTCTAACTTGTCAATTTTCTCTTTGGACAGTAGTTTGGGTGGATCCGTGGATGTGGTAGGCATGTCATCCACTGAATACCATTGTTGGATGTAATCCGTCAAGGTGGCCACCTATGCTTTAAGTTTGTCCTTTGAGACCTTGTCCTGTTTTATCAAGTGCACCACTATAGCCACTGACTCCTCAAGATGTCCCACCTTCTGCTCTCTGATAGCGGTCCCCAAGTTGATGGTGGAAATGTTATAGCTTGCACCAACCTAGCCTACCATGGGTGTTGCTATTTGTGTGGTTCGGGACCCAGAAGCATCCATTGTTATCTTGGATCTAATTTTGGGCTTCTTCTCTTTCTTGGTTGAGATTTGTGCTCGAGTTAGGATAGCCTCTAGCCTCACTCTCGGATCCTTAGGAACGGGAGTCTTCATCTCGAGCTGCCTCTCCAACCACTCGGGCATGGCAGACTCTCCTTTTGGTGACTCTCGATCACCTTCGCCTTGCCCCATTCAAACTTTCATTTGTGCACCTTTCATTTTGGTGTTGTCTCCCTCCTCATCAGAATCTTGAATGAATGTTAGGCATTTGACGGGCAGTTTAGTAATCAATTTCCCTTGGGGACTTCCTTTTGTTTCGATTTCCCTTTCCTTTATCTCTTCAACCTGTTCATCCTTGTGCATGTATTCCTTAGGTTGGTCTTCTTCTATATCTTCCTCTTCTTTAGGAAGTGGTGGTACAATCTCCAATTGTTTTTCCCCTGCAGGGATTTCTACATTTTCTGTTGTCCTGTCACCTCCTGTTCCTTCTTGGGAGGTGACCCTTTTGTCTCTTCTTCATCGTGTTTCAACTGTCGGGCCATCTCTTCTTCAAGATCATCATCGAAGGTTTGTATGATGACCTTACCACCAGTATCCTCCTCCTCATCCCCACTTTCAAAAGAGCTCGTTCCTTCCTCTTCATAGGCCACCCTGTCAATTTTTTGATGTTCATACTCCAAGTGTTCATGGTACTCGTCAGCCTCCTCTTCAATTGGTTTTTAGGCTTCTTGCTCCCGCCTCTCCCACTTCATAGAAATTAACATTGTGGCCTCCATCACTGGTGGTCCTACTAGAGGTTTTGAAGGCTTAGCAATAGTGAGGACTTTCCCTAAGGAAGCCTGAAGGGTGGAGTCCATAAGGATTTGGGAGAGCTTGGAAGGGAGATTTTGCATGTGTTTTGAGAAGGCCTCAGGTAATGCGAGAGTGGGAATTAGTGCTATTACTGTAGCTAATGGGAGTGATATGGTAGGTGACATGGTGGAGGAGGAAAGAGGAATAGTCACAATGGAGGAAGACTCAATCACTATTACGGGCCCAGCTAGAGGCGAAGGGGCAAGATGGACTGAGATATCTATTGTCAACAAGGACATGGTAACCATGGCTAGGGAGATAGATGATGGGGTAGTCGAGATAGGGAGAGCCGGAAGAGATTCTAGTTGATTTGTCCTTTCTTCCTCACCTTCTTGGATTACAAGCTACTCCATGGTGCCACCTGTTCACTTGGGCTTCTTGGAAGGTGAGCCTCCAAAATATTTCCTTGTGTAAACCTTGGGGTTCAAAGACTACTTTGTTTTCATTCCTTTCCTCTTCTTTGATCTAGTGATGAGAGGAGATTTGGATGTCTCACCCATTGAAACTATAATGGCGACATCTTCGGTGGCACTATGCTCACTTTTGAGTCCTTCATATGTTAGGACAACTCCTTGTTGCTTTAGTTATGTCACTTGCCTTTTAACCCATTCTTTAGTTCGGGCCACGATGGGTTTGGTCACAATGTCAAGGTCATCAACCTCCTATTCGTCCCAATCAATTGTAGGTAGTGGAAAATTGGAGACTACGTTATATCGAGGATCCATGATGGTGCTTTCATCTTCCTCAACCTGATCCAGTATAGGGAACAGTTACGCCCTTCTTACAAAGTATGCAATCATCCTTATGTAGTTCCTAGCACGCACCTCCTTGTCATCCTAGCAGTTTTCCCAGAAATCCTCAACATGATGCAATTGAGCACACTTTGGTCCTAGCGCTTTTCTCACGTGTCTATATGGGTCCATCTGTGGGCGAGCAGTGTGTAGTTGGAAGTGGTATTCTGCCAATTCCTTTTTTGAGTTCCCAACACACTAGGAAGTTTACAAGTTATACATGCCCCGACCTAAGGTCAAGGGATAAGAGATCCCTGCCAAATGTTTTTTGTTAAGGATGGTGTGCACATGTTGCAGCTGCCAGGAGAGTTCTAATAGTATAATCCAGTCATTGGGGTACTGAAGCAGCTTGTTTGGTATTTTAGTAAAACCCTGGGCACGAATGTAGGTGAATTTGGGAAATTGTAGGAACAAGAAAGCATACTGCTTCAGGAATTCCCATGCACTGTGGGAGACCCTCCTCTCAAAATCCCCTCCAAGTAGTCAGATGATGTGACCAATGAAGCCATCATTGACCCTGCAGTATTCCTTTTTAAATTTCTTGAATTGGAGATGGGGATGTTTGTCGTAGACTTTCAATCTTCACCCTGGCTCCTCATCGAGTGCCACAAACAATCCACTATACTACCTTTGTTCTGCCAATGAATAGACCAAATAGGAGGTCATGTAGAATTTGGAGCTCTTCTTTACATTCATGAACTGCTCATGGAAGCAGTCACTTATCATACCTCCATAGTAGAATGAGGTTTTTGTGGTGACATCCTCGTTCCCACAAAGGATCTATTCAATAAAGTATGCCATCCATTCTTGAAAGAATGTAGCAGTGGGAAGACCCATCACCCAGCTCAACATGGTGACTAGGTCATGATGCTCTTCATGAAAATCACTGTGGTAGAGTTCTTGGGGAACCTTCGCAGTGCTACCCCTTTTCTCTTTGAGCCAGTGTTGATTTATCAATCTCTTACGGCCCATCGGGTTGTCATCCCATGCCACTTTTCATTCCTTTATGGTGGGTGTTTCCATTTCTTCAAAGGTAGGAATGTGGAAGGTCTTTGTAATTCCCTCAGTCAACATGTCAGCTAGAATATTCACATCTTTGTCAATGATGGTCCTTGTCTCAAGTTGGTAGGCCTACTGACAGGCCATGACTAGCTCAAGGCCAATGAGAGATTGGGGGAAGCCTACAACCTTTGCAATTCCACTCTACTTGATTAATCTGGCATTGTCAGTCTTTGGGTGAATTCTGACCCTTTGTGTAAACTCATCAATATCGATGTGGCCGATATTGGTGTATGTGATTTCCTTTCAATCTGTGGTGACTTTCAAATGTAGAGGTTCACCCTGGAATTGGAACTTCATCTGGTCTTTATCCTCCTTCCCACGAGGAGTCTTGCTTAATTTCTTTCCTTTGTCCTTCTCTGCAGTTCCCCCCGAGGGATATGCACTCGATTCCATATATCCTGCCAACATGGACACAATGAGTACAACCTTTCAAAAACATTATCATTAGCCCAAAATCCTATGAACTAAATCAAAGTAGACATCATATGACTAAAATAGTTAAATATTTTCCATTGAGATGTCGTTAATCACTTTTTTTAAGGGATTTCGGACAATCTAGGCCCAGGGGAGCGGAATTCCCTAGTAGGAATGTTGTTTTGAAAGGGGAAAATAGGTTGGGGTGATCCGGGTGGTTTCTCCCATCTTTACATTTTGATGGTTGGAAAGGCCCAAGTCAAAGAGGGCCAAATTTGAGCACATGGGTAGGCATTAGTTTTCAAATTTAAGGCATTTAGGTCACTTTTGGGGCTCCCAAAGGCTCAGGCTCAGAAAGCCATCTACAGTTTGTTGTCTCCAATTACCTGGGGAAGACGAAGTTCCAAGGATGAACTCTGGGGTCTAAGACTTGGAAGGCTAAAGGATGGATGATGGTTCGGGCCCAAAGAGGCAGAAAGTTGTTGATGTCACACCATTTTGGAATGGAAATTCAAAAATGGAAACCCGGATGGAGTGGTCTGGCAGACCAAACCCGGCATCAAGCTTGGACTTCTGATTTTCCATGTGAATTTTCTCTCAACGAACTGGAGGGCAGAGCCCGGAGGTCAGAAAGGTGGGCACTTTTTTCCCCTTTTGAACCGATGGATGTAGGACAAAATCTTGGATGTCGGAACCTGGTGATGGCAAGGATGTTAAAGTTTGATGATCATTGTTCATCACGACAAACAAAAGCTCGGGGCCCAAGAGGTGGAAGGTCACCATTAGATGGTCATTATGAAAGGATGAAGATGCGACAGAAGTCTATAGACTGGGACCCGGGGTCATGATAGAAGGTTGATTTCTGAACGCTTAACACCAGACGGCAAGATGCAAGGCGTACTTTGGGGGTTGGGCAGATGAGGTCATTCCACCATTTGGGAAAGGCAAATGCTTCATGGAATTTTGGACACAGAGGTCTGGGGGTTTGGGCGTGGGAAGGCAAAGCGGAGGCCGGCCTCCAAAGTTTCAAATCCAACGGTGACCGAATCACAAAGGTCTAAGGGTTTAGGCCCAAAAGGGAAATTTTCCTTTTTGAAATATTATTCATTCTATGAGCTCTTAATGGTGGCTGGAGAGGTTGAGGCTAGAGGGCAAGAATTCCCTGCATGGAGAACATCGACGGTGGCACTTGGCTTTGATCAAATATTAAGAGGCCAATTTGAGGATTTATCCAAATTTCAAAAAGTGGGTTTTTTAGTTTTTAGCACCTTCTATTAGTTGGATTCATTTTTTATCTTATCTTGTTCATTCTCTTAAGCTTAAAATGATAAAAATATTTTCAATGTAATGAACGGAAGACCTACCTTGAAAGCCCAACAAAAGACAAGGTGGGATAGACAATAGAAGGTCCAACGATGATCTTAGACGAGCGGGTTGCGAGCAGTGGATGAGTTGATTTCCTCTAGAAAGTGCTCTGACCTCCTCTGCAATCTTGACAAATGAAAATGGTAGGTTGGAGCCTAATATTTATACCCTCTTCTGCAATAAATGGCCTCATTTAATGCCTGTACGACCGACCCGTTGGTTGGTGAGTTTGAAATTAGTGGACGGCGATGAGAGGTCTGGGGTCTGAGGGCCAGAAAGACGTGATGAAATGGCCACTAAAGATTTTTCTTTTAATACCAGCAACAAGAAGGGACTTGGACTCTAGAGGGTGGAGCACCGGTGAGGTTTTTCCACTGGAAATCACGAAGGGCGAAGGGAATTCCAAGAACAGTGGCCTAGCCAACTGGACTCAAAGAGCACGAATGCAATCCAGAACTTCGCGCAAATTAAATCCTAGTAGCAACTACTGATCTGAGACCTGAGGTTTGGGAAGGCGATAGCCTTCCACCATTTGGGGAATGACAAACCCCCAGAGAAGGCCCGAAGACAGAAACCCAAGGGATCTGGTCCGACAGGGCCCAAAGCCGTTGGTAGAAGGAAACTGCCAAAGAAAGCCCGAAAAGCCTCAAGGCTTAACCCAAGTGTAGTGGACAAAATGTGGTTAGTTTAAGATGGGACTTCAGGGATACGCAGACCATTAGGGATGCCAAAATAGGGGCACACAAAATGAGGTGAAAAATAATGGCCTAATAGGATGGAAGAGAAGAGGGTCCCTATTTCAAACGAGGCGTGTGTGTTGAAGGAACAATAATCTTCACAGTATGGAGGAAGATATTCATAGCATTCTGTAGACTTCTTCAGTACCACATGAGGATCCACCTATTAAGGATAAAGGAGAGAAATCCCTAAGGAAAGAAGTGATGTATGAAAGAACTCTCTCTCCAATTCATAAAGTGATAGAAATGCATGACAAGGGAAGGAATGAGAATCTAGAAGAAGATAGGGAGAAAGACAAGGAAGAAGAAGATAAAGGTGAAGAATTTTTTACAATGCACAATTCAAATATTGACTCCTCTGTAGGTCAACAAGAAGGGGTTGAACAAGGTAAGCACTAGTCAGGTATTTCTGCTCCTGGTTGGCTCAATGAGGAATTACAAAGCAGGCAAGTAGTTGTAGATGATACTCTGCTGAATTGGGATGATTTACTGGCTGATATTGGAAAAGGTAAAACAAAGAAGGCCATAACTATTTCCATATTTAATAGGGATGAATCAAGCAATAGGGTGATTCATATTTCCACTCCTACAATAGATAAAAATAAGGATGAAGTAGCTCCTCAAGATTACAATATTCAAACAATAAATTTGGGGCCTACCTCTAGAAGACAAGAAGTGGAAGAGTTCAAGGGGTATGCTGCCACAATTTTGGAAAGATTGGATAAAGAAGTGTAGGCTAAGGAAAAATTGAAGAAGTAAAATGAGAAGTTAAAGAAACATCTACAAGATCTCATGAAACCTTTATAATCCATCAGCCAGGTTGGTTCTTCTTCATTTCCAGGTAGTTTATTACCTGAGGAGATAGTTAGTGAGCTTGAAAAGATGAAAACCTTTACACAGGATACACGCAAATGGTTACAAGGAGTAGGTCTCAAGGGAGATAGCCTGATTAAGGAAATTCTATCAATTAGTGGGGCTACACACAAATCATTTGAGTGGTTCCAGAATTTATTACAACAAGATAAAGTTGATGTGGACCTTCTTTTGCAGAAAACAAAGAAAATCATGGATTATTCTAAGGAAAGGTTAATAAGTGATGGAATCTTGCCTTCCTAGAAGGTTTCAGAACCTTGGGAGTGGTATGAAACCTTTTAGATCAAGCAGAGAGTTCTAAAGAAAATCCATAAACAAGGTCAAAAGGTGGGGAATACATTGAATGACATTTATAATAGATGCATCTCATTCTTTGAAGTGATGACTAGAAGAAAGAAGTTTGCACCAAAACATTTGATCCTTGAACAATTAAGAAAATGGTGCCATGAGGTTTATGCTCCAAATTGATGATGGCCCAATCACCACCCATCATTTGGATGATGCAGCTACTTATACTACTATGATGGAAAAAATTTAGGAGCTTAAGATAGAATGGGATAAGGTCATTAAGGAATCAAGGGAGGAGATTAAATTAATTGAAAGAAGATTTAAAATATTGATTACTCCACCACTAACCAACTTGGAGATGATTTTTCTTAAGGTTCAGGATAAATTGGGTCAAGATACTGATAAGGGGCCAGTGAATGAATGATTACATCAATATTTGTGCTTCCCATTTATCTAGGACCCTCTACACATTTCTTCCTCCGACCTCTACATGCATTGGAGCGATCTACATTGGAGAGTCCAGGGCAACCTAGAATGAGCCCACATATTAAATGCAAGAAATGGTTATCTTATTCAAGGAAGTTTCTAGGCCGACATATCATGGCCAACCTTGTTGAAACCCTAATTGGGCTGACCTAGTTTGAAAGTGGCTATAAATTGGGCATTTTTCCTCATTTGTAGGGGTTAGAAAATAGAAAAGTTGAGTGATAGTTGCAAGTGCTAGAATTAGGAGTTAGTATTTTTTGAGAGCAAGTGTTGTTACACTGAATACTAGAATTGTTGCAAACATTGGGTGATTCAATATAAGTAAAGACATTGTGCTTTGGTGCTCTTTATTGTATTGTTTTATCTTGCATGGTTCTTTTTATTCCATCTCTTTGAGATTGCTTTGAGATTATTAGTTATATATTAGAATTTAGATTTAGAAGTGATGCAATGGTGTTTATGGTTTGATAGTTAAATGTTTGAGCAATCCTTGGTCCATACTTTTAGCAGCTTGTTGATTGTAAGTTGTTGAGTAAAGTTAGCCTGGGCCTAATATTGGTGTGCTAAGTTCAATTGTGGGTATTTATTCATTTCAATTGGAGAATTGGGTTGATTTGAGTACATGCTTCATGATCTAAAAATCTTTAATTCCTCAGAAGATTACATTGTTTCTATGAAATTGCAGATTAAATCTGGGTTAAGCAGGAATTGGTTTTTAAAGATTGGTCCACTTTGAATGTTTGATCATTTGCATTGTTGGTCTTAGAATTTAGTTTAGTTTTAAAATCTCTTTGAACCCTTTATGTTTTGTTGTTTATTTTGAATTTGAGTTAGATTTAGGAATTAAAGTATCACCATATTGCAAGATTTGATAAGTTTGAAAGTTCCAGCATTGGTTTTGTAAGGCCCCTTTGTGATTACTATCATTTTCACATTTATCACTGATTTGTTTTTGCATTGTCAATACTTGACACTATAAACCTTGGGGTTATCTCTTGAGGCTTGCTTATATAGATTTACCTTTCAAGAGAGATAGGATTTCCATATTATGTCTGAGTTGTTGTTGTTCAAAAAACACCATCAACAGATTGGCACAAGAAGGAGGGCCTAAACAAGAAAGCTAATAATTTTGTGTCTGCCATTTCTCCTGAAAGATTCTGAAGAAGAACTAGATCTACACCAAGAGAAGAGGAATTTTACGAATTGCAAGCTCCCACCAGGTCAGAAAGGACCAGAAGAAGGGGAGAAACATCTTCCACCCAGCCACTTCCATCATCTCCTTCATCCTCATCTTCATCAAGTCCATCTGAATCTGAATCCATTCCCATCCAGCAACCTTAACTAGTCATAAATAATCCTTTACCACCATCACCCCAACCAATGGATTTCCTATCTAATAACCCATCTCCATTATCCTTCAATAATTACTACAATGTCATGCAAAAAACCCGAAACATTTATGTTCCAAGTTCCATAATAATGACCCTAATAGGACTACAAAGGAACACATCGGGATTTTTTAGACATGTCTTAGGGATAGGGTAATTAACCATGAGGATGTTGTAGGTAGGATCTTTCCTTATTCCCTAGGAGAAGATGCATTTTATTGGTACAATCATTTTCCTATTGGATCGATTCATAATTGGACTGAGTTAGAAACTGCCTTTTTGCAAAAGCTCAAGATTCCCATTAGTGCTAATGAGTTGTATCTGCAATTTACCAAAGTTAAGAGAGAATTCAATGATCCTATAGGGTATTTCAATAATAGATTTCATCTAGCATATACTAGGTTGCAAGCTCCCTATGTTGTAGATGATGCCACTTATTTATAAGTCTATTAGGAGGGTCTTGATAGCTTGATAGCCACATTTCTCAAGTGGAGACCCAATCCTACAACTATCTTACTTGGCGCATACACAAAGGCTGTCAAGGTTAGCATAGATTTAAGGCAACACTTATTTGGCCCTTTACCATCACTAGGACCTACTACTCATCCAGGGAAAGTTCAGGCTCTCAATCAGGCTCTTACCAATCATACTCCTATTATGAATCCAATACCTCAGTTGCCCCTAGTCCCACATCTAGGTCCTCCTATAAACCAAGCCCCACCAATGGTGAATTATCCTCAACAAAGTGTTAATAAGCCCCTCTACCCATAATAGCAAGCTGGTTTCCCTACATGCCTGCAAAATTCTGAAGTATTGAACCAATCATTGAGCATTGGTGCAGCAACAAGATATCCTTAGAAAAATGTGAACTAGGCTCAATATATTAATCCTAACATGGAGAGATTAGATGAGTTGACTAAACAAGTGAAGAAGCTAAACATGGAGGTCACCTATCTAAGAAATAAAAATAGTCAACTCCAAGCTGCTTAAAGGAGTTTGTAGTCTAACCATAATAGAGAAAATCGAGAGCCTCAACAAGGACAAAACTTTGACAGAGGACAACATTTTGAAAGAGGACAACCCTCTGGTCATAATTTTGATAGGGGATAGCCTGGTGGAAAAGGATTGATAGAAGACAACCACCTAGGTAGAATAGGACATGGAACACAAGGCCAAACAATGGGGGTGTCCCTACCCAATTGGATCAGCCAGCTAATCAAGGAAAGCCTCCAAGTGGTGTGTATCTAGTTGAGGCTACTTTATCAGGTTGGTGTAGGCTCCATAAGACAAGTCAACATTCTAATTTGGATTGCCCTGAGTTCTTGACCACTGCATCTATCTTTCAGTATGAGGTAGAGAATAACGCTAGCAATAAGGAGTTAGTACCATCCATTCCTTATGACTCACCTGTGTTGGTGTTGAATCATGCTCCTTTCCCACGAGGTGAGGAGAATAGACCTAAAGAAGAGATAGGTAAGTTGGAAGAGGAAGCAAATCAAGTGTGAAATGGAGATAAGATTACATAGTTATTCAATGAAAATCTTGAGAATGATAATGGCCCTTTGGATGAAGAAGAAGCTAATGTTGAAGAGGTGCAGGTGTTCCAAAGGCCAATCAAGAAGTATGACTTAAGGGATAGGCCAACCAGAGGTCCACAAGCTGGAGGTCCATTTACCACTTCCATTCCTCTAAATAACTTCACCATACCTCTTGATCCCAATGCCAACAATAATACAACATATCCACATGTACCTAAGCAATATCTATCAAATGAAAGGCAGGCACAAGCTGGGACATCAAAAGGGAAGAGTGTAGATACTCACAAGAACAAGGTGGTGGAATATTTTAGGGAGGCTCCTACTGACATGAGCATAGAGTAGTTGGTTGCATATGTTGCAGAGGAACTTAAGAAGCTAAATCTTTCTGTATTTGAATTATTGAGAGTCACTGCTATTAGAAATGTAGTCTTAGGAGCTTATAGTACAAATCTAGTATCGCAAGATAGACCAATTAGCAGGAAAACTAATAAAGTACTTAACTCTCAAATATCAAAGGATCAAGGGAAAGTTCAAACACAACCTGGAGACAAAGGGAAAGAAAAAGATAAAATTCAAGTTGCTCAGGTTGATACACCCCTAACTTTGTTCCAAGGTAGAACAAAAAATCCTTCGTTCCTAATTTATGTTCGTCTCTTTGGAAAGAATCTGCACAATTGTCTACTAGATTCAGGTGCTTCCATGAATGTGATGCCCTTTGTTGTATGTAGATCCTTAGGCATTACCCCTATTGTCTCTCAAAAGAAAGTTACTCAACTCGATAGAACATAAGAAAATGTGGTAGGGGAGCTAAACATGATTCCCATGCAAATTTCTTCACATCCCAGAATCCAACAAGTCATTAATATATAGGTAGCAAACATACTTGACACTTATGGTCTAATTTTGGGAAGAGACTTCACTAAGGCCCTGAATGGATATGTATCAACTAATCAGTCACACATGTGGCTTCCTTGGAAGAGAGTGTTGAATCAAATTAGGATAGAAAGAGAGCCTAGGATGAAGTATGTAATCATAGAATATCAGAATACTTTGAATGAAATATTGATATCAGAAGTAAGCATGGGTAACTATGTGTTGGAATCCCCTATTGAAGAGTCAGATGTAGAAGAAATTTTTATGTTGCATGCCATACCCATTGATCTTACAACAGAATCTAGTAGCATTGGAGCCCTAGTGGAACCAGTTGAAGATGATGATCCTGAATATAACCAACTAAGCCTACTGGAAAATTTTCAGGAATTAATCCAAAAGTGTATAGAAGATCAGATTCATCTAGGTAGAGATATGAATTTTGAGGAGTTTCTTTTACCAAGTTGGTGTAGAGTTCACAATGCCTCTCATTCAAAATTGGAATGTTGCTTGTGCTAGACAGTAGTAGAACAGGTACAGAAGTGCATTAACCCCACTCCAATAGTTAGAATTAATATACAGAATACTCAATTGGATCCCAAAGGAAAGAAGGTAGTGCATTCTGAAGAACCCTCCATTAGTAACAACACAAGAGACAAGATGAAGAAATCTAGAGTTGTTGGCTGTTGGACACTGAGATTTGATGGATCCAAATCAAAGCAAGGTTTTGGAGTAGGATTTGAATTGATCATCCCTAAAGGTAAAACTTTCTTTGCTACTCATAGACTTCATTTTCATTGTACCAATAATGTATCTGAATATGAGGCTTTGATTCATGGGTGCTTATGGCATTGAGGAAGAAAGTTAAGATTTTGCAAGTATTTGGGGACTATGAGTTAGTGGTTAAGCAGGTTAGAAATAAATACTCATGCCATGATATATGAATGACCAATTATAGGCATAGATTATGGGACTTTATTGAGGGATTTTATGCCTTTAATATTCGGTTGATACCTCATAGCGACCAAACTGTAGACTCTCTAGCTCAGGCAGCTAGTACCTTGCAGCCTTTGTCCCTCTCTAGTTTGAAGAAGTTCACTATGGAATTAACTCCAATACCTTTAGTACCTGATAATGTGACCAACTTCCAGGTGTTTGAAGATGATAAGCATATCTTGGATTTTATCATGAGCTCTAATGTATTCACTTCTCAGATCATTGATGAAGCCAAACCTCAAGAAGCAAAAATGGACTTAGAAAGGGTCATCAATTTGGCAACTAATACTATTCCAAGAGGAATGGTACAGCTGGAGAGGATTTTTTATCTTGATAGGGTAAAATATCAGGAATAAGATGTCAAGGAGTCCATCAGTAGTCAATGTGAAACATACAATATGGGGACTCAAGATCATATCAAGTATGTCTTTATTGGTAAAGTGTGTGCTCTAGAGGAAAGAAGAAGCATTATTGATGTGTTGTACACATATCAAGATGTGATAGTATGGAGTTATGAGGACTTGAAAACATATGATACTTCAATCATTACACATACCATCCCTCTCAAGCCAAATGTCAAACCATTCAGACAAAGGAAAAGACTAATTAATGCCTTGTTGGAGCCAATCATTCAAAAGGAGGTGCAAAAACTGCTTTCAACTTGTATCATATTCCTGGTAAGGCACTCAACCTGGGTTGAAAACTTGGTTCCAGTGAGAAAGAAAAATGGAGAGATCAAATTATGCGTTGACTTTAGGAATCTCAACCGTGCATTAGAAAAGGATAATTATCTAGTTCCTTCATTGGATGAAGTGCTTCAGATTGTTAATGGATCTCAAATGATGTCTTTTCTAGATGGGTACTCTAGATATAACTGGGTTATGGTGCAATATGAGGATAGGCATAAAACTTCCTTTACTACAAAATGGGGAACTTTCACTTACAGGAGAATTACCTTTGGGTTGATCAATGTTGGAGCAACATTCCAAAGAGCCATGGACATTTCCTTTAAGGACATCAATGGTAAGTGCATAATTATTTATATGGATGATTTGATGGTCTTTTCCAAAAAGTGAGGTGATCATATAGCAAATTTGTGCAAAGTGTTCTAGAGGTGTAGAGAGTTTGGCATTTCACTTAATCCAAAGAAATGTATCTTTGGAGTTACTAAAGGAAAACTATTGGGACACATTATCTTAGAGAGAGGAATTGCTATTGATCTTGAAAGAGTGGAAGCTATACTAAAGATTCAACCACCTACTAGTAAGAAGGAAATGAAATCATTCTTTGGAAAATTTAACTTCGTAAGGAATTTCATCACTAGATTTGTAGAAATAGTCAAACCATTAAATGAAATGTTGAAGCAAGAAGAAAAATTTGAATGGAGTGCAAAAGAAAAGGAATAATTTGCATAAATTAAGAGAGCCGTTGTTGAAGCTCTCGTATTGGTGAGTCCAGACTATGCTAAACATTTATATATATATATATATATATATATATTCATTTGCTTCTGACCACTCATGTACTGGTATGTTTACCCAGAAGTCCGATCAAGGGAATGATCACCCCATAGCATATATGAGTGTTTCTTTAAAGGATACAAAATTAAGGTACTCGAGTGTGGAAAAGTAGGCCTATGCCTTGGTTAGAGTTGTAAAGAAGTTCAGACATTATATTCTAAGGAATAAGGTCTTTGCAATAGTGCTTTATCCTACAGTGAAGCTTTTGCTCATGCAAAATGAATTAGGAGAATGCAGAGCTAAGTGGGTAACCATGTTGTAGGAATATGACATTGAGATTCAACCCATGAATTTGGTAAGAGGACAAGGGCTAACCAAAACAATGGCTGAAATGGGTCCTGATCTCACAGTGTAGCACTACTACCTTCAAGATGTGTCCATGGGAGATTGGTATGAAGATATTATCTACTATCTTTTGAACCAGCAATGTCCTGAACATCTTAATTCGGTACAAAGGAGAGCTTTGTGTTTGAAGAGTGATAGTTTTATGATGAAGGGAGTTGTCTTGTATAAGAAAAATCATGAGGGTATCTACTTAAGGTGTCTGGGAAAGGAAGAAGTTGAAAGAGTAATGGAAAAATTTCATGATAGATATGGCGTAGACCATGGATCTACACCCTCCACTACAAATCAAATTCTGAGGGCTGGTTATTATTGGCCCATGTTGTTCAAAGATGCACATAACCACATAAAAACTTTCCATGTGTTTCAGGCCACAACAAGTAGAGAGAAGTATGCAGCTCTTCCACTTCAACCAATCATAGAGGTAAAACCATTTGCACAATGGGGATTGGACTTCATTGGTCCAATTAATCCACCTTGTTCTACATGCCACAGGTACATTTTCACTATCACTAATTATTTCACTAGGTGGACTGAGGCTCTTGCATGCAAACAATGTACTTCTGAAGTGGTAATCAATTTCATTGAATCAGGTATAATTAATCACTTTGGGTGTCCATTAGCTTTAGTTTGAGTCATCTAATAAGAACCTTTTAATAGTCATTTGTAAGCTATTAGAGAAGAATCCCAAGTATTGGCACACTCAACTTAGATTTTCTATTTGGGCAGATCACACTAGACTTAAGGCCTCTCTGGGAACTTCTCCCTATCACCTTGTGTATGGTCTGGAGTTAGTATTCTCAATCCATTTAAAGATCCCCACTTTGTAGTTCATTAATGAATATTATGATGAAAGGGATAAGTGTGAACCCACCTGGCTAAACTGTTACACCTTGAAGAGAAAATAAATGAAGCTTTAGAAAAATTTTCCAAACATCAGGGTGTAGTCAAGAGATGGTTTGATAGGAGAGCCAAAGTGAAATCCTTTAGAATCTCTAACTTAGTTCTCTATTGGGATAAAGCACATGATAGGAAAGGGGAGCATGGAAAATTTGACAAACTTTGGCTCGACCCTTACTAGATTTCAGAAATTCTGGGAGATAATTCTTTTCGCTTGAAAACTCTCACTGGAGAGGATATCCCACTTCCAATCAATGGGAAATATTTGAAGCATTACTTCCAATATTGGGCCATTTATAGATCTTACCTTGTAAATAGTTAGGGTAGGTTTTCTTTCTTTTAATTTTCTTTACTTTTTTTGTTTTCTGCCTCTTGTTACTTTAGGTTTGCTTTGGTTAGGGTAGGTTTTCTTTCTGTTTTGCTTTTCGTTTTGGGTGTCCTTGTTTTCTGGTGGGCATGTTTCACTTGCACAACAATCATTATATTGTTTTGGGTTGCTTTGAATTATTTCTTTTACAAGCTTTAATCATCCTTCTAGGTCAGTTGGTGGGAATCCTCTATTTGGTGTCACATGTGTCAATACTTGAGGTTGATGAGTCTCTAAGTTGAGTTGAGTCCAGAATGTGCTTAGGTCTCATATTTTTGTACATATCTTAAGATTCCAAGGTTGTTAATGGTTCCTTATGAAGTCTAGTCAAGTGAAAAATATTATTTCTGCTTCAGCGCCACTATGGTTCTCAGCCCCGAATGTGAGCTTCATTGCTTACAAGTTGAAAGGGAAAGTTTAAAAGATCTTACAAGAATATCAAAAAAAAAGGAAATCAAAGAAAATAAAAAGGAAATATTCACTTTAACAAGAGAATCCAAGCATATCTATCAGGGCTATGGACGCTTGGCTAAAAATAGAGAAATGCTTGGGAGCACCACAACGATAACCTCGTCGGGGCAATGGATGTCTGATTGGTAGCAACGCTCTATCCAAAGTGATTTTGGAGTTAAAATCTTTACGTAGCTTGATCGGACTAAGTTCGGTTCCTACAACAATTGAGGGAGGGAAATTTATACATTTGCACACACTTTTACTTTGGTACATAAAAGGCTTGCTTGTTCATAGACATTGAAACTCTTTTTGTGGATGACCCAATGTGAGGATCAAAACCAAAGAATTTGGGTTCTTGATTCCAGCTTGTCATCAAAATGCTCTGCAGCATTTCCCTAGTAGAGTCACCATTTTTTGTGCAATTTTTGCACACACACCCCACTAAAAGCAGGGACCCTCTTTGCTTTGCTTTTCTTTGCTTTGATTTTGTTCTTTTTTGTGTAGGGTCCTAACTTCATCCCCTTAAGGGATAAGTCCCTTGGTCTGTGTTTGAATCACCCAAGTGCATTGATGAACTTTCTTTTTGGGGTACCCTCTTGCAATTTGATGATCATGAGTAAGTCCTTAGAAGTCACCTTCAAAGTTCAATATTGTGAAAATGGGCAAAATCCTAAGTTAGGGGAAAATTTCAGGTTTTTCATGTATTTCGGGTATTTCCTCCCTATGTGCAAATCTTCGATTTCTACTAGCATCTTGGATGCCTAAAGGTTGCTTATATTGTCGCCTTTCAAAGAATTAAGAATTTCACAGAATTCAATGTCTAGCAAAATTTTGTGGATTCCTTTGTGTCTTCGAATCCCCGACTTCCATCATCCCCTCCGATCCCCGAAATATGGTTTTAAGTGGTCATTTTGCCTCATTTATGTCTGTCCTATGAAATCATGTATCTTCCATTTAATGGAATTGTGAGAGATTTTATGTTAGAAAATTGATGTTATTTGTATCACAACAAATTTGAGGAGCTTGATCCTAAGGAGCTGCGTGTGAGCCTGATTGTTGGAACAAAATTATTGGTTTTGGAGATGTCTCCTTGGCATTGTTCGCATTTGTTTGGAATTGGAAACTTGTTGCCACTAGCTACCTTCTTGAGTTTTTCTTCATTAATGGTATCTGCATGATGCCTTTGCTTTTAATTGCCAAGTATGTATGGTTTTCTAGTGTTATGTGTATTCCATGCTTGGGTTCATCTATGTTTGGAGGTCTATGATTAAACTAGGCATATCTCCTTTTCATTTCGATGCCTCCCCTAAGTATTGATATTGTAACCTTCCATTGAAATGATAATTTAAATCCTTGCTAGGCATGGCCTTTGAATTTGGTGTTGTGTGTGATGATGGTTTGATCCGATTGATCTAGGGTTCTATAAGTATGGTGGATTGATGATCTGGATGTGAGTTGAATTGATATTTTCCATTCAAATCTGATCATGGCTTTCCTTTGAAGGTTTTGGAAGGGGTTAATTGTGATATGTTTGAATGAATGAGTGTGTCGAAGCTTGCACTATTTATACATGGCATAACCCTAGGGTTACGATTTTGAATTCCATGCTAATATTGATCAAACTGTGCTAGAATGAGTTATAGGTTTAGATCATGGATAAATGATTTAAAACAAATAAAAATTTGAGCCCAAATCCCAAATTTTTGGTCATTCGATCAGTTTAGGTGATACTCTAAAAAAATTGAAACTTTTAGATATTTTGGGTACCTCGCAAAATTCCTTCACATGTGGAAATCTCCAAAATTGTGTTGCCCTACCATTTTCCCAAGAATGCATATAAATAGGAAAGTTGTGTTTTCATCACTAATTCCCACCCCGCGTGGAAATCCTTGAACTTTCTAAGAATGAAGAAATAGTAGAAATGGATGAATTAACATTGCATGATTTTCATATTTTATGATTGGTTTTAATAATTAAAGGTTGGATATTTCCATTTCTTGTGCTATAATGTTGCTAAAATGATGTTTAGAGCAATATTTGTGTTTTCATCTTTGATTTCCGCCTAGCCATGAAATTCCCGAATTTCCTCCATGGCTTGATTTTCACGAAGGGGGGAAAATCCCAAAGTTATGTTTTGATATTTTAAGGGATCATGATCATTGTTTGGGATTATTTTTAGGATGAATATGATATTTAGGGGCTAACCTTAATATTTGTGTTGTGATGAACATTGATTGTGGTATTTTTGTTGAGTGCAGGATGAGTCAAGCAAGGTTATTACTGGCAAGGGTGAGAGCAAAGGAATGCATCCTAATGTTGAGGAGGCTCCCATTTCAAAGGCTGAAAGGATCAAGTTGGATATGAAGAGAAAGATTCTTGAGAGAAAGCTTGTTTCCATTTGGTTAGAGGTGACTGACACCAATGTGGGAAAATGGGACTATGAAGAGTTCAAGGCAAGAATGGTGACAGGTGACACTTCTGTTCTGGTAATTAGATTGAGAGATTCAGGGTTGGCTCATGTGGCTAGTTTTCCTTCCACAATGCAATGTTATGAGCTTGTTTTGGAATGTGCTCGAAACTATGATCAAGGTACACAAAGGGTAATCAATCCAAAGGGCAAGGTGCTTGTAAACTTCTCTCTGGTCTCGATAGCCAAACATTTGGCATGTTGGATAGGTCTCATGTGGTGCAATTTGATATTGATATAGCCAAGAAATATTATGAGCATGATGCAAATAAGGCTTTGAAGATTATTAGTACTTGGTTGGAGAAACCCAAGGCATATATTTCTAGATTGCCAAAATAGTGCTAATTTTAAAACAGATTATTATGATGCAATCACTCTTCTTAGTAGAGTGATGGGATTGAAGAATGCAAGAATGTTTGAGAATTGGATGTTTTATCTAATAGTCAGAATGGAACAAGGAAAAAACTACCATTGGGCAGGAATAATTAGTAGGATAATTCATGAGAAATTTTCCAATGTGTTGCAGACCAAGACTTTCACTATGACTTCTTATTTGGTCTATGCCTTGGCAATGTCCCATCCATACAAGGGATTAAGCACTCAAGGAGTCTTTGGCCAAGATGTAATTTATGAAGTCTACCATTAGTTTCATTTGGATAGTCCTATCTATAGAAGGGTGAATGATGTATTCACCATGTACATTACAAGGTTGCTCTAGGGTGTAGAGCATGTTAGAATCTTTGATGCTACCAAGGAATTGATTCAGAAGTTTGGAGCATGGTTCATACAATTTCCAACATTCTCCTACATCAGTATTGATGGTTGTCCAAGAGCTCCATACAAATTTCCCAGGTATCCCACAGATCATATCATCCTTTTGGAGGTTACGAGGCAAATTTATGCCTTTTATGCAATTGTGAAAAAGGAAATGCACAAAACTGGTTTTGGTAGTGAATTCCCACTGAGGAGTGGAGGTCATAAGGATTGTCCTTCCTTGGCCACAACACATTTTTTGATGAAGAGATGAGCACTTTCAACCTATCTTTACATACCAAGAGACCTAGA
>VDFB02047397.1:39788925-39807467 GCA_007258455.2 Sequoia sempervirens
GATTGTAATAGGTTTTTGCATTGGATAATAAAATCATTGGATGGCTGCGGTTTGGTGGATGTAGCCCGGATTGGGTGAACCATGTTAAATTCTCTATGTTATAATTTATTCTATGTGTGTTTTAGTTTCTTTGTTTATTAATTAAATCTACATTTAATTGTTAGATATGTGCCTTTCTAACCCTAACAATTCTCAAATGGAAGGTGTTGATTTTGAAGAAATTTTTTCCCTTGTTGCCAAAATTGAAGCTATTAGATTATTTCTTGCTTATGCTGCATACAAGAACTATAAATTTTATCAAATGGATGTGAAGTCGACATTTCTAAATGGAGAACTAGAAGAAGAAGTATACATTGAACAACTAGATGGATTTCAACTAACTAGCAAGGAATATATGGTTTTTCGCTTAAAGAAAGTCGTATATGGACTTCAGCAAGCCCCGAGAGCCTGGTATACTAGATTGGACAAATACTTATTGAAGCTTGGATTCACTAAAGGTACTATTGATAGCAAATTATATTTCAAATTGGATCATGATAAAGAGTTAATTATAGAAGTTTTTGTTGATGACATCATTTTTGGAGGAGATGACAATCTATGCATAAAGTTTGCTGATGATATGAAGGATGAATTTGAGATGAGTATGATTGGAGAGATGAGGTTCTTTCTAGGATTGCATGTTAGTTAGACAAGGGAATTTTCATATCTCAGTCCAAATATGTGAGAGAGCTACTAAAGAAATTTGGGATGGAAGAATCAAAGCCTATTGGTTCTCCCATGGTGATTGGATGCAAGCTAACACAAAATGATGATTCTCCTAAGGAAAATCAAACTAGATACAGGTCAAGGATCGATGGATTGCTCTATTTAACCTAGACTAGACCAGATATTATGAATGTTGTATGTATGGTTGCTAGATTTCAGGTTGATCCAAAAGAATCACATGTGACTGCTGTTAAGATAATCTTCATATCTGAAAGGAACAATTGAATATGGACTTTGGTATCCAAAGGATGATGATCTCATTTTGAATGCATATACTGATTCAGATTGGGCTGGAGATGTAGATGACAGGAAAATTACTAGCAGTGGTGCTTTCTTCCTAGGGAAGAAGCTGGTGTTCTAGTTGAGCAAAAAGTAGAATTCCATTTCTCTATCTACTGCTAAAGCAAAATATATTGAAGTTGCAAATAATTGTACTCAAGCGATACGGATGAAACAAATGTTGAAAGATATTAGGGTGATATATGAATAGCCTATTTCCATATATTGTGACAATTAAAGTGCAATAAATATTTCAAAGAATCTGGTGCTACACTCTAAGACCAAACATATATCAATCAAGTTTCACTTCTTGAGGGAGAAAGTGAATGAGAAAGAAGTTAGATTGGAGTATGTGCCTAACAAAGAATAGATTGTAGACATATTTACTAATTCATTTCCAAAGGATACTTTTGAGTATCTCAGAGCAATGCTAGGGGTGATTACCCCTCCTGATAAGAACTAAAAGATGCAATTACTTGCATCAATCCATGAGCTACATTGCTATATTATGATCCAGATTGATGTTTTTGTGGTTGCTACTTAGGGAGAGTATTTAGATGTGTAGATATGTGGTTCAAAGAATTTATATGGAAAGGTCATGGTTATCTTTTCCATTGATGTCAAAGGGGGAGAAGTGCAATGTGAAAAATATTCCCAGGAGAAGAGCCTTGTGGGAGAAAAATAGTTAAGAAGCAAGTGTGTTGGGTTGATGGTATTTTTCACATCATGTGTTGCCATCAATGCCAAAGGGGGAGATTTTTGGATGTTGTAGATGTGTTGCTGATATGTGGTTGTCATTGATGTCAACACTATTTTCCTTCAATACATCAAAGGTTGTATATGTTGAGGATATTGAGAAAAATGTAAAAGAAAGTGTTCCAGGTTCCTAGTGGAACTATGTAGGTCATAAAAGCATCTTGTTTTGTACATTGAAGATCAGATATAGTGGACTAAATGGTTTATTCTTAAATGTATCTAGATCATCTACTAGAAGTTTCAGAGGTCCACGTATAGATTTGATCATGTTGTGGTCTGACAATATTTTTGTGGTCTTTGTCAGCATTCCTAAGTGAAGATTGTGTGATTTTGGTAATTCTAGTGTCTATGGATGTTTCTCTATTGTTTCTTGGTGTTCTTGTATGTCTCTATATTGTTCTCTATCTTTGTAGTATGTCCACATTGTTCGGTGTGCTAGTTGTCAGAGATTTTTCTCTATATGTTCAGTTTTTCATGTTCTTGGCCGACATGATGGTGGTAACGTGTTGTGGATCCTTGAAAAGTAAAATTTGAATGTTTGGTGCACTTGTGAATATTTTTTTGGGTCACATCATTGTTTTGGTTGATGGTGCTTTTATCCACATTAAAAATTTAATTGTAAATTTGGGCTGACATTACAAATATGTTTTATTTTTTCTGGCTGACTAAGTTATTGATGTAATCTCATGTAGCAGATATAAGAGCAATTGTTTCATCAGTGCAAAGTGTACTTCGTGTGCTAGGTGTGCTCCTATGTGTGTATGTGCGAATATCATTCGATTGCAGAGTAGAGTGTGAAGAAGATCAAGCGAAGTGTGGAGTAGTTTGAGTGAAAAGTGAAGGAGTTTTATGTGCTTAATTGGAACTATAATTAGGCTTGTGCAAAAGCTATTTTCTTAGTTTGTACCCTCTGGATTTAATCCTATTCTATATTTTTGGGCAGTGAGCCCCTTCTATAATTGAGCAATGAGCTCTAGGAAGTGTGCTTGAATGCATGTGTATTCCATTTTATTGTTTTCATTATACTTTTAACAGGGTATAATATTGTGGACTAACATCCACTAGGGTTTTTCCCCTAACAAGGTTTCCATGTAAAAAATATTGGTTTTCTCTGTCTCTCTGATGTGTTAATTGCTTACGATTAATTGCTTATTCATCAGATCTAATATTAAGTTTAGTAAAGTTTGAAAAAGTTTATTATTTTGTGACAACTAATTTACCCCCCCTCTCAATTGTCTGTCCTTGTTTTTCCAACATACCTTGCTATCTCTTCATCTTCATTTTCAACATGACCAACCTTAATACTCAACTTGTGAAATTCTTCAGTGTAGGCCATGGCATCTTTATCCTTCTACTTTAAAATTTTCAACTCCTTGAATGTTTGTATTGCATGACCTTCTAGCAAGAATTGGCTCTTGATCTTTGACACCATCCTATCCCATGAACTTATCTTTGCTTTCCTCTTCACTTTTTCCTCTTGAACATAATTCCACCATGTAAGAGTAGGACCTTTCAACTTAGTCTTTGCAAACTTTACCTTCTAATCTTTAGAAACCTCCTTGTACTTGAAGTAGTTATCTATTGCATCTATCCAATCCAATACCTCTTCAGCATCTAGCTTTCCTTTCTAGGAGGGTTCTCATCCTCACCATCTTCCTCTTCCTCTTAGTCACTTTCCTCTTTAGTGGTATTTCCTCTTCTTTGACTTGTCTCTAATGCTACAAATATGGCTAACAATGCTTCTTCTGATTCCTTTAACAACCTTATTTCCGTACCAAGGGCTCCATTTCCTTTAGGAGGCATCTTGATCCTTCAAACTGCAACTTTCCTTTACTCAAACTTCAACTTTTCTCCTCTAAAATATCTAATACCTATGCTTTGATAACAATTGATATAGAGTAGGGAGGAAAACCTTTCAACAATCATAATTTAATCAAACTCAAAAAAATTTTCTTCTCTTACAACCCTAACTTAGAAAATTTTCACAACCCCACCCTATTCTCCTTGTAGCATATCAACCAGTGTTTTTTTTCCATATCTATCAAAATACATTGAAGAGCCACAAACTATTCACCTTTTCAAATACCCATTAAGCTCTTTTTTGACATATCTAATTTATTCATATCATTGTTTTGGAACACACTCCTAAAATTGAATGGTACATTGAGCACTGGCTCAATTAGCCCTATTTTCCAAAGTATCTACCCACTAAACACTTTCCCAATCTCAATTACATTAAAACACCAAACCCTTATCAAGCCTATTTAAGCTTGCCACAGGAGGGTTTATTGAAAATAAATACTCCAGGCCCTGTTTCACCTTAACAAAACTTCCAAAACATCAAAATATGTCTGCATATGCTTCAAAAACCTTCTCCCTAACTTTATCCATGCATTCTAATCCAACTCCAACCCTTAGCCATCATTCTTGGCTCAAAAACTTGACTAAAATCTGCTAGGGCATCAACAAAATCTTACCAAACCCTACTTCCTGTTCCTAAAACCTATTCCAAAATCTAACCCTACCTAATTTTACCCATTCCACCATGTTTCAGACTAACCTACCAGTGGAATGGGCCTTCAATGCATTTTGAATACTCTCAAACCCTTAAGATAGGGTTTTCAAACCCGTTTCAATAAAAAACTAATAATATGCTCAAATCTCTATGGAATTCAACCAAACCACATCCAAATTGAAGAAGACTCTCTACTCTACCAATTTTGGATCAATTCATAACAAATGGAGAATGTATGAATCCGTACAGATCTTGGGAGCAGCAAATTACTAGAAAATACACATAAATTTCACAAAGAAACAAAGTTTTTTATATTGCTTGATCTCAAATTTACAACAAGAAACCTCCTTGAATGTTTAAAAGAATATTTAAACTTGTATAACCTAAAACCAATGGTCCCTAACTAAATTTTGAATATGTGACTCTTCAACTTCCACTTTTGTACTTTTTTCCAATTCTACAATATTGCATTTTGACAACATTTGAAAGTATTGACAACTTTTGCAAAAGGGACCCTACAAGAATCAAGTTACATCACCAATGGTCTATTATGACCTTATTGAATGAAAAATGACTAAAAACACCCCAAAAAACTATCAAAGACCTTATTTACAAAATGGACTAACATGTTGCCCCTGCACCAAACCCCAAGATAAGATGATCCTCCACACCTCCATCACACAAATTCAATGGATGGGGCTCATGTGTAAGTGAGAGACTCACCCATCAATTTTTATGTACATTTCCACCATCATGATCATCACGCGATGAAGTAGCAAAAATACCATGCAAACCTACTCTAGCCATGGTGTGACCGATGTAGTACTATTGCGCCACCTTCATATCCTATGTTGTATAGCCCTCCACATGCACCACTCACTCTCCTCAAATGGGAAGTCACAAGATATGGAAGAAAACCTCCAATGTAATGGTCAACTCCCCTATTAGGAGATGAACTGATGAGGTGTTCGTATCCCACCTCTCTATAAGTACCATTAGAATAGGCGCCTAGAAGCGGATCTTTGCCATGGTGTATGTTGATGGTGTTTTCTGCATAACAAAAACTCAAACAGAATATGAAAATCCTCTCTCTCTTGAAAGGTAAATCTCTATCCTCAAGCCTCAAGAGATAACCCCAAGGTTTCTACTATCAGGTATTGACAATGCAAAAACAAATTAGTGATAAATGTGAAAATGCTGGTAACAACAAAGGGATCTTGCAAAAAAAAATGATGAAAATTTCAAAATTATCAAATCTTGCAATATGATGATACTTTAATTCCTAAATCTAACTCAAATTCAAAATAAATAGCAAAAAATCAAAGGTTCAAAAATATTTTAAAACTAAACTAAATTCTAAGATAAAAAATGCAAATGATCAAACATTCAAAGTGGACCCATTCTTAAAAACCAATTCCTGCTTAACCCAAATTTAATCTGCAATTTTACAAAAACAGTGCAATATTCTGAGGTATTAAATATTTTCAGATCATGAAGCATGTACTCAAACTAGCCCAATTTTTCAATTGAAATGAATAAATACCTACAATTGAACTTAACACACCAATATTAGGCCCAGGATAACTTTACACAACTTACAATCAACAAGCTGCTAAAAGTACGAACCAAGGATTGCTCAAACACTTTAACTATCAAACTATAAACACCATTGCATCACTTCTAAATCTAAATTCTAACATATAACTAATAATCTCAAAGCAATCTCAAGGAGATGGAATGAAAAGAACCATGCGAGATAAAACAATACAATAAAGAGCACCAAAGCACAATGTCTTTACTTATATTGAATCACCCAATGTTTGCAACAATTCTAGTATTCAGTGTAACAACACTTGCTCTCAGAAAATACAAAATCCTAATTCTAGCACTTGTAACTATCACTCAACTTTTCTATTTTCTAACCCCTACAAATGAGGAAAAATGCCCAATTTATAGCCACTTTCAAACTAGGTCAGCCCAATTAGGGTTACAACAATGTCGGCCACAATATGTCGGCCTAGAAACTTCCTTGAATAAGATAATTATTTATTGCATTTAATATGTGGGATCATTCTAGGTCGGCTTGGACTCTCCAATGTAGATCACTCCAATGCATGTAGAGGTCGGAGGAAGAAATGTGTAGAAGGTCCTAGATAAATGGGAAGCACAAATCTCAATGTAATCATTCATTAACTAGCCCCTTATCCTTATCTTGACCCAATTTATCCTGAACCTTAAGAAAAATCATCTCCACATCAGCCAATGGTGGAGTAATCAATATTTTAAATCTTCTTTAAATTGATTTAATCTCCCCCCTTGATTCCTTAATGACCTTATCCCATTCTATCTTAAGATCCTGAAATTTTTCCATCATAGCAGTATAGGTAGCCACATCATCCAAATGATGGGTGGTGATTGGGCCATCATCAATTGGAGCATAAACCTCATGCTACCATTTTCTTAATTGTTCAAGGCTCAAATGTTTTGGTGCAAACTTCTTTCTTCCAATCATAACTTCAAAGAATGAGATGCATCTACTTTAAATGTCATTCAATGTATTCACCACCTTTTGGCCTTGTTTATGGATTTTCTTCAGAACTCTCTGCTTGATCTATAGGGCTTCATACCACTCCCAAGGTTCTGAAACCTTTGAGGAAGGAAAGATTCCATCACTTATTAACCTTTCCTCAAAATAGTTCATGATTTTCTTTTCTTTTTGTAGAAGAAGGTCCACATCAACTTTATCTTTTGCAGATAAATTTTGCAACTACTCAAATGATCTATGTGCATCCCCACTAGTTGAAAAGATTTCCTTAATCAGGCTATCTCCCCTGAGCCCTACTCCTTGTAACCATTCATGTGTAGCTTATGTAGAGGTTTTCATATTTTCAAGCTCACTACCTATCTCCTCAGGTAATAAACTGCTTGCAAATGAAGAAGAACCAACCTGGTTGATGGACTGCAAAGGTTTCATGAGATCTTGCAGATGTTTCTTAAATTCTCATTTTACTTCTTCAATTTTTCCTTAGCCTACACTTCTTTATCCAATCTTTCCAAAATTGTGGTAGCAGACCCCTTGAACTCTTCCACTTCTTGTCTTCGAGAGGTGGGCCCCAAATTTATTGATTGAATACTGTAATCTTGAGGAGCTACTTCATCCTTATTTTTATTTGCTATAGGAGTGGCAATATGAATCACCCTATTGCTTGATTCATCCCTATCAAATATGGAAATAGTTCTGGCCTTCTTCTTTGTTTTACCTTTTCCAATATTAGCCAAGAATCAGAGACATCCAAATTTGGACACTTAATTTATCCAAATTTATTACCTTCGCCTAAACATCCTCTTATCCCGAAGTAATTAAGTAATATTAGTGCTATTTAATTAATATATTTAACTGCCAAATCCCTAAGGTATTTAATTAATAATTAAATACCTTACCCTCCTTAATCCTCTTTTCATCAAATAAATTAAATAAATATTACATTTATTTAATTCCTCACATGTCATTTTCATCTAATCCTAATCCATTTCCTAATCTTTTCATTAAGGATGTGCACATGCCTAATCCTTGATTAGGATGTGTCACATCCTCCAACTTTTGCAAGTTGGCTTTTAATCCTAATTAGCCCCTAATTATCCTCTAATTATAAATTAATTAAGCCTAATCATTCTCCAAGGAATTTTAATTCCTTTTTATTTGTCCTAGATTCCCCTCCTTTATATGTGAATTTTTAATTCACATTCCATTCTTCCAAGGCTTCTAGAACCTTGGACTTGTCACAATCTCCACATGTGACCAACCTTGGACTTGTCACAATCACCACATGTGACCAAGTCCCACCTTTTTGGAGCCCACCTTTTACCCTCTAGATTCTTCCAATCATTGTGAATTTAAAATTCACTTTTATTCACCCAAGATTCTTCCCATCTCCCAATGTACTTGCAAGGTACTTGTACTTCCTCCACCTCATGTACCCTCTTGACAACTCATCTCCACCTCATATCCTCTTATCCACTTCACCCTCCACATGTCAAGATGTGAGGGCTTGTGGGTTCTCAACCCACCATAGCCCTTCATCTTGACCTTGTTGGAGCAATCTTGACCCTTGAATTCCCTAGAGAATTCAAATTCTCCTATAAATACCCCCTTCTCAAGGGCATTTACAACACTTTAGATTGAAGCAACTACATGCTGCCCATTTGCCTACACAACACTTTTGATTTTCATAACCTTATGCTGCCATTTTGCCTTCACAACACTTTGCACTCTCACAACTACATGCTGTCCAAGTCATTTTAGATCATTCAACCATCTTTTGTCCATCATTTTGCATATTGAAGCTTGCATTTTAATCACTCAATCTATCATCTAAGGAGCACACAACCCATCCAAGCAAGGGCCAATCAAAGAAGTTTCAACAACAAGGGAGGTAAAAGTGTTTGTGTTTCATTTTATTTGCATTCCTTTTCGTTGTAACTCTTTTAATCTTGAGGTGTCCTTGGTGTTTTTCTTTCATGTTTCTTAGTTAGATTCACACATTTAGAGTAGCATAAAATATCAAGGTATACAAAATCATCCCAACTCAGGGGAGTATCATCTACAACTACTTTCCTGCTTTGTAATTCCTCATTGAGCCAACTAGGAGTAGAAATACTTGACCAATGCTCACCTTCTTCAACCCCTTCTTATTGACCAGCAGAGGAGTCAATATTTGAATCATGCACAGTAAAAAATTCTTCACCTTTATCTTCTTCTTCCTTGTATTTTTCCCTATCTTCTTCTAGATTCTCATTCCTTTCCTTCTCATGCATTTCTGTCACTTCATGAATTGGAGAGAGAGTTCTTTCATACATCTCTTCTTTCCCCAAAGATTTCTCTCCTTTATCCTTGATAGGTGGATCCTCATGTGGTACTAAAGAATTCTACAGAATGCTATGAACATTTTCCTCCATACTGTGAAGATCCACATCCTTAAACTCTTTTGTATCCTCACCTTAAGGGATATCCTCAACAACTACATCTGTTGGCTCTTTTTCTTCATCATGCAATTCCCTAGAAGGAGAGGCAAAAATGTCCTTTTTCTGTATAACAAGGAGAATCATGGGGGAAACTTCTTGTACTAAAATTCCTTTAGGGGATGGAGTTCTTGCTTTTCGAGTATAAATTTATGTTTTCTCTCCAAAACTCTCAACATCTACCAACTGTGGTCCTGTCTCATCCTTTCCCCTAGGGGGTTCATTTTTCTTTCTTGATGTTCTGGTTACTCTTCCACTCTTAGGCACAGGGGAATCACCCTTCCTTCCCTCTTCCTCAAGTTCCTCTTCCTGCTCAGATTTCTTCCCTTTGGAGATAGTATTTCTCTTCTTTGCAATGGGATTTCTTTTCTTACCTTCCTTGATCTTTGCTTGACCACCTTTGATCTTAATTTTGAAAGGGGAACTTACCTTTTCCTTCCCTTTTGGGTTCTGCTCCTCCTCATAAGAAAACTGAGACTCCAAACTCCCCATCAAGTCATAAGTATACTACTTCCCCTCATTATCTAGCTCCTAGATCTTATGCTTGATCCACAACTTAGTGTATTTGATCACAAAAGCATTGATCCATTCCAATTCTGTTATTTCTTCCTCCATCCAATCAATTTCACTTATAGGCTTATCCTTAACTAATTCATAGTCATGGAGCTATATCACTTCTCCATCATCATTAATTTGATCTGGGATGGCCTTGATACTATATAGTCTAATCAAATTGGAAGGCAACATAGAAAAATTCTTCCTCAAAACCTCAAATTCATCCTTGCAATTGGCGCAATAATCTTCTAAGTCATATTTATGCTTGAATTCCTTGCTGGCTTTGTTTTGAGCTCCACCTATTCTGTCAAATCTAGGTCTCTTGGTATGTAAAGATAGGTTGAAAGTGCTCATCTCTTCATCAAAAAAATGTGTTGTGGCCAAGGAAGGACAATCCTTATGACCTCCAATCCTCAGTGGGAATTCACTACCAAAACCAGTTTTGTGCATTTCCTTTTTCACAGTTGCATAAAAGGCACAAATTTTCCTCGTAACCTCCAAAAGGATGATATGATTTGTGGGATACCTGGGCAATCTGTATGGAGCTCTTGGACAACCATCAATCCTGATGTAGGAGAATGTGCGAAACTGTATGAACCATTCTCCAAACTTCTAAATCAATTCCTTGGTAGCATCAAAGATTCTAACATGCTCTACACCCTAGAGCAACCTTGTAATGTACATGGTGAATACATCATTCACCCTTCTATAGCTAGGAATATCCAAATTTAACTGATGGTAGACTTCATAAATTACATCTTGGCCAAAGACTCCTCGAGTGCTTAATCCCTTGTATGGATGGAACCTTGCCAAGGCATAGACCAAATAAGATGTCATAGTGAAAGTCTTGGTCTGCAACACATTGGACAATTGCTCATGAATTATCCTACTAATTATTCCTGCCCAATGGTAGTTTTTTCCTTGTTCCATTCTGACTATCAGACAAAACATCCAATTCTCAAACATTCTTGCATTCTTCAATCCCATCACTCTACTAAGAAGAGTGATTGCATCATAATAATCTGTTTTAAACTTAGCACTGAAGAACTATTTTGGCAATCTAGAAATATATGCCTTGGGTTTCTCCAACCAAGTATTAATAATCTTCAAAGCCTTATTTGCATCCTGCTCATAATATTTCTTGGCTATATCAATATCAAATTGTACCACATGAGACCTATCCAACATGCCAAATGTTTGGACTATCGAGACTAGAGAGAAGTTTGCAAGCACCTTTCCCTTTGGACTGATTACCCTTTGTGTACCTTGATCATAGTTTCGAGCACATTCCAAAACAAGCTCATAACATTGCATTGTGGAAGGAAAACTAGCCACATGAGCCAACCCTGAATCTCTCAATCTACTTACTAGAACAAAAGTGTCACCTGTCACCATTCTTGCCTTGAACTCTTCATAGTCCCATTTTCCCACATTGGTGTCAGTCACCTCTAACCAAATGGAAACAAGATTTCTCTCAGGAATATTTCTCTTCATATCCAACTTGATCCTTTCAGCCTTTGAAATGGGAGCCTCCTCAACATTAGGATGCATTCCTTTGCTCTCACCCTTGCCAGTAATAACCTTGCTTGACTCATCCTGCACTCAACAAAAATACCACAATCAATGTTCATCACAACACAAAGATTAAGGTTAGCCCCTAAATAGCATATTCATCCTAAAAATAAGCCCAAACAATGATCATGATCCCTTAAAATATCAAAACATAACTTTGGGATTTTCCCCCCTTCATGAAAATCAAGCCATGGAGAAATTCGGGAATTTCATGGCTAGGCGGAAATCAAAGATGAAAACACAACTATTGCTCTAAACATCATTTTAGCAACATTATAGCACAAGAAATGGAAATATCCAACCTTTAATTACTAAAACCAATCATAAAATACGAAATTCATGCAATGTTAATTCATCCATTTCTACTATTTCTTCATTCTCAGAAAGTTCAAGGATTTCCACGCGAGGTGGGAATTAGTGATGAAAACACAACTTTCCTATTTATATGCATTCTTGGGAAAATGGTAGGGCAATGTAATTTTGGAGATTTCCACATGTGAAGGAATTTTGCGAGGTACCCAAAATATCTGAAAGTTTCAATTTTTTCAGAGTATCGCCTAAATTGATCGAATGACCACAAATTTGGGATTTGGGCTCAAATTTTTATTTGTTTCAAATCATTTATCCATGATCTAAACCTATAACTCATTATAGCATAGTTTGATCAATATTAGCATGGAATTCAAAATCGTAACCCTAGGGTTATGCCATGTATAAATAGTGCAAGCTTCGACACACTCATTCATTCAAACATATCACAATTAACCCCTTCCAGAACCTTCAAAGGAAATCCATGATCAGATTCGAATGGAAAATATCAATTCAACTCACATCCAGATCATTAATCCACCATACTTATAGAACCCTAGATCAATCGGATCAAACCATCATCACACACAACACCAAATTCAAAGGCCATGCCTAGCAAGGATTTAAATTATCATTTCAATGGAAGGTTATGATATCAATATTCAGGGGAGGCATCAAAATGAAAAGGAGATATCCCTAGTTTAATCGTAGACCTCCAAACACAGATGAACCCAAGCATGGAATACACATAACACTAGAAAACCATACATACTTGGCAATTAAAAGAAAAGGCATCATGCAGATACCATTAATGAAGAAAAAATTAAGAAGGTAGCTAGTGGCAACAAGTTTCCAATTCCAAAAAGATGCGAACAATGCCAAGGAGACATCTCCAAAACCAACAATTTTGTTCCAACAATCAGGCTCACATGCAGCTCCTTAGGATCAAGCTCCTCAAATTCGTTGTGAGACAAATAACATCAATTTTCTAACATAAAATCTCTCACAATCCTATTAAATGGAAGATACATGATTTTGTAGGATAGACATAAATGAGGTAAAATGACCACTTAAAACCATATTTCGGGGATCGGAGGGGATGATGGAAGTCGGGGATTCGAAGACACAAAGGAATCCACAAAAATCCGCTAGACATTGAATTCTGTGAAATGCTTAATTCTTTGAAAGGTGACAATATAAGCAACCTTCAGGAATCCAAGATGCTAATAGAAATCGAAGATTTGCACGTAGGGAGGAAATACCCGAAATACATGAAAAACCTAAAATTTTCCCCTAACTTAGGATTTCGCCCATTTTCACAATATTGAACTCTGAAGGTGACTTCTAAGGACTTACTCATGATCATCAAATTGCAAGAGGGTACCCCAAAGAGAAAGTTCATCAATGCACTTGGGTGATTCAGACACAGACCAAGGGACTTATCCCTTAAGGGGATGAAGTCAGGACCCCACACAAAAAAGAACAAAATCAAAGCAAAGAAAAGCAAAGCAAAGAGGGTCCCTGCTTTCAGTGGGGTGTGTGTGCAAAAATTGCACAACAAATGGTGACTCTACTAGGGGAATGCTGTAGAGAATTTTGATGACAAGCTGGAATCAAGAACCCAAATTCTTTGGTTTCGATCCTCACATTGGGTCATCCACAAAAAGAGTTTCAATGTCTATGAACAAGCAAGCCTTTTCTGTACCAAAGTCAAAGTGTGTGCAAATGTATAAATTTCCCTCCCTCAGTTGTTGTAGGAACTGAACTTAGTCCGATCAAGCTACGTAAAGATTCTAACTCCAAAATCACTTTGGATAGAGCCTCGCTACCAGTCAGACATCCATTGCCTCGACGAGGTTATCGTTGTGGTGCTCCCAAGCATTTCTCTATTTTCAGCCAAGCATCCATAGCCCTGATAGATATTCTTGGATTCTCCTGTTAAAGTGAATATTTCCTTTTGATTTTCTTTTATTTCCTTTTTTTTTGATATGCTTGTAATATCTTTTAAACTTTCCCTTTCAACTTGTAAGCAATGAAGCTCACATTCGGGGTTGAGAACCATAGTGGCGCTGAAGCAAAAATAAGAATTTTCACTTGACTAGACTTCATAAGGAACCATTAACAACCTTGGAATCTTAAGATATGTACAAAAATATGAGACCCAAGCACATTCTGGACTCAACTCAACTTAGAGACTCATCAACCTCAAGTATTGACACATGTGACACCAAATAGAGGATTCCCACCAACTGACCTAGAAGGATGATTAAAGCTTGTAAAAGAAATACTTCAGAGCAACCCAAAATAATATAATGATTGTTGTGCAGGTGTAACATGCCCACCAGAAAACAAGGACACCCAAAACAAAAAGAAAAATAGAAAGAAAACCTACCCTAACCAAAGCAAACCTAAAGTAACAAGAAGCAAAAAATGAAAAAAGTAAAGAAAATCAAAAGAAAGAAAACCTACCCTAACTATTTACAAGGTAAGAGCTATAAATGGCTCAATATTGGAAGTAATGCTTCAAATATTGCCCATTGATTGGAAGTGGGACATCCTCTCCAGTGAGAGTTTTCAAGCGAAAAGAATTATCTCCCAGAATTTTTGAAATCTGGTAAGGGTCGAGCCAAAGTTTGTCAAATTTTCCATGCTCCCCTTTCCTATCATGTGCTTTATCCCAATAGAGAACTAAGTTAGAGATTCTAAAGGATTTCACTTTGGCTCTCCTATCAAACCATCTCTTGACTACACCCTGATGTTTGGCAAATTTTTCTAAAGCTTCATTTATTTTCTCTTCAAGGTGTAATAGTTTAGCTAGGTGGGCTTCACGCTTATCCCTTTCATCATAATATTCATTAATGAACTACAAAGTGGGGATCTTTAAATGGATCGGGAATACTGACTCCAGACCATACACAAGGTGATAGGGAGAAGTTCCCAGAGAGGCCTTAAGTCTAGTGTGATCTGCCCAAAGAGAAAATCTAAGTTGAGTGTGCCAATACTTGGGATTCTTCTCTAATAGCTTACAAATGACTATTAAAAGGTTCTTATTAGATGACTCAGCCAAACCATTTCCTTGTGGGTAATAATTAGATGCAAACTTGATGATGCTTCTATGACCAAAGGTGTAGTTAGAAAATTTTAGCAATGCAAATGTAGGACCATTATCACAAACTAAAGCTAATGGACACCCAAAGCGATTAATTATACCTAATTCAATGAAATTGATTACCACTTCAGAAGTACATTGTTTGCATGCAAGAGCCCTAGTCCACCTAGTGAAATAATTAGTGATAGTGAAAATGTACCTGTCACATGCAGAACAAGGTGGATTAATTGGACCAATGAAGTCCAATCCCCATTGTGCAAATGGTTTTACCTCTATGATTGGTTGAAGTGGAAGAGCTGCATACTTCTCTCTACTTGTTGCGGCCTGAAACACATGGAAAGTTTTTACGTGGTTATGTGCATCTTTGAACAACATGGGCCAATAATAACCAGCCCTCAGAATTTGATTTGTAGTGGAGGGTGCAGATCCATGGCCTACGCCATATCTATCATTAAATTTTTCCATTACTCTTTTAGCTTCTTCCTTTCCCAGACACCTTAAGTAGATACCCTCATGATTTTTATTATACAAGACAACTCCCTTCATCATAAAACTATCACTCTTCAAACACAAAGCTCTCCTTTGTACCGAATTAAGATGTTCAGGACATTGGTAGTTCAAAAGATAGTAGATAATATCATCATACCAATCTCCCATGGACACATCTTGAAGGTAGTAGTGCTACACTGTGAGATCAAGACCCATTTCAGCCATTATTTTGGTTAGCCCTTGTCCTCTTACCAACTTCATGGGTTGAATCTCAATGTCATATTCCTACAACATGGTTACCCACTTAGCTCTGCATTCTCCTAATTCATTTTGCATGAGCAAAAGCTTGACTGTAGGATCAAGCACTATTGCAAAGACCTTATTCCTTAGAATATAATGTCAGAACTTCTTTACAACTCTAACCAAGGCATAGGCCTACTTTTCCACACTCGGGTACCTTAATTCTGTATCCTTTAAAGAAGCACTCATATATGCTATGGGGTGATCATTCCCTTGATCAGACTTCTAGGTAAACATACCAGTACAGGAGTGGTCGGAAGCAAATGAATATATATACAAATGTTTAGCATAGTCTGGACTCACCAATACTAGTGCAGAAGAAAATTTTGCTTCTTGACTCCATTCAAATTGTGCTTCTTTCTTCAACATTGCATTTAATGGTTTGAATATTTCTGCAAATCCAGTGATGAAATTCCTTACGAAGTTAATTTTTCCAAAGAATGATTTCATTTCCTTCTTACTAGTAGGTGGCTGAATCTTTAGTATAGCTTCCACTCTTTCAAGATCAATAGCAATTCCTCTCTCTAAGATAACGTGTCCCAACAGTTTTCCTTCAGTAACTCCAAAGATACATTTCTTTGGATTAAGTGAAATGCCAAACTCTCTACACCTCTGGAACACTTTACACAAATTTGCTATATGATCACCTCACTTTTTGGAAAAGACCATCAAATCATCCATATAAATAATTATGCACTTACCATTGATGTCCTTAAAGGAAATGTCCATGGCTCTTTGGAATGTTGCTCCAACATTGATCAACCCAAAGGTAATTCTCCTGTAAGTGAAAGTTCCCCATTTTGTAGTAAAGGAAGTTTTATGCCTATCCTCATATTGCACCATAACCCAGTTATATCTAGAGTACCCATCTAGAAAAGACATCATTTGAGATCCATTAACAATCTGAAGCACTTCATCCAATGAAGGAACTAGATAATTATCCTTTTCTAATGCACGGTTGAGATTCCTAAAGTCAACGCATAATTTGATCTCTCCATTTTTCTTTCTCACTGGAACCAAGTTTTCAACCCAGGTTGAGTGCCTTACCAGGAATATGATACAAGTTGAAAGCAGTTTTTGCACCTCCTTTTGAATGATTGGCTCCAACAAGGCATTAATTAGTCTTTTCCTTTGTCTGAATGGTTTGACATTTGGCTTGAGAGGGATGGTATGTGTAATGATTGAAGTATCATATGTTTTCAAGTCCTCATAACTCCATACTATCACATCTTGATATGTGTACAACACATCAATAATGCTTCTTCTTTCCTCTAGAGCACACACTTTACCAATAAAGACATACTTGATATGATCTTGAGTCCCCATATTGTATGTTTCACATTGACTACTGATGGACTCCTTGACATCTTATTCCTGATATTTTACCCTATCAAGATAAAAAATCCTCTCCAGCTGTACCATTCCTCTTGGAATAGTATTAGTTGCCAAATTGATGACCCTTTCTAAGTCCATTTTTGCTTCTTGAGGTTTGGCTTCATCAATGATCTGAGAAGTGAATACATTAGAGCTCATGATAAAATCCAAGATATGCTTATCATCTTCAAACACCTGGAAGTTGGTCACATTATCAGGTACTAAAGGTATTGGAGTTAATTCCATAGTGAACTTCTTCAAACTAGAGAGGGACAAAGGCTGCAAGGTACTAGAGGGACAAAGGCTGCAAGGTACTAGCTGCCTAAGCCAAAGAGTCTACAGTTTGGTTTTTTCCATGAGTTATCAACCGAATATTAAAGGCATAAAATCCCTCAATAAAGTCCCATAATCTATGCCTATAATTGGTCATTCATCTATCATGGCATGAGTATTTATTTCTAACTTGCTTAACCACTAACTCATAGTCCCCAAATACTTGCAAAATCTTAACTTTCTTCCTCAGTGCCATAAGCACCCATGAATCAAAGCCTCATATTCAGCTACATTATTGGTACAATGAAATTGAAGTCTATGAGTAGCAAAGAAAGTTTTACCTTTAGGGATGATCAATTCAAATCTTGCTCCAAAACCTTGCTTTGATTTGGATCCATCAAATCTCAGTGTCCAACAGCCAACAACTCTAGATTTCTTCATCTTGTCTCTTGTGTTGTTACTGATGGAGGGTTCTTTAGAATGCACTACCTTCTTTCCTTTGGGATCCACTTGAGTATTATGTATATTAATTCTAACTATTGGAGTGGGGTTAATGCACTTCTGTACCTGTTCTACTACTATCTAGCACAAGCAACATTCCAATTTTGAATGAGAGGCATTGTGAACTCTACACCAACTTGGTAAAAGAAACTCCTCAAAATTCATATCTCTACCTAGATGAATCTGATCTTCTATACACTTTTGGATGAATTCCTGAAAATTGTCCAATAGGCTTAGTTGGTTATATTCAAGATCATCATCTTCAACTGGTTCCACTAGGGCTCCAATGCTACTAGATTCTGTTGTAAGATCAATGCGTATGGCATGCAACATAAAAATTTCTTCTACATCTGACTCCTCAATAGGGGCTTCCAACACATAGTTACCCATGCTTACTTCTGATATCAATATTTCATTCGAAGTATTCTGATATTCTATGATTACATACTTCATCCTAGGCTCTCTTTCTATCCTAATTTGATTCAGCACTCTCTTCCAAGGAAGCCACATGTGTGACTGATTAGTTGATACATATCCATTCAGGGCCTTAGTGAAGTCTCTTCCCAAAATCATACCATAAGTGTCAGGTATGTTTTCTACCTATATATTAATGACTTGTTGGATTCTGGGATCTGAAGAAATTTGCATGGGAATCATGTTTAGTTCCCCTACCACATTTTCTTATGTTCTATCGAGTTGAGTAACTTTCTTTTGAGAGACAATAGG
>VDFB02047397.1:39807567-39875851 GCA_007258455.2 Sequoia sempervirens
AGATCAAATATTCTTTCTACTGAAACATACCTCTAGGTATTGTGTTCATTTTCAAATTGATAACCCCTTCTATATCAGGCTCCGCTTCTTCAAGTTCTATCTCATCTATGATTTTGGAGGCAAACACATCTAAATTGGTAATGAAGTCAAGGATATGCTTGTCATCTCCGAACACTTGGAAGTTGGTCACGTCATCTAGAACTGATGAGGTAGGAGTGATTTCTACTATGAATTTCTTCAATCAAGTCAATGATAAAGGTTGTAGGGTGCTAGTTTCTTGTGCTAAGGCATCAATAGTTTGGTTTTTTGCTTGGGGAATTAATTGGATATTAAATGCATCAAATGCCTCTATGAGGTCCCATACCCTATTCCTATAGTTACCTAACCTTTGATCATGGCACGATTACAATTTCCTAACCTACTTAACCACTAATTCAAATTCCCCAAACACTTGCAACCTTTTAACCCTTTTTCTTAACACCATAAGTAACCCATGCACTAAGGCCTCATACTCTACTACATTATTGGTAAAGTAAAATTGCAATCTATGTGTGGAAAAGGTCTTACCCGAGGGACTGATTAGCTTGAAGCTCAATCCCACTCCTTGCTTGGATTTGGATCCATCAAAGCACAACATCCAAAAATTAGAGGGGAATTTCACTTTGGAGCTGATACCGCACACCTCATTTCTAGGGAAAGCGTCTATCCCCTTTTCCTTGGACTATTTGTCTTTGCACTTGTTTTGGTCTTGTTGTTCCTTCAAAACTTCTTTCAAAGTGATTTTCCCCTTGATGTGATCCATTGTTGTTTGGCATAGGAAACACTCAAACACAGAATGGGATGTGTCATGGATCCTACACCATCTTGGTAGTAATAGTTCCTTGAAATCCATTCTAGCTCCTAGATTAAGTTGATCTTTCACACATCTTTGCATGAATTCTTGAAAACCATCAAACAACCCCAGATTGTCATTTTCCTGAAAATATTTGTTATCAAATTTGACCAATGCTTTCGTGTTGTTAGGAAGGGAAGCCAAGTTGGGAGTGGCATGACACAACACAAGAACTTCTTCTTTTTCTTCTTCTTTCAAAACTTCATATGCCATTGGGAGATAATTCCCCAATTTTGTTTTTGCAAACAATACTTCATTTGTTTTGTTGTACTCAGTGATCATGGATCTCATTTTGGGCTCTCATTCGATCTAGATCTGATTGGGAATCCACTTCCAAGGTATCCACATGTATGAGTAATCAGTTGAAGTGTAACCATTCAGGGCTCAAGTGAAGTCTCTTCCCAATATGATACTATAAGTATCAGGAATATCTACAACTTGAATATCGATGACTTGTTGCACCTTTGGGTCCACTACAATCTGCATAGGGATTCTATTTAGCTCCCCTACCACATTAACTTTTTTGTTATCAAGTTGGGTCACTTTACACTTGGATTGGTCAGGATTAGTCCCAATGCATGGTAGACTACAAATGGCATGATGTTTGTAGAAGCTCCTGAATCTAGCAGGAAATTATATAGGTTTTTTCCAAACATGTGGACGGTCAGTAGGAAAGGAGGGGTTTTTCAGTCTCCCCTAGAATAAACCTATATAAGCATCAGCTTGGGATACCTAAGCCTTATCCTTTTCATTTCCTTTATCCTTTATTTCCATACCATTTTGTTCCTTGATTATTTTCTTATCCAATTGTTGAATTTTACTAGGTGGTTGATCAAGCTTCTTTCCTTGGATTTCTCTAACTACCAACTCACTGTTAGATTCTTTGTAGCTACCTCTTGTGATGGTTTCGATGGGATAGTCCCATTCAATGATTAGAAGAAGGAATTCCTAATGGTAGGTACTCTTAGTAGCTCAAAAGTGGATAGACTCACTTTAACCTTCTTCAATTCTTTTGCCACATATTCTCCCATCTATTCAACATTTGCCTCATATGAATTTCCTTTGGCAGGATCAGCAGATTGTTCTTTGGTAGGGTCAGGCTATTTATTCCTATTGAAGTATTGGGTAGGGACCCTAGGATAAGGTGGGTTACTACTATAATTTGGGTTAGGTAGTGTGTTAAAATTATTGGGTGGTATGGAGGTCGTAAATGGGCTACCAAATTGTTTGTTTCTCAAGTTATAAGGGGTTGAGCGTTGGTGGAACATACGAACCTCTTCCTCTCATTCTTATTTCTCATCTTTAGTTCCATTATCTATTGAATCAAAAATTTGGGATAGATTTCCTTCATTACATACCTCATTTGATTTGCCTCCCTTTTTTGCAACTTCCTTCTCAGGCTCGTTCTTGTCACCTTGAGGGAAGGGCACCTAATTGACAACCAAGACTAAATCATATGGCTCCAAGGGAACAATTTATCTGTAGCTTGAACTGTCAACAATATTTTGCACCTCCACTTGAAATATTGCTACAATAGTTTGAAATTCTAGACATTCAAGTTCAGAGTGTCTGTTGGTTTGATGGATTCTACACCATATGGATAACACTACCTCATCCAAATATACTATGCTTCCTAACTTATCTACACTGTCAAGTGGATCAAGAGGTGTAGGCACCCCACCATTGTTGGGTCTAGTATTCCATGTTATATTCTATCTTTGGGGTTGTCTTCTTTAAAATTTCTATCTAGAATGTTGATCTCGTTCATAATTCTACCCCGAAGCTGCACCTAAATCTCGGTTATCTCGGTGGTAGCTAGCTTGAATGCCCCTTTGAGATGCTTGTAGCTGATTATTTTGGTTTCTCAAATGAGTAACTTCAGTGGGAAACTTCTTCACTTGCTCCACCAATTCATCAATTTTTTCCTTGTTTGAATTAGTTTGCATTGGTATTGAATTTTGGAGAAAAATGGGATGTGTTGTAGGAAAATTTTGTTGCACAACTGAAGCTTCTAAGTTCTACAGATATGAAGGTATGTGAGGATAGTATGAATAAGTATGTTGATTCAAATTTTTCAAATAACTTGGTATGGATGGAGCTTGGTTCAATGGAGCCCTTGGATGTGGCATAATGGGCAGCTGGGGTACCTAATTCATCAATGGTGTTTGATGGGACAAGGCATGGATGAGCCCATGGATTTGTCCAGGGTTGGAAATTGGTCCCAATGAAGGTAATGGACTATTCAAATGCTGACCCAAATTTGTACTTTCCTTCATTGCTTCTGCATAAGCATCCACAAAATGCACAGGGGGTTGATGCATCCACTTAACTAAGGCCAATGTGAGATTGTCTAAGGTTTCATAGTACATAGATATTATTAAAGCATCATTAACCACATAAGGAGGTTGCAACCTTGTATATGCTCAATGGAATTTTTTATTAAATGAGTTGATTGGGGCATTAACTTCCCTTCTAATAGACATGAATTGTTGATATAAGTTTGTAGGGTTGACTGGGATTTTGAATTTTTGTAGGAATGTATCCTTCATGAGGTTCCAAGAGGTGATGAACCCTATAGGTAAATGTATATACCAGTATAATGCTTCATCTCCCAATGAATAAGGGAAGATCCTACATGCAACATCTTCATGTTTGATCTACATGTCCTTGAGGGTTGTTTGGAAAATATTGAAGTGTTCTTTAGTTGTCCTCTAAGGATTATTTGGGTGGAATTTGGAGCAAAAACTTTTTGGATTTTTTGGCATATCATGGTAGTCATTGAAGGCCAAATGTGAAGGATTTTTTCCCAACCAAGCCATTGTTGGGGTTGGGGGTGGTAATGGTTGAGTTGCATAAACTTGTGGCTAAGATATGGGGGTTGTAACAACATTTTGGATGTGGTTGGGAAATGGAGAAAAGGCTGGTTGGAGTAAAGGAGAAGATGGAGATGAAGGGTATGGAGGTCATGTGGGTGGTGTTGATGCCAACGTTTCCCCTTTCTTAGATCTCCTAGCCCTAGAAGGGGTCTTTAACTTTTGGAATTCTTCCTTATCTGGTGCAGATCTGGTTACCCTATGAAATCTTTATGGGGAGAATGATCCAGTTCGATCTAGCTTCATCCAGTTGCCCTCTTTCTAGTTCCAATTCTATTGATGGGTGTTTTTCACTTCTCAACACAAAAATAACATAAATGTTCTATCTCTTTTGAAAGGTAACTTTTTGCAACTAAGTTTTAGAAATCACCCCAAGGTCTCTCGGGTGTTAGGTCATGACTATGCAAAAATAGCTCAGTGTTGATGTTTGATCTGTTGGTAATCACAAAGGGCCTTTATGATTCACAAAGCATGGAAATCTTGGGTTTGTAACAAATTTTTAGAATTCTAGAAATTATGAATAGTGACAGCAAATGCTAAGATAGTAGTTTGAAACTTGTTGTATTCATCAAATTTAGCTATGTAGTGATGCTAGGAACTTATGTTTAATTCAGATTTTTAAAAAAGTTCAAAAGATTGAAGGGTTTAGAAGTTGTTCTATATCTAAAACTATGAACAATAGTAACAATGACTGATATTGCAATAGAGAGACTTCCCAAACTGAATTTTTCTTAATCAAGAATCATCTACATATAACAAAACTACTGTAATCTTCTGAGGTTCTTTACAAATTTTTAGATTGTGTCATCCATCCATTCAACATGAATAAATAGTTGAACTTAGGTGCAACAGAAAAGGAGCTCAGACTAACTTTACACAGCAATTTATAATCAATAAATTACTAAAAGTATGAGCTAGAAGTGCATAAAATACAACACAAAATCACCATTAAAGTTATTCATGAACTAGCAGACTAAAAATAAACTAAATAGAAAATAGATTAAGCTGAAATACACATTTGGAGGTTGAATCATGCACACACAATGAAAAATACACAAATAAACCATCAACTTAAATGCTTTTCTTATATATATTGTTGTAGAATGATTTTACAACAACTCATCTCTTTCTTTGAAAATGAGAGGATGCCCCCTATTTATAGTTTTCAAAATGTAGAATGAATGGTCAAGATCAATTTACAATGAATGGTCTAGATTCATTCTAACATAGGGTTTTCACATCACCCAATATGAGTACAAAATTTACAATATAAAATAGGCTACTTTATCTTTTTCCCAATTTTGTCCTCTAGCCTATTTCATCCTATAGCTAACTTTTTATTTTAGCTACTTTAAGAAGTATTTATCCTCTATGATGGGATTTCCAGCTTCCTTTTACAATGAAGTATAATAGATAAACTTTCTAATAACAACCTGGAGTTTATCCCATTCTATGAAGTCAGATTTGATGATGTAGAAGGTGATCCTCTTTAGATCATTCACCATTTCCTTGTGGTGATTCACACATGTATCTCCTACTTTGACCATCTGCTCTAACTCCGAGAAAGATTGCATAGAAAAATCCATAAAATCTAATGACAAAGTGTTGCCAACTCCCTATTCTATCCTTTTGTGAAACTCTCATTTCACTGCTTCTCAATCCAATTCTTGAGCTGGAATCTTGTAACATGTTACCAATTCTAGAAATCCATCTACCTTATCCAAGTGGGCAACAACACTAGCATGAACATTGTCCAATTCACTCAAAGAGCTCTCTAGAATCACCTTCCTAAATTCAATATTATGCAACTAGGCATCGGGCAAGTCATGATCATCCTTTGGTAAGGCCAGCTCCTTTTCCCAAATTTTCATAGACAGTTTCAAAATGCTAAGTACCTTGGGGTATGTGAACTTATAAAGATCAGGGAAATCCTTACATTTCCTTGCCTCCTCAATTTCCTTCTGTAAGATTAGGTAATGATTATGCATCTTAACTACATAATGGATGCCTTTATCACCCATGTCTTTGACCCTATTGAACTAGTCCAATATACACTTGGTCCAGTTCTTCATCTTCTCCATTTTATTAGCTTCTTTTTTCAATAGCAGGGTGAGTGGCGATGATTCCATTGGAGCTTCCTCTTTGGATGTTGTCCATTGTTGTATAAAGGAAATCAATTTTTCCACCTATGCTTTCATCTCTTCCTTTGTGGATTGGTCCTTATTCATCTACTGGAGGATTGTAGAAACAAACCCTTGGAAGCCATCTATTTTCTGACTCTAGATGTAGTGCCTAAATTGATAGTGGTTACTTGATAGTCTTTTCCCTTAAAGGTGTTAGGATCCTTATCTGTCACTAGGGTGACCACTTGCAATATCCATAAGCCTAATGCATTTTTTGTGATATGTGACCACACTTTTGGCTTCTTCTTCTTTCCTTTCTTCACTTTATTTTGAGCCACTATTACTTCCAAGTGGGCTTTAGGGTCTAAAATCATTGAGATTTCCTTTTCAATTGTTGCTCCAACCATGAGGGGACTTTTTTTTTATGGTCTGGGGATGTAGTAATGAATTAATTATCCCCTTCTTTTGTAATATCCTCCTCCTCATTCCTAGGAGAATATTCTAGGTTCTCCTCTTCCTTGTCCGGCTCTTCCTCTTGCATTATTTCCATCCCTTTATCATGCTCAACAGATTTTGTATTTCTCTTGGTAGAATCTTCTTCTTGTACTGTCTTTTCACTTTCCACATGCGCAATCCTAACTTCTTGACTGGGTTCATCATTCTTCTTTTTTGTATTATCTCCCTCTTTATCTTGCTCTCCTTGTGGAGGAACTTATTTGTTCTATAGGCCCTTATCTTTTCCATCTTTTGGGAGTTTATCAATTTTCTCCACATCAACCTTTGTATCAATTTTCCCTTCCTCGAAGCAGTGCTCCTCTAGGCTTGCGTCTTTATGATAATGCTCTTCATGTTGCTCACCCTCAAGTTCCTAATCTGAGGTCTCCACCTCATAGTGGGTGTAAAATCCACTCATTTCTCCACCTTTGGGTTTTTTTCCCTTCTTCATTAGAATCTACTTCATCACGATCAATTCTCAAGCCCTCCTCAATGTGCTCATAATATTCATCATGGTCTGAGTCCTTGGGCTCTTCAATGATATCCACTATATCTTTAGGTTGCTCCTCACTGAGTCTCTCCATCTCCTCACATATTTGCATTGTAGCCTCCATTTCAGGTGGCTCAGTAGGAGGCAGAGGGATAGGAAATGTTGCATCAAGTTGAGCCATGAGAATTTTAACCTAGGGGTTCAAAATGACCTCAGAGCATTGAGGTGGAATGTTTTGCTAATAGGAGACAAAATTCTCTGGTAGGGTAATGGGTGCAATATAAGTTGTGGGAATAGAAGGTGGCAGGGTGGAGACAATGGGAAATGGAAGTGGGAGTGAGGAAGATGGTAGTGGAGAAGTGGTGGATGATGAATAATCCACCACAAATACTGAAGCATTCAGAGAGTTGGAGGTCAGGTGGACAAAAAATTCTACAATGGGTGGAGATGACATAGGAAAAGATTGAAAAGTAGGTGATGGTGCATTGGCAACAACTGGGAGCATGGAGGTGGTGCTTGTTGGAGATCATGGCTACTCTTCTTCTTGTGGTGGAGACCCTTCCTCTTGGATGGCAAACACATTAGGAACAAAGTTTCCCATTCTTTTAGGCTTCTTTGGTAGCCTCTGCCCTTCGAATGATTTTCTGATGTACACCTTATGTTTTGGTTGACACTCTAATGTATCCTTTCTCTTCCTTGATCTTGTGACAGGTGGAGTCTTGGGAACCTCTTTCAAAGAACCTATAGCAATACCACTATCTATCTCACTCCCACTATCATCTTCTAACTCTGCATAGGTTAATTCCACACCTTGTTGTTGCAACTAAGCTATTTGATCATCAATCCATTTCTTGATTCTTTTTCCACTAGACGGGTGACAGTATCTAAGTCCTTGACTTCTAGCTCGGTCCAGTTGATCACTAGAAACAACACATTGACTAGAGCACTATATCTCTCGTTGAGGACATTATCGTCTTCAACTATTTGACCAGGTACTAGAAAAAAATTAATAGTCTTTGCAAATTTTTTAGTCATTCACATGTAGTACCTCCTAACCTCATGGTCGTCATCATAATGTGCCTAGAAATCTTCAATGTGGGGCCTATGATCATATCTCTTTCCAACCTGCTTTTTCAATTTTCCTAGAGGATCTAGACCTCCTCTCTCTATATGTAGCTCCAGGTTGTATTATGCAAGCTCCTTCTCTAAGTTCTCCACACATGGGGCAGGGCACGAATACACTCCCTAACCAAATACAATAGGGTAGGGAACCCCAACACAATGCTTGTCCTGTAATAGTGAATAGGAAGTTTGTAGCTTCTGATTTAATTCCAACAAAATTATTCTATCATTAGGGTACTGGGTCAGTCACTATGGAAACCCTGAGAATCCCTCAGCTCTTATGTACATGAGCTTGATGAAGTGAATGAACCAGTACCCAAAGCCTTTAACCAACGTCTTTGTGTTGTGAGAAATTTTTTTGTGATAGTACTTTGACAAGATCTGAATAATGTGCATGATAAAATCATCATTGACCTGTCGATAATCCTTCTTATAATTTCTATACTAGAGCTACGAGTAGCAATTGTATACGTGGTTCTTCCCCTTCTTAGTTCCTAGGTGTCCAACACAATCCAATCCCTTATATGGAAAACTTATTGCTAGGAGATACACAAGATAGGAATCCATGTAGAACTCCTAGGTCTTCTTCACCACAACAAATTGTTTGTGCAAATTATCAATAAATATCTTCACCCAGTGAAATTTGGCCTCTCCACTAAGGATTTATTCCATGAAGTAGAACACCCACTCCTTGAAGAGTAAGGAAGTCAGGAGGCCCATTACTTTTCTCAATAATGTTACGAGGTCATTGGCCTCTTCCACCAAATCACTTTTATATAGCTTTTGGGGCACCTTGTTGGCACTTCCTCTCTTCTTAATCAGCCATGTTTGATTGATAGTTCTCTTACAACCTATGGGGTCTACCTTCCATACATTCATAGCATAATCCTTTTCAGTCTCTTCCATTTTTTCAAATAGGGGAATGCCAAATGTCTTTCCAATTGACATGGGAGTCAATTTGACCACCACTCTTCCATCTACAGTGATTATCCTCTTGGTTTGCTGGTGATAGCATTCCCTACACGCGAAGATCAACTCTAGGCTAATTAAGGCTAGAGGAAAGCATGTTTCCTTTGCAATTCCACTCTATTTTATTCTCAAATCCTCCTCAGTCTTTTGGATTTGATAGGACCTGTTGTCTAAATTCATCAATGTTGACATGGCCCGTGTCCATATTAGTCACTTTGTCCCAATTTGAAGTGATTTTTGAGATGCACTTGACTCTATGGAATTCATATTTCATCTTAGCCTTTTCTTCTTTCCCTCTTGGAGCTTTTGTAATCATTTTTCCCTTGTCAATTTTCTCTATTGGTTCCATAAATCTTGCACAAAGAATACGCAGTGAGTGCCTCGATAGATTAAGATATCAAAAAATTAGTTAAATTAGGCCAAAACTTCCTTAAATTCATTAATATACCTGAGAGTGATCATTACATTCATCAAATTTTATCATTTTATGCTCATTTATAAAGTTTGCAGACTTGTGGATCAGGGGGTGCGGGTTTCTGCCTAGCGAAATTCGTCAAGGTAAATGCCATTAGAAATAGCTCTAGGAGGATGGAGCCTTTCAAATAGAGTTCTGAGGGTATATACCTGCAAGGCTTTAACTAGCAAGTCATTTCAATGCAAAAAATTTGGGTCACCTGGGAAATGCGAATTTGATGTGATTGGATTCAATTTCCTTGGTCAAAGGGACTTCTTAAGCTTATGCAGAAAATCAAGGTGTGTAATTCATTAGTCAGAAGTCTTTTTGAGTTCTACCATTGATCAATGGCTTAAGGCAGGCAGTGTTCCGCAAATAGATTTCCATGGGGAAAAACCCGCAAAGGTGTTTCGACTTAAGATTTTTGTTTTGAATTCATGCTTACATCATCAGGGGTTGCTTTAGGAATTTTTAGATAGTCTAAGGGAGACATTCATTACATGGGGTATTGTGTATAGGTTGTTGTTAAGCAATAGCTGAGAAGGGATGGCTTCACATATACGGCAATCTGCAAGGGAAAACCCACATTGATGCCTTGTTTTAGCAATTTTCAGTGTTTGCTTGTTGCACATGGACATAGCTTGGGCAGAAGCCACTGAGTGAGAAGCTCGATGTGATTTTTTGTTAAAAAATAGTGACAGGTTTATAGCTTCCTGCTCACGGTGTCCCGCAGAGTAAACTCCACAAAATTCTTAGACTTACAGATCTCAAGATTTGCTTGTGTTTAAATTCATTCAATGCTAGCAAAAATGGATGGTACAAAGAGCGTGAATCAGGAATTCATTATGGATTTTTTGTTAATCAATGGCCATGGGAGTGCAGCGGTCCACACACGGAGGCTCGCATGATGATTCCCGCATCGATAGAGACTATGATTTTTGAAGGTTCAGCTAGAGGTTTTGACGTTTGTGGGGGATGAAAGTGCAGAGGCCATAGAGTGGAGAGCCACGTGTAAGTTTTTGTTAAACCATGGCACTAGATTCAAAGTGTAGACACATAAAAATGACCTAGGCCTGCAAGCTCTATTTTTCACCTTTTTCTTCCTAGCATAATTAAGACATTTTAATTATGTCCTTGGTCCACCTTCGACTATTAATTAAATAATTTATAATTATTTAATTAATTCATGTCTTTTTATTCTTCATGATTATTAAATAAATAAATTTTATTTATTTATTCAATACATTACTAATTGTCTAATATCTTCCCATAATTAAATAAATTTCTTAATTTATTTAATTATCCTTGTCCAATAATTCCTCCTGATTATTTAAATAGATCAATTCTATTTATTTATTTAAATATGTCACTAATTCTTAAGTCTTCTTATAATTAAATAGATTCTTTAATTTATTTAATTATTGGTCACCTTCTCTAATTAAATAATTATCTTTAATTATTTAATTTGACATTTCCCTCCTTTTAGTAAATAATTCAAAATAATTATTTACTATCATGTGGTCCCACCTTTTGAATTAAATTAATTTTTAATTCAAAATAGTCTTTTTCCTCAAAAATCAAATAATTTCCATTTATTATTTGATTTTCCAGCCACTTCTTTTTTTGTGCCAATCTTATCTCTTGTCACATGCATTGTCAACCCTTGATTTGATTTTCTAAAAATCAGTCTTGTCCATTCATTTTGAATTTGACCTAATGTTGCCCTAACCCTAATTGTGGGTTGTCAAATTTAATCTTGTCCATTGATTCTAGGGCATTTGTCAGCTTTTGACCTTAGCCATTCACTCAAAATGGCATTTTCTATAAAATGGCAATTTTGGTCTCATTTTGTCATCTCATGCAATCTTGTTTTGTCACCTCATGCTATCTAGATCTCATGCAATCTTTTCTTAGTCACTCTTGTCATTTTGTCATAGGCATAATTTAGATATAGTTTAGATGCTTACTACTTGAATTATAGCTTAGTATTGCATGTAATCACTCAAATCCTTCAACATTTGCTTAGGGTTTGTCATTGTCATTAGATTGTTCATCATAAATTTGAGGGCAACATCATATTTGCAGCAAGTTGAGAAGGTATAATGGAGGTCAACCATGGAGAATGAAGACATTTTGGGGAGATTTTCTTATTTTTTTCATGTCTTTCCTTTGTAGTTCATTATCACTTTGGATTTTTATATTAATGTTTTAATCTGCTAACTCTAGGAAAATTCCCTTAGTTACATTGGTGAACCTGATGCCAAAATCATGCATATTTTGTTTTTTCATACGTAATTTTTCTATTTTGTAGGTACAAGTATGGCCATGATGCATTTGCTCTTCAGAATGACACATTTGATATTTCATGATGCATTCACTACCTAGAACGTTGCATTCACTCTACTATGACACATTTGATTTGCATAGTGACGCATTTTTTGGGCCACGACGCATTCAACTTTCCAGTCACCACATTTGTCTGTCAACTTCCAAAACATAGAACTAAGTCACATTTGTCTGACAAATTCTAGAATGTAGAGCCAAGCCGCATTCATTGTACAGAATGATGCAATCGCTCTACTGCAACGCATTTGTCTGGTAAACTTTTACTCTTGGGTTTTTCCAGATTTGACTTGATTTATTTTTACATTTTGTTTTTCCTTTCTGTAATCTATAGTTTATGAATTTTCTATTTGCTAATGAGTTGTTGCAACATGTGGCTTTGAGTCTTTCATGGTTCCAAGACATCTTCTTTAAAACTACTAACTTGTGGTTTTGTAGGTTCGATTGTCAAGGCTATTATTTTGAAACATTGTGTTTGTTTATTTCTAGATTAGAAAACACTTCAATTGGTGCACTAAAAAGAACATTGCTTGTCCTTTTCTTGATTTTGGTTGAAGGTGGTAGGTGATTATGCTCTCACCTTGTGCAAACTAGGTGATCAAAAAACTAGACCCACCTTACTTTAGTGTAACCCTTACGATTCAATAATTGAAGTATCCTCTCCCCTTGTGCACTTGTGTGATCCTAGGTGTAAGAGAAACAATTATTAACTCTAGAACTTGGGCCTTCCTTGGTGGGAAAAATTACTCACCCCAAGGTGACTCAGACCAACAATGAAGCTCTTTGGCTGAGCTACCCCCGACCAGTATATAAATGTGAATCCTAATGGAAAGCCTAGGATTACAAGTGTGGATGTACCATACGAACCAAGTAGCACTCCCCAAAATACTATTGAACATAACCTCTTTAGGCTAGATTTCCTCCTAAATGGAGCTTAATCTTGTGCCCCATGTATGGCCACATGAACAGGGGTCTTAAACTAAACACCTTTGTGTAGTATCCAAAATCCTTCTATTTGCTAGCGCAGCAATGGTCGTTGTGAAGGCATCCACATTCTCGCAGTTCTTAGTAGAGGTGATCAACCTATCATGGGAGATTTATGGGGGTTCAAAGCTTGGTTGGCTTGAGAAGTAGTGCACTGTAAGGAGGAGCACGTGTAGCCAAGCTTCTGGATTCACATGCTAAGAATAAGTGTGATTGGGGAAACCCACATGGAATCTAGCGAATATTGTCCTGGCCTAACCTAGGATTATGCTTGTCTTTATTGTGTTTGATCAAAGAAAAAATATTGCATTTTCCAAGTGTTTTCAGACATTCAAACAAAACAAGACATCACTTTCAGATCTAGAAACAAACATTCAACCTCAAACAACTCAGAATTTTGACCAAAATTACAAACAAATCAGACTTTTTGCTTTCTACACTGCATCTGCTACAACGCATTTTCTCTATTGTACCATATTCACATTGCATTCACTCTATCAAAATGCATTCACCTTGCAAAACACTGCATTTTTTTGTTTCACACTGCATTTGCTTGTCAGAAAGCCGCATTCATAATATTGAGGTGCATTCACTAAAACCAAGCCGCATCTGCTATATTGTGATGCATCTGTGACCTAAAATGATGCATTCGCCTAAAAAAAAAGACTCTGTCACAGACCAAAAATCAAAGAAAAACTTGTCCAAACTGTCCATAAACATCTTTTTCCATAAGCATTCTGTCAAAACTAGATCAGAAAATTGCTCAAATTTCTTGCACACTTTAGCTTGCATCTTACCATAGGGTCATCTTTGCAAATTTTAGTCTCCTCATTAGGCCCCACCATTTTCATTTTCAGTCATAAACCAATTTTCACTTGCATATTTTAGATTAGGACAACCTTACCATACTTAGAAAAATACTGACTTTCAAAAGTAGGTTATCATTAGATTTAGTCATCATTATCCTCTTTAGTCATTTTCCTTTTGTGAGACCTTTCCAACTAAAAAGTCTAGTTAGGAAACGTCACTTGTCATTTTGTCCTTGTCATTTAGTCCTTCAAACAAGTCCTTTGATATTCAAAAATTGAGATAGATCAAGCATAGGGTGGTTAAGTAACCCATGTCCAAATCATCTAAACCTTTGCATTTGCATACTTTAGACATTCAAATCATTCTAGTCCTCACCTTGCATATTTTATCCTTAAAAATCCAAAAATATTGTCATAACTTTCATCATAGTCCTCATTTGGCATCTAGACTTGGCATTGGTAATTTTCTTAGTCAACATTTTCATATTGGTCCTCATTGTCACCTTGGCATTTTTATGCAGAGGAAATAGGACTTTAGGAAAAACACAACGTTTCAAGGTTTACAATGATGTACTCTTAAACTCTCTTCTGGGCACCCTTATGGAGATAAGGCTTCAATGGTTCACTTATGACTTATATCCTTTCCTTATGGACCCAAACCCTAGGAATGATCTTAAGGAACTCAATAAAACTTGTCTTTAATGGTTACAAAGCCCCAAACCTCTGTCTCAGACACAAACCCACTTATCCACCTTGATTAGGCTTCTAGCCCAACTAGGTCTCCAATGACTGTTTTATGGAATTTCTCACAACTTTCCCAAATGACTACTCAAAATAATGACTGATTCAAATGTCTTTTCTAATGTTACACAACATACTCAAACCCTAATGGCGCTTGCTTTGGACCAATCCCTCCAAAAAAAATTATTTCCACAAAATTAAGGCCTAATTAGCCCTTTTTCTCAAAGCAACCCTACTCAAATCTTGTCCCCTGATTATGAAACTTTATACAATGTCTTGAATTTTTTCCAAGCTAATAATTTTCAAGGTCTTAGACTCCCATGATGCCTTTAAGACCCCTAATCACAAAACCCTCAATTAAATCCCCTAAAACTAGGGCTTCTTGGATACTAGCCTTCCAATCACTTCCAGAACCGGTTCTTTCACTTTTCACCAATAACTCAACATGTTTTAACAATTCCAACTCATAAACATACCCCTTGTTTAAGTAGAACTCCTACTACTATAACTTAGGCACCATTCCCATGCACCTTGCCTTGTCATATCACGGTGTACACCTTAGAATCCTTCCTTCCTAAACATTACCCTATTAGTTCTGCATAATACATGTTATATGTGATCCATTTCATAGGTTACAATCACAATATTCCATGAAATGGATCTGTCATTCATGAAAACTCCCAAAAATCAGTGAAAATTAGAACTTTCTTTAAACAGTTAGTTGTAATATACAAAGAACTAATTGTTATTGCTTATCAGGACATAAAAAAAGGTTTAAATGCATGTAAGTACAAGTCCCTAAGTCATTAAGTTGATCATATCATCAATAGCAATAAGAATTTCATCAAAAAACACAAGAAAATGCAAGAAATTTGAAGTTTTTATTCTTTTTCCTATAGCAGTCTGTACAATCTCTGCAATATCAACACACCTTCCATACAAATGACTTCTCCAACTTTGTAAACCTATCTCCCAACTATTCCAACTGATTTGGATTGATTTTATTACATTATTATTGTTAAAACACCTAAAAACTACTTACCTACCCAAATTGAAACTAACCGTTGGATTTCAAAATTTTGAATTTCCAACTTCTAATTTATTGATTCCTACTAACTAAAAACCTTCCAAACTATCACATATTTATTATTCAACCTTATTGACATAATTAAACCCTTATATTCTTAACTAGACTCCTAGGACACTATTGGTCCACTTACAATTCATTTTGGTCCTATGGTCCTTATCAGGACCCTTAGGAATTTTGATCCTTCTATTACATGTATCCATTCCAAATGCCATTATAGGTTACAAAATGGAATAATTGATGCTATGATATGTTTGATAGGTCTTCATGACCCCTGCATCCTCCTGACTCTTCAAGTGACCCTTAAGGAGCTTGGGTGCCCCTGCACCACATTTGGCATCCTTTCTTGACAATTTTATCACCTTGCATTAGTCACTTCCCTTAGGAAAACGTCATTATCACCTTGCATTGACATCTTCCAAAAATACAAAAAAAATAGTGTCATAACTTGTCATCCTAGTCTTCATTGTCCTTTGGAATTAGTCATTTCCTTTAGACAACATTGTCATATTTCATCCCTTATTATCAAAAAATTTAAAAACATAGTCTTGCATTGTCATCCCTTATTATGAAAAATCAAAAAACATAGACTTATATTGTCATCCCTTATTATCAAAAAAATTCAAAAACATAGTATTGCATTGTCATCCTTTATCAAAAAGACAAAAACATAGCCTAGCGTCATCCTTGCATTTAGTTTTCATTATCATCATCCTCATTTAAGCAATTTCCTTTTATGGTGGAAACTAGGCTTCAAAGAAAGAGAAGACAAATGGAAAACATTGGACAATATTCCAATCCCAACATCAACAATAACACTTGTGACACAAACCAAAATTGGACTTTTCCGACCCATTTAGCAACATGAACATACAATATTCCATGAAAACGTCATCTTCGTCACATAATTCCTTTGAACCATTCATACATAGGGATGAACATGGACAAATATTTGAGGAAAACCTAGAAGCCGTAGCTCAAAATCCAAAAGCGGACTCCTTTGTAGAAGAAATGGTTTTACACAATAGAGACAAATATTTGGCCATACTTCTAAGTCAAGGAGCTAAGTTTCCACATGTCTTTAATGTTAACACTTTGAGACCAACATCACTCGATCATAATGTCAACAATATAAACAACATGCTTAACACGAGTCAACCTCAAAATAATACAAGCAATGCTTATGTTGGTGCTACCTTGGAAACTGCCACAAGTACCATTAATACTACCTCCAATGACACAACCAATCAAAAAAATTCCAATTCAATCAATGCAACATCCATCAGAGGGAGACCAATTATGTCACAAGCCATGACACAATAAATGCCAACAATGTCCACAATATCATCGCAATCAGTTGGTGCCACCTTTGGATCCTCATCAATGGGGGCAAGCTCTTCAAATCCTCTATTTGGAGTTTCATCTAGTGTCATGGGTGCCTCCTCATCCAATCCTCTCATTGGTACCTTATTCAATCCCTTCAGAGGAAGTAAATGACATGTATTTATTTGAGGACCACAACCAAATACGTCATCACAATTTAATACCAATACTTCCCAAGGGAAAAACATGAACATTTCCCATGGACAATTCCAACAATTTGCACAAAGCAATCCAAATACGCATCACATGGCATCATTTGGACACCAAAATATTCATGGTCAACATATTCCCCAAATTTTGACTCAAATGGTTGGAGGGAACATTCTAACATATTCATCACATATTCAAACTCATCAACAAGTCCCTAATCCAAAATTTCAATACCAACAACATGCAAACCGAAACACATCATACATCTCACAACAACACATCCCTCAACAAAACACCAACATCTTTTCACAACAAATGGGGACCCATGGGATACCTATCACTCCCATGTGTGATGCAACAAATAATCCCATAATCGATTCCTTGACAGCTTGAGTGGCTCACTTACAAACGACCATAGAAAACATGCAAGCGTCTAACAAAAAGTCACACATGTCATATGACCTATGCTTATACCCTTTTGACACAAATTTGTACATGCCACCATTCCCTCTTGGATATGTGGCACCATATTTTACCAAATAAAAGGGCAAGACAAATCATGTTGAACACATTCGAGAATTCACGACCAACTATATAGACATTGCCTATGAACAAACTTACTTGATGAGACTTTTCTCTAAGAGTCTTATAGGACCTGCACTTGAATGGTTCTCCACTCTAAAAGGGACAAAAACATGGGATGTGTAATTAGGAAAATTTTCAGAATATTTCAAGTAACATAAAACTAAATCCCCAATCAACAATAGAGCACAATGAGAACAAGAAGCAAAATAAGATGAAACAACATCACCTAGTCTTCAAGCCTCCATTGGTTGACCTCCATTGGCCTTCTCCATCTTGCTGAAAATGATATAATTGCCCTCAAATTTGAAGTGCAACTATAACCTATGCCAAAGACAAGCAAAATATTCAAGTAAAATGTATGCTCAAGTGCTCAAAAAGCTCTCAAACATGCTGGAAATAACTTGTGTGTCTAAAATGACCTGGAAGAGGGCATTTTAAAGAATTCCAAATTGAGAATGGACGGCCAAGATTAAAAGTTGGTGAAGCCCTAAGATCAAGGGCCAAGAATAATTGTCATAGGGAGGATTATGGTTAGGGAAACATTAGTTCAAAGTTAGGGCAAGCCTTGAAATGAAGGGTTGGGATTTAATTGGAGATAATCAAATCAATGGTGGAGAAAAATAGGTAGTTGGAATATTAAAAATGATGTAATTTATGGAGGAATGTTGACTTATGAATTAAATAATGGTTTAATTCATAAATGGGAATGAGACAAAAGACTTGATATTTATAATTATTTTAATTATTTATTTGGTGGGATGGACTGTGGGATAAATAAATGAGTTTATTTGATAAAAGGATAAATGATAATGTTATGGAGGAAATAAGAATTGATCAGTGACACATTTAAATAAATAAACATTATTTATTTATTTAAATAATCATGGAGGAATGGACATGATTAGATAATTGGATTATGTGAGGGAGAAGTGTGATCATCTTAGAAAAATATGGTTTACAGGCTGAGGCCATTTTTATGTGTCTACATTTTTCCCCTCTTTGACATGATGCAGTTTATCGCATTGTGTCAAAGAAAAAGTCAAAAATAAATAAATAAAAATGCCCCAGTGTGCAGGTAAGGAGAGGAAGGATGAAAAGGAGGTAGTGGTATGCCCCCTCGAGAGGACAGGTGGGTTGAAAGAACGTGAGTGTGCTCTCAAAATGGATGAGAGGACCGGAGGATGAAGGAATAGAAGAAATGTTAGCATGGAAATTATGGATGTGAGGATGAAAAAGGAATACTTCAATATTTTGCCAAATAACATCATAGGCATTGCAGAATCATCATTGGGCAGTAAAATATGACAAATGGACAACAAACACCATGATATGACATAGACCAAGGTGTGCAAGGCCGTCCACTTGTGAAAAACAAACAGCCACAGACAAGGAATGTCCTAACTCATACTAAAGGCCAAGTTGCCCCAGTCTTTTTGTCAAGACACATCAAAGACAACAGTCAAGGAAAATTAGGCCATGAGACATCATTGCTCCTCTAAATCCTTCATGGGACATCCTTGAGGTAGCTAGTAACATGACCAAGAGACAACAATAAAAAGATAAGAAAAAATAGACCAGCAAAATCACAGCCATTCAATATGTTTGCCAAGATTTGTGTGTCAAAGGTTGATTGCGGGACAGTTTGATGATTTGATAATCTAACAGTATTGACTATTTGACGATGCCTATTGTCAGGAAGGACACATCCTAAAAAGGCCAATGACTATGTGACGAAGCCTGTCATCAAGAAGGACACATCCTGAAAAGGCCAATGACTATGTGACAAAGCCTGTCGTCAGGAAGGACACATCCTGAAAAGGAAAATGACATTTTGATGGGGTCCAATTCCAAGAAGGACACATCTTGAAGGGGACCATAAAGTGACTAGGTTGACATTGTGTTGGCCATTTGATAGATGTTTGGCTTGATGATTGATTGGGCTATATTTTCTATTGGTTCACGATTTGAATGTTGACGTTCAAATGATTGTCTTGTTTCTGAGTGTGACTATGTCTGACTTATTTGACCAACATGACGAACCCTAAAAGACTGACCTAGGTGGCCTTGGGGGCTCATCGACAGATGGCCTTGCCTACATCGTGCACTCAGAGACCTCATAGTTCGACTGGGACAAATTGACAAATTGAAGATGAATTGACATGTGTTGACTTGACCTGACAAAACCCTAAGGGACTGAACCTAGGGGGCCTCGGGGGCACATCGACTGATGGCCTTGCCTATGTAGCAAATGCGCAAAGACCACGTAGTTCAACTGGGACAGATGAACAAATTGAAGACGAATTGACATGTGTTGACTTGACTTGACAAACCCTAAGGGACTGAACCTAGGGGGCCTCGGGGGCACATCGATTGATGGCCTTGCCTACATAGCAAATGCGCAGAGACCACGTAGTTCGACTATGATAAAAGATTGACTGGTATGACTGACTTGACCATCGCTAACTCTGTTTTTGGAATTTTTGATGTTATTTGGATTTTTTTGTGTTTTCTTTAAGATGTTTTTCAATTTTTAGGTCTTTTTTAGAACTTATGATTTTTAGAATTTTTTTCAAGACTTTTTATGATTTTTATGAATTTTTTAGGACTTTTTATGATTTTTAGAAAAAATTTCGGACTTTTTAGGATTTTTTAGGATTTTTCATGACTTTTTATGATTTTTTTAGGACTTTTTATGATTTTTAGAAAAAAATTCAGGACTTTTTATGATTTTTATGATTTTTTCAGGACTTTTTTGATTTTTTATGATTTTTTCAAGACTTTTTTGATTTTCAAGACCATGTACGATACCCACTGTAGTCTCATGATAAAATATTGCCCCTAGTCAAGTTGATGAAAGGGACATGATCGGTATGGATGATAGGTAGTGCACAAGACTTTGATATCAACCACTATCAGCCATGGAAAGAAACGTCATAATGTCCGGGTGAAATGTTGTGACAAATGTCAGAAAAAATGAATGTTTATTATGGACTAAGGTAGATAGAGTGACAGTAGATTTCAAAGCAATGACCAACTACACATGGCGCCTGTTTGCCAGGTTTTCACCATGGTACTTATCCAAAGCGCCTGTTTACCAGGTTTTCACTATTGGATGAATTATTTCTCTTTATTTTTTTCAATCAATTTTTCATTTTTTTGGTGTCACCAGGATGCCTGTTTGCCAAGTTTTCATCCAAGTGATGATATTTTTGTATTTTTCAATTTTTTTTGTATTTTTAATGGTTGTCGGCTAGACTTTCTGATGCTATGTATAGAACTTGCGTAAATGCAAACTGTTGATTGGCTCTGTCAATTGTTCACCATCTAGAGTAGCCAACTAATATGCACCAGAACCAAATGATGCAATGATGATGTATGGACCCAACCAATTAGGCTCAAACTTGCCTGGTTTTTCTCTGTCGGACTGATTCTTAGGATTCTGCATGAGAACCAAGTCACCAATGTCAAATTTTTGAGTCATCACTCTTTTGTTGTAGCTTCTACAAAGACGATTTTGATATGCCTGTAAGTGGTTCAAGGCATTATGTCTACGTCCATATAGCATTTCTAATTCATGTAATCATGTTGTCGATATTCTTCATCAGTGATTAGACCTTTCATAGAGACTCGTAGGGATGGAATTTTGACCTCTATGGGCAAGATGGCTTCAGCTCCAAAGACAAGGGCAAATGGAGTGGCTCCAGTGGGAGTACGGATGCTAGTGTGATATTCCCACAAAGTAGGATTGAGTTGTATGTGCCAGTCACGACCAGCATCATTGACAGTCTTCTTAAGAAGTTTGATTATTGTTTTATTAGATGCCTCAGCTTGACCATTTCCATGTGGGTAGTAAGGGGTGGAGAAGTGGTGTCAGATATGGAAGCGTTCACAAAGTTCACAAACATCCTAATTTTTGAAGGGAAGACCATTATCTGTGATGATGGATTGTGGAATACCATATCGACAGATGATATAGTTGAGGATAAACTTGGAAATTTTCTTGCTAGTAATGTAAGTGAGTGGGATGGCTTCGATCCACTTAGTAAAGTACTCAATGGCGGTAATGATGAATTTGTGGCCATTGGACGAGGTAGGATGGATCTTGCCCACAAGGTTGAGTCCCCATTATGTGAAAGGCCAAGGAGAAGTAATCGGCTGAAGTTCCTGTGTTGGTGCATGAATCAAGTCACTATGTATTTCACATTGGCGACACATTCTGACAAGTTCAAGTGCATCTTTCTCAATGGTTGGCTAGTAATACCCAAGTCTCGTTATCTTTTTGGCTAAAGTAGGACCACTTGAATGGGATCCGCATTTACCCTCATGTACCTCTCGCAAGGTTGTTTGTGCTTCGTCAGTGTCAAGACATCGAAGAAGGGAGTTATCAAAGCTACGGCGATAAAGGGTATCACTAAGGATGGTGTATCTGGCGGCTTTTCGGATAAAGGACTTTTGTTGGTTATTTGATAGGTTGGGGGAAGGGTTTGGGACTTGAGGTAGTCATAAATGTCTTGATACCATGGAGAATTGGGACCAAAAAGCTCGCAAACCATCTCTGATTCAAGTATGTCATATGCAGGAACCAAAAGTTGTTCTACCAAAAATTCAAATTGAGGCACATTACTAGGAATTTCCAGGAGAGATCCAATTGTGGCCATTACGTCTGCTACCTTATTTTGTGTTCTTGGAACTTGCTCAAAAGTCACCATGTGAAAATATGTTTGAAATTTGTCAACCATTCGTTTGTAAGGCATTAATTTCTCGTCCTTAGTGTCATAGTCATCATTGACTTGGTTAATGACCAATTGAGAATCGCCATAGACATGAAGTGTTCTAATTTTCCATTTGATGGCCATTCTGAGTCCTGTGACAAGTGCCTCATATTCTGCCACATTATTTGTACATGGAAAAGCAATGCGGAAGGACTTAGGAATGGAGTCTCCTTGAGGGGTGATAAATAGTATTCCTGTCCCTGAGCCATGATTAGTGTAAGATCCATCAAAATATAGCCTCCAAGTTGACTTAGGTTCTGTATGAAATATTGAATCATCTGGAAAGTCTGCTACTAGCAGATGATTTCCCTGTATAGGTGCCTCAGCCAGTTGGTCTGCTATCACTTGTCCCTTTATCGCCTTTCTTTCAACATATTGAATATCATACTCACTCAAGATCATTACCCATTTTGCCAGGCGACCTGTCAATGCTGCATGACTTAGGAGATATTTCAGGGGATCAATCTTCACCACTAAGTGTGTCTGGTGATTCAGCATGTAGTTTCTTAATTTCTGACCAGCAAAGACAACTACTAGGCAAGCACATTCGATGGTTGTGTAATTGAGCTCATATCCAACTAGTGTCCTACTAATGTAGTATATGGCCATTTCCATTTCTTCATGGTCGTTATGTGCCAATAATGCCCATAGTGCTGAAGTTGTTGCAGAAATGTACAGAATCAAAGGTTTCCCTTCAATTGGTGGCATTAAAATAGGTGGTGATAGTAGATATTCTTTTATTTGTTGAAAGGCCTCCTAACATTTATCTGTCCACACAAAAGGGATACTTTTGCACAGAAGATACTGAAATGGGTGACACTTGTCTGCCAATTATGCTATGAAGCGTCAGATGGATTGTAACATGCCTTGCAATGTCTTGAGTTGACTTATCCCTTTTGGAGGAGGCATGTCTAATATGCCTTTCACCTTGGCAGGATCAACCTCAATGCCTCTACGAGAAACAATGTACCCCAAAAAGTTTCTTGATGTTACACCAAAGACACATTTCTTTGGATTCAAGCGGACCTTGTATTCTTCCAGTCTCTTGAAAATTTTGTCTAACACTCTCAAGTGGTCATTTCATGTCAAAGATTTTTCCAAAAGGTCATCTACATAATCTTCCATTATCTTGTGCATCATGTCATGGAATATGGTTGTAATGGCTCTCTGATACGTAGCACCTGCATTCTTAAGACCAAAAGGCATGACGTTCCAACAGTATGTGCCCCAAGGACATATGAAGGTTGTTTTGTGTTGATCTTTAGGGGCAATACGAATCTGATTATAACTGAAAAAAATGTCCATGAGGGACAACATCTCATATCCTGCTATAAGGTCCACTATCATATCAATGTTTGGCAAGGGAAAGTCATCCTTTGGACAAGCTTTATTCAGGTCCTAAAAATCTATGTAGATGCGGATTTGACCGTTTGGATTTGTGACTGGTACAAGATTTGATATCTATTCGGCATAGTCTATGGACCGTATGAATCCCACATCTAACAATTTCTTAAGTTCTATTTTCACTAACAAGGCGATCTATGGGTGCATCTTTCGCAGCTTTTGTTTCACTGGCTTGGCATCTGGAAATAATGGCAATGGTACAAGACAAGTTCTAGATCCAACCCAGGCATATTGGCATAAGACCATGCAAAGTTGACCTTATGCTCTGAAAAGAATTTGAGGAACTCAAGTTTCTACTCCTCTATCAAAGATGCCACGAAGAGGACCATCTTAGGATCTTTTGTTGTAGATATGTTTACTTCCATAGTGTTCTCTACGAGCATGGCTAATTTTTCTTGAGTTACGGGGAGAAATTCTAGTCCTCCATCCTTAGGTTCCTCAGAGAGGTTTTCACCTTCAGATATGTCCTTTATTTTTACTTTTTTATCATCAGAAGTTGCCTTTTGGTTTTCACCTAAAGATGTGTCATTTTTTGCTTTATTTTTATTTTTCATTTTGCAACTAGAGGATGGAGCAGTCTCCCCAAAGTAAGCAGCACAATATAGGTCAATGGAAAATCCAACCTTGTGGTCTCCACTTGGTATACCCTCACATAGTCCCATGAATTCCGCAATGGCCTCATCATTTTGAAATATGTCCATAACTGGTAGGCCTTGTTGATCCCAATTGATTAGTTGTGGGTAGACTAAGGAAATGCCATCATCAGTATTGGTGAATGGTGGGTAGGATGCAGAAAGCATGCCGACAGATTCAGAGAGGTTAAAGATAAAATTGTCATCGTCGGGCTCTATATCAGATTCTATCCAGTACTTTGTCTCGCTTGATTCACACTCATCAGCAAAGTAAGGAAAAAAGGGAGTAGAGGCAGGGTTAGTAGTATCATGTGGCAATTCAAATGAATCTGAATGATGGTCATTAGGTTTAGCAGGGTAGACAAGTATGTCAGGATTATGGTCAACGGGAGTAGAAAAGGATCCAGACTCGGTGTTGTTTGGTGTTGTGTCAATTTTGAACATTGTCCAGAATCTCTCATCAAACATAGGCTCTCCTGGTTCGCAGAACAAGCCATCAAGGCAACAATCACTTAGGGATCATTGGGAGCCAAATTCCCATTCATGGGAGTCAGTTTCAGAAAGGGGATCTTCAATTGTCTCGACACAGTCTGAAGCATTTACTCTCTCGCTAGAAAGCGCATTGGTACTATGATCGCCAAATTCTTGTGGTCCTAACCCTAACCAAAGACGTTTAGGTCTTCCTTTAGGTGCTAGAGGTTCTCTCCTTCCTGTCTTGTGCTTGCTGAGGCCACTAGTTCCATCTTAGCCTTTTGCCTTTATCATGTCATATCCTTTACCATACATTTTTACTGGCAAGGGAGTTGGATCCTCTAGTTCTCTATAAATCCAAGATAGCATGTTGACAGTGTCCTCTTGAATCATTTCACCCCACTTTATGAATACTATTTTTGGAGGAACTCTAAAAGTTTCTTTTGACTCTAACTTGAAGAAAGGCTTGCCATAGACCTAGGGATACTTGGGCATCCTCGTTATGCAATAGGTTGTATTCAGCTTATACTCTCCACATCCTTGGTCCTAGATCTTAATACTTGTGTCGATGCTTGGGGTGATGGATGAAGTGGTAGATGCCATGGAGGTAGTCATGGTTGCCAAAGAAGCAGAAGCGGATGTTGTGGCAGTGGATGTGGATGTGCGAGGCTTTCCAAGTGTTGATGGGTCAAGGAATTTAGAGGATGAAGATGTTGAAGCTTCACTATTGATGGGTACTTGGCACTCCGAGATACCTCTCAAATTGGTACAATAGTGAAATGGGTCAGGGTCTCCATATATGGTAATCTCAGTGACTTCAAAGGGAAACTTCAAAAACTGGTGATACGTGGAAGGGACAACTTTCAAGGCATGAATCCAAGGTTGACCAAGTAAGATATTGTATGGAAGTTCTAGATCTAGAACTTGACAAGTGGTTTCCACAATGATTGGTCCAATACGAATTGGAAGTGAAATTATGCCCTGAGAGGAACGTTCTTCATCATATTCCTTGATAACAATGCTCTTCGTAGTGTCTACACAAGCATTAGAAAAGCCTAGGGCCTTAACCAATTTTAAGGAGCATATGTCCAGTCCCGCTCTGCCATCTACTAACACTCGTCTAACCTTATGCTTATGGATAAAGACTTCAATGTGAAGGGCATCATTATGATTGGATTTGGGAAATGAGTAGTCTTGGTCTAAAAAAGTTATATGGTGGGGAGCGGTAAGATATCCCACCATGGCCTCAAATTGATTGACATCAATGTCTTGGGGAATAGAAGACTCTTGTAATGTTTTGTGGAGTATAGCCTTATGCACTGGGGAAATGTGTAGCAACTCAAGTATAGAAATATGTGTAGGTGTCTTTCCAAGTTGGTCAGTGAGGTTAAAATGTCCTTTAGGCTGGGACTATTTGGTTAATAGATGAGACTACGATTGTTGGGAAAACGGACCATCTATTGTAATCTTTGGTTGTCTGGGAGGAGGAGGGCCGACTATTGTGACTTTTCCCCCATGAGTAGTGACATTTCATTCAGGGGCCTTTCTGATAGTAACTGTGTTGACATGTTCCATAGTTGTTCTAATATGATTTATGATAGGACCACCAGAATAGTCATATGCAATACGGGCATGGTTGGCTCGATTATTGTTATTGGATTTTGACATGGAAGGGTTACTAGAACCATGGTCCTGCAGTGGGTTCTTGTGTATGGTATGGTCTGAATTAGATGCAAATTGTGGTCCACCTATCTCAATGGTACGATTCTCGATAAGGTCTTGTACCAAATTTTTCAGTTGTCGACAGGAGGAGGTTTTATGTCCTTTTGCTCGATGATAATCACAAAACACATTGTCATCCCACCAAAATGGTTTAAACTGCCCTGGGTCATATGGTTTTGGGTCCTCCAGTGTTATGACACCATTTTGAAGGAGTTTCTTGAGGACTTCTTCAATGGGCTCACCCAAGGGGGTGTATGTGCGACTCCTGGGGAACTGTCTGGGTTGTCGGGGCTTCCTTTGATTTTGGTTATTCTAATTACCTTGGTTATTTTGATTTGTCTATACAACATTGGCAGCATGGGTTTGTGTGGCCATCTGTGTATTTTGCAGTTGAGCCCCTTTAAGGGTAAGCACATGACACATTGCATTAACAACCTTAGCATCTACAACGCCATCATTGGTGAAATGTTTATTCTTAACCCAGTATTTTTTCTTGTCAGTGGGTGGACTTGCATTTATGTTTTTAGGACCATATTTTAATCTTCCCTCAACAATAAGGGCTTTCTCAAGTTGGACACCTCATTCGACTAGGTCCGTGAATGTTGTACAACAATGAACTCGCAAGCCATTTCTCAATGGGCCTAGGAGTGTTTGTATGAACATGTCAACCTTCTCCTTTTTAGGTATGTCTATGTGGTAGCGACTTGCTAGGCCTCTCCATCGTTGGAAAAATGGGATAAAAGTCTCACCAGTGTCTTCTTGTGTAAGTGTGCATAAGCTAGTGATGGAGGTGTCTGTGTCAATGTTATAGGCATAATTTTTCACAAATTTGTCTACAAGTTCATTCCATGTTTTTATCCCCTCCAATGTGGAGAACCATTCAAGTGTGGGTCCTATTAGACTTTTGGAGAAGAGTCTCATCAAGTAAGTGTGTTCATATGCAATGTCCATACAGTTGGTCGTGAATTCTCGAATGTGTTCAATAGGATTTGTCTTGCCCTTGTATTTGGTGAAGTTTGGGGCCACATATCCAGGAGGAAATGGTGGCAAGTATAAAGTTGTGTCAAAAGGATATGGACATAGGTCATATGACATTGGTGGCATTTTTTTGGATGTTTGCATGTTTTCCATCTGTTTGTGGAGGTCTGCCACTCTGGCTGTCAAGGCATCTATTATGGGATTATTGGTCGCATCACACATGGGAGTGATGGGTATCCGTTGAGTCCCCATTGATTGTGATAGCATGTTCGAGTTTGAATGTGACATGTGTTGTTGTGAAATGTATGATATGTTTTGGTTTGGCAATTGTTGGTATTGCCAACTTTGATGAGGAATGTGTTGTTGTGTGTGGATTTGTGATGAATATGTGGGGATGTGCGATCCAGCCATATTTGTCGATATTTGAGGGATCTGGTAACCTTGACTATTTTGGTGCCCAAAGGTATTCATTTGTTGTGTCATTTGAATGCCTTGTCCATATTGGAAGAATTGTCCATGTGGGATGTTGGTATTTTTTCCTTGGAATTGTCCATGTGGGATGTTGGTATTTTATCCTTAGAATTGTCCATGCGGGATGTTGGTATTTTGTCCTTGGAATTGTCCATGCGGGATGTTGGTATTTTTTCCTTGTGAGGCATTGATGTTTGATTGTGACGATGTGTTACCGTTTGGTTGGGGACCTCTAATAAGAATACGTCATTTAGTTCCTCCAAAGGGGTTGAATGAGATTCCAACATAAGGATTTGATGATGAGGTCCCTATGGTCATAGCTGAAGTTCCAAATATGGGGTTTGAGGAACTTGCCCCCATTGATGTAGATCCAAGGGTAGTTCCAACTGTTTGTGAAGATGTCATTGACATTGCGGGCATGGATTGTGATATTGCTTGTGGTATGGTGTGTGTTCCTCCAATAGATGTTGCATTGATTGAGTTGGAGGTGTTTTGACTTATGGTGCCACTAGATGTAACATTGATGGTGCTTGTAGCAATTTGTGTGGCGACAACAATGTTATTGTTAGAGGCATTGTTCGTGTTTTGTTGAGGTGTCGAGTTTTGTGTCATGTTGTCTGGAGACAAAGGTCTTATGGTATTGATGTAAAATTCTCTTGGTAGTTTTTCCCCTTGGTCTAAAAGCAAAGCAAGGTATCTATCAGCATCGTTCAAGACCAAGTCCTCTACAAATGAAGCTACGTCAAGATTTTGGGCTGTAGCCTCTAGATCCTCAGCTAATACTTGTCCATTGTGGTCTCTCTGTATGAATGGTTTGAATGGATTTCGAGAGGATGCTGGTAGGTTCATGGAAGATGGTATGTTCATGTTGGTGAATGGATCATTAAAATTCATGTCTTGGTTCATGTCATAAGTGTTGGTGTGGATGTTGGTGTTGAAGTCTTGTCCAAAGTTTTCCATTTATCTTTTCTTTCTTTGAAGCCTAGTTTCAACCATAAAAGAGAATTTCTCAAATGAGGATGATGATTATGACAACTAGTTTATGTTTTTGGTGTTTTTATGGTAAAGGATGACAATGCAAGGTGATTATGATATTTTCCTAAGGAAATGATTGATGCAAGATGACAAGATTTCCAAAGAAAGATGTCAAAGGTCAAGGTGACAATGATGACAATGTTGATTACTACAAGGTGATAGAATTGACTAGGTGCAAAATGAGGACTAAGATGATAATGTTAACTAAAAAGGTGACTAATGCAATGTCAAGTGAAAAATGAGGACTAGGGTGAACAATATTTTTGGATTTTTTTTTTGGATTCTTAGGCATAAAATATGCAAAGTATGGACTAAAATGAATGCAATGTGGAGAAAGGTTTGCCTAACCACTCTAAGCTTAATCTATGTCTTAATTTTGGTTATCAAAGGACTTGTTAGAGGGACTAAGTGACAAGGTCAAAGTGACTAGTGAGTTTTCCTAACTAGACTATTGAGTTGGAAATGCTCACAAAAAGGACAATGACTAAAAAGGAGATTGTTGACTAAGTCCCAAGATAACCTACCCTTGAAGGCAATGATTTTGCAAAGTGTGATGAGGTGGCCTAATCCAAAGTCTACAAAGATGAAAACCTAAGGGAAAATCTATGTAGGAAAGGATGATTAGGAAGCCTATGGAATGCAACTAAAATTAGCAAGGTTGAACCTAAGGTAAAAATGCAAGCTAATGGTTGAATGATGAAAATTTTGAGCAATTTCAGTTTTGGTTTCTAACAGAGACTTCGAGAAAAGATGTTTGATAGTAGGCAAAATTGTTGGACTTGAATTCAGTTTTGTAATGTTTTGATGAAAAGTTTGAATTGTCTAAAATTGATTGTTTCGTTTCTAGATTTTTGAGCGTTGTTTGTTTTGTTTGAGTATCTAGAAAACACTTGGCAAACATGATGTTTTGAATGTGTAATCAATCACAAAGAAGACAAGCACAATCCTATGGTTAGGCCAGGACAATATCCACTAGATTCCACTTAGTTTTCCCCAGCCACATATCCTTAGCGTGTGAATCCAGAAGCTTGGCTGCACGGGCTCCCCCTTATAGTGCACTCTCTTCTCAAGCTAACCAAGCTTCCAACACCCATAAAACTCCCATGGCACACTGATCACCTCTACTAAATATTGTGAAGATGTGGATGCCTTCACAACGACCGTTGTTTCACTAGCGGATAGAAGGTTTTGGGGTACTACACAAAAGTATTTAGTTCAGGACCCCCGTTTGAGTGGCCATACATGGCGCAAGAGATTAATCACCGATTAGGTGGCACTCTAGCCTGAAGAGGTTACACTCAACAGGGTTTATGGGAGTACTACTTTGTCCGTATGACACATCCGCACTTGTAATCCTAGGCTTTCCCTTAGGATTCACATTTGTAAACCGGTCAGGGGTAGCTTGGCCAAAGAGCTCCATTGCCGGTCTGAGACACCTTGGGGTGAGTACTTTTTCCCACCAAGGAAGGCCCAATTTCCTAGAGTCAATAACAGTTTCTCTTGCACCCAGGATGGCACAAGTACGCAAGGGGAGAGGATACTCCTATTCTTGAATCAAAGGTTACACAAGTTGAAAGAATTTGTTCATTTTAATAACCAAATTGAAGTGTGAGGCAAACACATCAAACACTTTTTTTATTTTAATCCAAGCTGATGATGTCAACTCAAGCATGCAAGTTCTTTTTAGGCCCCCTAATCATTCAATGTGAAAAAGGCACTCAAGATAAAGCAAAATTGAAGCATGAACCCTGCAAAACATAATTAGTAGTTTTGAGTCTCCAATCTTTGGCAAGCGAAAGTGGACGTTGCCAATCTCAAAGCATAGACATTCAAACCTACAAAAGGAAGGTCAAAGATTAGCCACATAATTCAAATTAAACTATAAAAAAAAATAACATTAATCTAGTTAATGAAAAGTAATAAACAAACATTAAAAGTCTAAAAATCTATAAAAATAAATTTAAATCAAATTAAAGTGAAAATCTAATTAATCTAAAATTTAATTAAAAATCTAAATTAACTATGTACAAACTAATTAAAAGTAAACTAAAATCTAAAAAATCTAAATTTAAATAAAAATTAAAATATAATTAAATTAAAATCTAAAAATATTAAAATCTAACTAAAATCTAAATGCAATCTAATTAAAATTAAATTAAAATCTAAAAATGTTAAAATCTAACTAAAATTTACATGCAATCTAATTACAATTAAATTAAAATCTAACTAAAAATCTAAAATCTAATTTTAATTAAATTAAAATATAAAAATATCTAAATCTAAGTGAAATCTAATTAAAGTGTAAAATCATTTGAAATCTAAACTAAAATTTAATAAGCTTAACATCTAAAAAGGAAAATGAAGTTAGGTAAATTAAACTCGAAATAAAACTAAGGAAAGCTAAATAAAGTCTTTCAGGAAAGCTTTTCTGCCAACGATTCAAGTTGAATTGGAGTTCGCTGAAAATGGAAAAGTGAAAGGTTAAAAACACAACTGCTTCAATCTATGCAAAACAACTTGAATCTGAGAAAGATATAAAATAGTTGCAAGATCTAATAAAATTAGCAGCGTCAGATTAATAAATGTGCTCCATTTGTTTACCGACTATTGGCGCAACTGCTCCTCGTACACATGGATTTGATAGAGTTGCTTGTTGACAGCTCACTAGATCACAAGATATGGTGAAGATTTCGTGAGCATTAAAAGAAAGCATGGCGCTGAATTAAGGAATGCACTTCATGTGATCAACCAACAGTTAGCTGCAGAAGTTTTCAATTTGAACACTTCAAAAACAAAAATGTCAATCATAGTGAATGTTGCAATAAAAGCAAAAACGTCAATCACCAATGATGCGTGAACACTTCCCAAAACATGTCAAGCATAATTAATAAATGCATGCAGTGGATGCAACCAGTTTTCAGCATAGCATTAATGAATGCACTCTGAGTTTATCCAATTTTCAACGCTAAATAATGACTACACTCTTTCAATGAACTGTCGACGCTAAATGAATGCTCTATGGGGGTTCAACCAACTCTCAGCCGCGGAAATCCCCGAGATGTATGGCATTGATAGGAAGAAGCCAAAGTTTGTATGTTGAAAACATGTTCTTGTTGTGCCAAAGTTCTCAGAGAAGAGGAAAAACATGCCGATCAGCAAAGGCGTCAAAAGTTTATTTGAATAAAAGGGATGTTCTCATTAATAGGCTGAGCTTTCTGTTGATCTTTCAAATCTAGGAATCACTCTATTAATTAAAGATATCCTTTAAATCAAGAAGGGAAATTACAACTGTCGGCCTAGCCTAATATCATCAACACATCCCTCTTGTGCCAAAAATTTTCACCGCATCTAAGCGAAAAGCTTTGCTTGCAGCAAAGATTTCAACACCAAAAGATATCGTTGAGCCAAGACCTATGTACGATATAAATATTTCTATGCCACAACTGTCAGAAATAAAGGATTTTGTTTTTAAAAGGTTTTTGATGCTTTTGAGGCAAAAATTATGGTTGCAGCAAAGAATTCATCCCCAAAAGTTGCGCCAAAGCCTGTGTATGATTCAAATCTTTCTGTGCCACAACATCTCTAAGAGATAAAGGCGTCTATGCTAAACTTTGTGAGCATATTTAAGCCAAACGAAGTTGTTATTGAGCCAAAACCAGTGTATGATCCAATCTTAGAAAAAAAAGCATCACTTCTAAAATTTTATAGCACTTATGAGCCAACAGAAACAAAGGCTTCTTTATTTTAGCGTGGATTGGAATGGTCAGGGATTGCTTCACCTAGCAGGGTTGCTCGACTAGCCTAATCAATAGAAATTAGAAGTCCTATCGTGTGCCATCATTTATATCACTTCACCTCTACCTCACAATAAAGACATTTAATTCATGGATGGATTATACTGTAGACAAGTATGCAACTTCAGATTTCAACAAAATCATGACATGACAAAAATACGATTGCGCAGACATAAGAACGTCCTATCAACCTACTGATGAAGGAGTGCAGATTACAAGAGATGTTGGCCATGCATCAAAATGTCTATTATCAGCACATAAAAGTAATCAAATATTTAAGATGATTGTTCACAGAAAAAAATATATCATTGTAACTTCCGTCAACCAATCTTTTAAATAAATTTCAACCAAAATATCTAGAGCAATATTTTAAGTTGCATTCACATCGGGTTCACCAAATGTAATTAGGAAAATTTTCAGAATATTGCAAGTAACATAAAACTAAATCCCCAATCAACAATAGAGCACAATGAGAACAAGAAGCAAAATAAGATGAAACAACATCACCTAGTCTTCAAGCCTCCATTGGTTGACCTCCATTGGCCTTCTCCATCTTGTTGAAAATGATATAATTGCCCTCAAATTTGAAGTGCAACTATAACCTATGCCAAAGACAAGCAAAATATTCAAGTAAAATGTATGCTCAAGTGCTCAAAAAGCTCTCAAGCATGCTGAAAATAACTTGTGTGTCTAAAATGACTTGGAAGAGGGCCTTTTAAAGAATTCCAAATTGAGAATGGATGGCCAGGATTAAAAGTTGGTGAAGCCCTAAGATCAAAGGCCAAGAATCATTGTCATAAGGAGGATTAGGGTTAGGGAAACATTAGGTCAAAGTTAGGGCAAGCCTTGAAATGAAGGGTTGGGATTTAATTGGAGATAATCAAATCAATGGTGGAGAAAACTAGATAGTTGGAATATTAGAAATGATGTAATTTATGGAGGAATGTTGACTTATGAATTAAATAATGGTTTAATTCATAAATGGGAATGAGACAAAAGACTTGATATTTATAATTATTTTAATTATTTATTTGGTGGGATGGAATGTGGGATAAATAAATGAGTTTATTTGATAAAAAGATAAATGATAATGTTATGGAGGAAATAAGGATTGATCAGTGACACATTTAAATAAATAAATGTTATTTATTTATTTAAATAATCATGGAGGAATGGACATGATTAGATAATTGGATTATGTGAGGGAGAAGTGTGATCATCTTAGAAAAATATGGTTTACAGGCTAAGGCCATTTTTATGTGTCTATAGGATGAAATTAAAGACAAATTTGTGAAAAATTATGTGTATAACATTGACATGGACACATCCATACTAGCTTATTCAATCTTACACAAGAAGATGTTGATGAAACATTTATCCCATTCTTCCAAAGATGGAGAATTCTAGCAAGTCGTCACATTAACATACCTAAGAAAGAAAAGGTTGACATGTTTTTCCAAACATTCCTAGGCCCATTGAAATATGGATTGCAAGTTCATTGTTGCACAACCTTCGCAAACCTAATCGAAAAGGGTGTCCAAGTTAATAAAGCCCTCATTGCTAAAGGGGAATTAAAATATGGTCCTAAAAACACAAACACAAATCCGCCTGCTGACAAAAATAAGTATTGGGTCAAAAATAAACATGTTACCAATGATGGTGTTGTTGATGCCAAGGTTGTGAACATGATGGGAACAGTGATTTCTCTTAAAGGAACTCAACCTCAAAACAAACTGACAACAATACTGACACCCCCCGTCAATAACCAAAGTGGTCAAAATAGTCAAAGTCAAGGACAACCCTGCCAGACAAGACAATTTCTGAAAAGATGAACATACACCGCTTTGGGGGAGCCAATTGAGGATGTCCTTAAGAAGCTCCTTCAAAATGGTCCCATCACACTTGAGGACCCTAAACCATATGACCCAAGGCATTTTAAACCATCATGGTGGGAGATAACACATTTTGTGATTACCATCGGACTAAAGGGCATAAAAAATTTTCATGTCGACAAATAAGAAACATTGTACAAGACCTCTTTGAAAATTGAGTAATTGAAGTGGGTGGGCCACAATTTGCATCCAATGTAGACCACACCATTCTTAAGAACCCACTGCAAGACCATGGTTCTAATAAATCCTCCTCATCAAGTCCCAAGACTAATAACAATCAAGTCAACTACGCTTGTGTTGCATTTGATTATTCAGGAGGAACCATCATTAATAATGTTTGAACCAATGATGAATATGTCAATACTATAACTATCAAAAGAGAACCTAAATGCAATGCTACTACTCGAAGTGGCAAGATCACCATAGCTAGTCCACCTCCTCGACAATCAAAAATTACAATACCAGGTCCATCCACAAAACAACCACAATCAAGCCCATTTGCAAAGCAGTCCCAACCTAAGATTCAATTTAACCTCATTGACCAACTAGGAAAAACCCTTTCACAAATATCCATACTCGAGCTGCTTCACATAAGGCTATACTTGAAAAAACCTTGCAAGAGTTCATTGTCCCTCAAGACATTGATGTCAGCCAATTTGATGCCATGGTGGGTTATCTCACTACACCCCATCATGTAACATTTTTTTACCAAGATTATTCATCACCAAAGTCCAACCATAACGACACATTACACATTGAGGTTTTCATCCATAAACATAAGGTCAAATGAGTTTTAGTAGATGGCAGAGTAGGACTAAATATATGCTCCTTAAAATTGGTTAAGGCTCTAGGTTTTTTTGATGCTTGCATAGATGCAACAAAGAGCATAGTCATAAAAGTATATGATCACGAGGAACGTTCCTCTCATGGTGTGATCACTCTTCCTATCAAAGTTGGATCAGTCATTGTAGATACAACTTGCCAAGTCCTAGATCTTGAATTACCTTATAACATCCTGATTGGCTGACCTTGGATTCACGCCCTCAAAATTGTTCCATCCACCTACCACCAATGCCTGAAGTTTCCCTTTGACAGCACAGAGATCACCATATATGGAGACCCCAACCCTTTTCAATATTGTACCAATCTAAGGGGTCTTTCCAAACATCAAGTTCCCATCAATTGAAAAACTCCTAGCTCTTCTTCTTCCAAATTCATTGACCCGTCCACACTCGCATCATCATCCATGTCCACTCCATCCACATATTATGCCATGCCATCATCTTCCTCACTTCCTAAGGTTGATTCCACTATCAAGATCCAGGGCCTAGGCTATGGAGAATTCAAACTGAATATGGCATATAGCATCACAACAATACCCAAGTCTCTTAAGGTCTATGGTCAGCCATATTTTAGAATGGAACCTAAAGAAATCTTCAAATTTTTTCCAAAGACAATTTTCATAAAATGGGGAGACATGAACAACGAAGACATTATCGACGTAATAGGATGTCTTTATAAAAAAATGGAAGACCGATCCCCATTACCAATTAAGATATATGGCAAAGGATATGACATGATGAAGGATAAAGGCTACAATGTAACTAGTGGCTTTGGCAGAAATAAAATTGGGCAAAGAGAGCCCATAGAACCTTCCAAATGACCAAAATATCTTGGGTTAGGGTATGGTCTACCCGAAAATGGTGATCGACGTACCAATGGACTTTCAAGTGAGAGCGTGAATTCTTCAAAAAGTGTCAAGACTATTGAGGAATCCCCTACTGAAACTAACTCCCATGAGTGGGAATATGGCTCCCAATGATCCCTAAGTGACTATTGCCTTGATAACTTGTTCCTTGAACCTAGAGAACTTACCTTTGAACAAATATTTTGGAAAATGTTTAAAATTGAAACCCGGCCTATCTTCCCAACCACCTGAACTTAATGACCATCATCAGGACTCATCTAAGTTGTCACATGACACTATTGACCATAATGATAGTCCTTTTGTCCCTTATTTTTACAATGAGTATGAGTAAAGCGAAGAAGAATATTGGATAGAATTTGACTAGGAGCTCGACAACGACAACTTCATTTTCAATGTCTCTGAATCTGTCTACATGCTTTTTGCATCCTCCCCACAATTCACCAATACTGATGATGGTATTTTCTTAGTCTACCCACAACTAATTGATTGGGATCAACAAGGCCTGCCAGTCTTGGACATATTTCAGAATGATGAGGCCATTGCAGAATTTATGGGACTACGTGAGGGAACACCCAGTGGTGATCACAAGGCTAGATTTTCTATTGACCTAGATTGTGTAGCCTACTTCAGGAAGACAGCTCCATCCTCTAGTCGCAAAATGAAAAATAAAAATAAAACAAAAAATGAAACTTCTTTAGGTGAAAACCAAAAGACACCTTCTAACGACAAAAAAAAAAAGGACGTAACTATGGGTGAAAACCTCTCTGAGGCACCCAAAGATGGAGGACTGGACTTTCTTCCTGTGACCCAAGAGAAATCAGCAATGCTCATAGAGGACACCATATAAGTCAACATATCAATAGCAGAAGAGCCCAAAATGGTCCTCTTTGTGGCATCCCTGACGAAAGAAGAGAAACTTGAGTTCCACAAATTCTTTGCAAAGAGAAATATTAATTTTACATGGTCATATGCCGATATGCCTGGGTTGGATCTAGAACTAGTTTTGCACCATTTTCCATTACTGCTAGATGCTAAACAAGTAAAACAAAAGCTGCACAAAATGCATCCTTAGATCACCCTGTTAGTCAAAGTTGAACTCAAGAAACTGCTAGACACGGGATTCTTACAATCTATTGAATATGCTGAATGGATATCCAATATTGTACCAATCACAAAGCCAAATGGTCAGATCCACGTCTACACAAATTTTAGAGATTTAAACAAAACATGTCCAAAAGATGACTTTTTGTTGCCAAACATAGATATCATAGTCGACCTCACGGCAGGATACGAGATGTTGTCCCTCATCGACAGTTTTTCAGGCTATAATGAGATTTATATTTCCCCTAAAGATCAACATAAAATAGCATTCACTTGTCCCTGGGATACATACTACTGGAATGCCATTCCTTTTGGTCTTAAAAATGCAGGCGCCACATATCAAAGAGCTATGATGATGATATTTCATGACGTGATGCACAAGATAATGGAAGATTATGTGGATGACCTTTTGGATAAATATTTAACAAGAAAATATCATTTGAATGTGTTAGAAAAAATCTTCAAGAGATTGGAAGAATACAAGGTCCGCTTGAATCCGAAGAAATGTGTCTTTGGCATCACGACAGGAAAACTTTTGGGATACATAGTTTCTCGTAGAGGCATTGAGGTTGATCTAACCAAAGTGAAAGCAATATTAGACATGCCTCCTCCAAAATGGATAAGTGAACTCAAGACATTACAATTCAGGTTACAATCCATTCGGTGCTTCATAGCACAATTGGCTGACAAGTTTCAACCATTTCAGTATCTTCTACGGAAGGGTATCCCCTTTGTGTGGACAGATAAATGTCAGGAAGCCTTTCAACTAATCAAAGACTATCTCTTGTCACCACCTATTTTAATGCCACCTATTGAAGGGAAATTGTTGATCTTATACATTTCTACAACAACTTCAGCACTGGGGGCATTACTGGCATAGAATGACCATGAAGAAAAGGAACAAGCCATATACTACATTAGTCAGACACTAGTTGGATATGAGTTAAACTATACATCCATTGAACGTGCATGTCTAGAAATTTTCTTTGTTGCTCAAAAGCTAAGACACTATATGTTGAGTCATAGGACATAGTTGGTAGCAAAGATTGACCCCCTGAAATATCTTTTGAGTCACGCTGCACTGACAGGACATCTGGAAAAATGGGTCATGATCTTGAGTGAGTATGACATTTAATATGTGGAACAAAAGGCCATAAAAGGACAAGTGATAGCATAAAAACTAGTAGATGCACCTGTACAAAGTGATCATCCATTAGTGGCAGACTTTCCAAATGAGTCCATATTCCATATAGAACCTAAGTCACCTTGGAGGCTATACTTTGATGGGTCTCATACTAGTCATGGCTCGGGGGCAGGAATATTGTTTATCACACCACAAGGAGACTCCATCCCCAAGTCCTTTTGCATTGCTTTTCCATGTAAAAATAATGTGGTGGAATACAAGGCACTTGTGACAAGGCTCAGAATGGCCATAAAATGGAAAATTAGAACACTTCATTTTTATGGAAATTCCCAGCTGATCATCAACCAAGTTAATGACAAATATGACACCAAGGATGAGAAATTGATTCCTTACAAATGGATGGTTGATAGCTTCCAGACATATTTTCACATGTTGACTTTTGAACAAGTTCTGAGGGTACAAAACAAGGCAACAGATGCAATGGCTACAATTGGTTCTCTCCTAGACATCCCAAGTAATGTGCCACAATTTGAGTTTTTGGTAGAACAAATGTTGGTCCCTGCATATGATATCCTAAAATCAGCGATGGTTTGTGAGCTTGTTGGTCTCAATTCTCCTTGGTATCAAGATATTTATGACTATCTCAAATCCCAATTCCTTCCCCCCAACCTATCCAACAACCAGCAAAATTCCTTTATGTGAAAAGCCGCCAGATACACCATCGTCAGCGACACCCTCTACCATCGTAGCTTTGACAACACCCTTCTTCGATGTCTCGATGCCAACGAAGCATGCACAACCTTACGTGAAGTACATGAGGGTATATGTCAGTCTCATTTGAGTGTTCCTACTCTAGCCAAAAAGATAATGAGACTTAGGTATTATTGGCCGACCATTGAGAAAGACACACTTGAGTTTGTCAGGACTTGTCGCCAATGTCAAATACATAGTGATTTAATTGATGCTCTAGCACATGAACTTTGGCCGATTACATCTCCATGGCCCTTTGCACAATGGGGACTCGACCTGGTGGGAAAAATACACCCTACCTCCTCCAATGGCCACAAATTTATTATCACCACTACTGAGTACTTTACTAAGTGGATTGAAGTCATCCCCCTTGCATACATAACTGGAAAAAAAATTCAAATTCATTCTTATCCAGCACATGAACTTCAGCCGATTACATCTCCATGGCCCTTTGCACAATGGGGACTTGACCTGGTGGGAAAAATCCACCCTACCTCCTCCAATGGCCACAAATTTATTATCACCGCCACTGAGTACTTTACTAAGTGGATTGAAGCCATCCCCCTTGCATACATAACTGGCAAAAAAAATTCCAAATTCATTCTTATCCAGCACATGAACTTCGGTCGATTACATCTCCATGGCCCTGCGCACAATGGGGACTCGACCTGGTGGGAAAAATCCACCCTACCTCCTCCAATGGCCACAAATTTATTATCACCACCATTGAGTACTTTACTAAGTGGATTGAATCCATCCCCCTTACATACATAACTGACAAAAAAATTTCCAAATTCATTCTTATCTACATCATTTGTCAATATGGTATTCTATAGCCCATCATCACAGACAACGAACGTTCGTTCAAAAACCAAGATGTTCATGAGTTATGTGAGCAATTTCATATTAAACATCATTTCTCAACGTCATATTACCCACAAGTAAACGGTCAAGTTGAGGCGTCCAATAAAACCATCCTTAAAATTCTTAAAAAGATTGTCAATGATGTTGGTCGTGATTGGCACATCCAACTTAACCCTACTCTATGGGCTTACCGCACCAGCATTCACATGCCTATAGGAGCCACTCCATTCACTTTGGTCTTTAGAGTTGAAGTCATACTTCCCATCAAGGTTGAAATTTCATCCTTATGAGTCTCCTTGATGGGTCTAGTAGATGATGAAGAATACAAACAATCATGACTACACAAGCTAGAGATGCTAGAGGAAAGAAGACATAATTCCCTGAATCATCTACATGCATATCATAACCGTCTATGTCAGAGTTACAACAAGAAAGTCATGGTCAGAAATTTTGACATTGGAGATTTAGTCCTCATGCAAAATCCTAAAAATCAGGTTGATAGAGAAAAACCTGGCAAGTTCGAACCAAATTGGCTAGGTCCTTATGTCGTCATATCCTCTTTCAGTTCTAGAGCATATCAGTTGGCTACTCCAGATGGTGGAAAACTGACATAGCCCATCAACAATCTACATCTTCACAAGTTCTATGCATAACATCAGAAAATTGGGTTGAAAACCTTAAAAATTAAAAAAATTAAAAAAACATAGAAAAAATTGCCACCCTGATGAAAACCTGGAAAACAAGCATCTTGGTGATACCAAAAAAATAATAATAATTAAAAAAATGACAAAAATAGTAAAGAGAAATAATTTGTCCAAAAATGAAAACTTGGTAAACAGGCACTTTGAATAAGTATCATGGTGAAAACCTATCAAACAGGTGCCATGTGTTGTCGATCATTGCTCTGCCATCTATTGTCCTCTATCTACCTTAGTCCATAATAAACAATCACCTTTCTGACACCACCTTGGTACCTATCTCAAAAACCCCATCATTTTCTCCCATGGCTAATAATGATTGACATAAAGTCCTACATATCACTCATTCATCCCCCACACATGTTTTTTCTGCATTTGTCTAGTTGGATAGTCTTGGACCTAACTAGGGGGAAAAAAATTTATCAAGTGACTATAGTGGGTATCGCAAATGGTCTCAGAAATCAAAAAAGTCTTGAAAAAAATCATAAAAATCATAAAAAGTCCTAGAAAAATCATAAAAATCATAAAAAGTCTTGAAAAAATCCTAAAAATCATAACAAGTCCTGAAAAAATCATAAAAATCATAAAAAGTCCTGAAAAGATCATAAAAATCATAAAAATTCTTGACAAAATCCTAAAAATCATAAAATGTCCTTAAAAAAGACCTAAAAATTGAAAAATGTCTTGAAGAGATCCAAAAAACCCAAAACAAATTCAATGTCAATTAAACCAATCAATTAAATCGAGTCAGTCATGTCAGTCAGTCTTGGTCACTTATCTTAACTGTGTTGTCTCTATGCATTCGCTACGTAGGAAAGGCTCACCTTGGAGCCCTCGAGACATTAGGTCAATCCTTTTAGGTTGTCAAAATAAAAATCATGGCTCAATCTTTGGTCATCAAGACAAATTCATTGGTCATGTCGAACTATGAGGTCTCTGATTGTATGACGTAGGCAAGGCCATCTGTCGATGAACCCCTAAGGTTGCACTAGGTCAGTCCATTAAGGTTCATGGCACTACACTAGCACACATGTCAAAATGTCTTCAAGTCAAACAAGTCATCTCCAAACAAGAAAACTATTGCAACCAAACTCTATAAATTCTTCGATAAACACATCAAATACATCAACATGTCAACATTGACATGTAGTCAACAGCTGTCAAACTTTAGTCAACAACAACCAAACTTTGGACAATCTCTGTCAAAATAAATCAAACTCAGTCAAAATCAGTCAAACAGTCAACTCTTGGTTATCCTTAAGACGTGCCCTTTTGAAGCGTGGCCTTTGTCATCTATACCTTAGGATGTGTCCTTCCTAGGTATTGTCACCATCACCTAGCAATTTGAGGGATCTTCTAGAAATTTGAGAATCAATCCTCTTAACATTGACATGATTTAGGCTATGTCCTTGAATTTGGAAACCTTTGACATTCGACACTTTGACATCATCAAATATGACATCCTTGGCATTCAAAAAATTTGACACCTTTGGCATTCAGCATCGTCAAACCTGGCATCTTGACATTAAAACACTTGGCATTCAAACACACTTGGAAAAAACTTGGCACTTGTTTTTGGCTTTTTCATCATGTTACTAGTTTCTCAGCGATGTCCTAATAATAGGATTTAGAGAAGCAACGATGTATCATGATGATTGTCTTATCTTGTCTTTTTGTTAGTCATGTTACTAGTTTCTCAGTGATTTCTTGACAATAGGATATAGAGAAAAAATGACGTATCATGATGATTGTCTTGTCTTGTCTTTTTGGCAGTCATGTTACTAGTTTCTCATAGATGTCCTGACAAACAGGATTTAGAGAAGTAGCAACGTATCATGATGATTGTCTTGTCTTGTATTTTTGGAAGTCATGTTACTAGTTTCTCAGTAATTTCCTAATAACAGGATTTAGAGAAGCAGCGATGTATCATGACAATTGTCTTGTCTTGTCTTTTTGGTAGTCATGTTACTAGTTTCTCAGCGATGTCCTGATAACAAGATTTAGAGAAGCAGCGATGTATCATGATGATTGTCTTGTCTTGTCTTTTTGGCAGTCATGTTGCTAGTTACTCAAGGATGTCCTGACAACAAGATTTAGAGGAGCAACAATGTTTCATGACTTGTCTTTCTTTTCTTTTTATGCTTATGGTTGATTATGATAAAAATACTGGGCCAATTGCGCTCTTTGTATGAGTCATGATCATCCTTGTCGCTAACTGCTTGTCTTATGTGATAGTACGACCTTGCACACCTTGATCTATGTCATGTCATGGTGTTTGATGGCGATTACAATAATCCGCCCAATGATGATTAAAGAGAAATAATTATTAAATCCCTATAGTAGTATGTTGAAGGATTTGGTCTTTGCACTAACATTCATCTCCTTATGTCTTGTCATCCTGTCTCATCCATCTCACGACAAAATCCTATGACATATAAAAACATAAGTGCATACATGATCAAATAGGTATTGCATTAGGTCCATACGTACATCATCAAAACCATATACATTGCATCATGCATAGTCAAGCATTAACATAATCATAAACATGGAATCTATTCAAATAAATACATTATGCATATCATCATCATTCATGGCATAACATCATCATGACATATAAATAAACATCACATCAACATGACATCACATCATAAATAATCATCATAAATAGACACGACATGGCATAAAAATAACATCATCATCATAGGCATCACATGATCATCATAACTGCATCATCATAATAATCATCACATAAACATACATCATAATGCATAAATCACATCACATCACATAGCACATATAGGTCACATCAAAACTGCATCATATATATATCACCTCAAAAACAATGTCACAAGATAGAATCATGATATCCCAAAAATAAGAACTCGCGGGCTCAATGGTCAAATATAAATGTCATAAGTGTTTGAAATGTCCTAATGCATGACAGTAATAAACATGGCTATGTTGAACTCTCCTCATCCCCTTGAGGAGAAGATCTAGGGAACTGATGCTCTGTCAAGGGAATAGATGCCACTATGGGTACAGTAGCCTGTGCCTGGGAGGCTGAAGGATTTGTCACTATGACATGTACTGACGGCATCATCTATGTGGTAACTGTTGGTGTAATTAATATTTAATTACACTTTACATAAGTTAGGCTTTATTTAATTCTTAAGTTTTAGGTTCTTATCTTTATCTTTTGAGCTATCTTGTTGCTCAAGATAAGATTAGGGTTTGCATCTTTGCTTTTATAAAGCAAATCATTATCATGTAATTTTTGAACTCTCAAATAATAATATTTGCACATCTTCTTGCAAATCTCTTGCTTTTTTGTTTTTCTCTTCTGTGGAAGGATTATTCTGATTTGCAAACTTGATCTTGGTTTCTAACATGGTATCAGAGCCTTGATTTGCAACCCCTTCTCAGATTTTTGAGAAAATCATTACAGGGTTCATTCGGGATTCCTCGAGGATATCATGCCTTGAGTTCATCTATGTGGCATTTTGGATTAGATCAAGCTTCACCATTGGATTCAGAGTGCTGGAAAAAGTCAAGATTGATTTTTATTTTGTAGATTTTGGTCATTGTTTGCCAAATCTGCGAGGGTTTCAAGTTCAGAGATTTTTTGCAAGTTCAAAAGGTAGCCGAATTTTCAGAGCAGTTTGGCCACAAACAGAGGTCACCATCGCATCCAGAGCGGCCAAAAAACCTAAAGATTGACGGTAAACTGGCCTATATTCGGCGTCGGCTGTTCGTGAGGCAAAAAAATTTATCCGTACAACCCTGTTCATCATCTGCATGCAATTCAAGGTGATTTTTTTTTTTTTTTAAATCATTTGATTTTTTTCTGCAAAATTTTAAAACAAATCATTCAAAAAGTTTTTAGAAAACTTAAAAACATTGCAATTTTTTTATTTAAAAAAAAAAATTAAAAAGACAAAGTACCTAGAAGGTACGTACCTACACAGGGTACTATGCAGGTACTGACCTACATAGACCCGCAGGTCAGACTGCGTGCCTTCCCATGGTCACAATTTTTATGATTTAAAAAAAATCAATGTTTTTAATATTTTTTTTAACAAAAAAATATAATTTGTAAATTTTTTTTATTGTTTTTTTATAAAAAAACATTTTTTTCTAAAATAAGCCCAATTGAAGAAATTCGTTGATGGTCATTTGGTTGTCAAATTTAGGCCCGGATTTTGCTGCAACGGCCGTATGACCATCAAATTTAATCCAAAACTGTGTTTTCCCCATTCTGGAGCAGTGTTCATGAAATCGGGTGTATTTTTTGCATACGATCTCCGTTTTTTGCAAACGAAATACCGTTGGAAAGCTAATTCCGATGCCAATCTAGTGGTGTAGGTATTTTTACCAGATCTTGCTCTAGATTTATTTTTCAGGCCTTTGAAATCATATGTTACTATTTTCACTCTGAAAGGCATATCTTTTGACTCGGTGATCCATTTTTCGTCATTCTTGTGGCGTTGGAAAGCTGATTCAGTCATCTACACATATCTAAGGTCTATTTTATTTTTCTATTTATGTATTTTTGTATTCTCTCATTTTACAATCATCGGGTTATTGTAATAAATGAACTATGATAAAGTTCCATTCAGGGGGGTTCTTGCATAATAATTTCGATTAGAGTGTGCATGCACTTTGATCTCCATATTTAATTTTGATTTGTTGGAAAATCACATGAATTATCTAGTCTCCTTGTTCTTTTGGCCACATTTTTTCTCTTGCTTGACACATATCAGATTCACATCTGGTTCACACTTTAGATTGAGAGCCTATGGTTAATGATCCACATTAGATCCATCTCAGTTTGAGGGCCATGTTTTTATGGTTAATGTTCCAGAGTCTTCATAGTACTCCTTCCCATGGAAGAGTTTTAGTCATAGTTTGGCATCAACATCGAGATACACGGCTTCCAGATTATGTCATCATCTCATCTCCTATTGCTTCATAGATTCTAGGGTTGTTCCAGTTTGTGAGTTTTCTAGTGTTCCATGGCATCAAGTCTGTTGTTGCTTTATCATGATTCCTTGAGTCAATCAGTGACTCTCATCTAGTTTTAGTAGTAAACAGAAGTATCTTTCCTTTCTTTCCAGAATCAGGTTCCAGTGTTACTCCACAGTGTTCTTCCAATGCTTCTTTGCAGCAGTCATCTCATTGTAGGGGGGTTTTGTCCCACTGGGTTTTCCTTCTCTACCTCATTCATTACATTTTTACATGAGTACCTGATCAAGCCTTGTTATCGGGACTCATCTTTGCATAGTAATTTTGCTTCTCCCTAAGTTGCACTTATGGGGGGGTGTTGGTGTAATTAATATTTAATTACACTTTACATAAGTTTACTTAGGCTTTATTTAATTCCTAAGTTTTAGGTTCTTATCTTTATCTTTGGAGCTATCTTGTTGCTCAAGATAAGATTAGGGTTTGCATCTTTGCTTTTATAAAGCAAATCATTATCATGTAATTTTTGAACTCTCGAATAATAATATTTGCACATATTCTTGCAAATATCTTGCTTTTTTGTTTTTCTCTTCTGTGGAAGGATTATTCTGGTTTGCAAATCTGATATGTCACTAGAGGCTAGTTGTGCTCTAACTTGTGCCCTAACCCAGTGGAACCATGACTGTGACCTGATTTGTGACTCAAGGCATGCATGTAGGAGTGGCTAGACATGTTCCTTGATTAATTCCCTAAGGAAGTGGATCCCCCTGCACTGCTTTGAATCCTACTGTTGTTGCCACTCCCTGGCCTGCTACCACTACTCGTCCTTGTTTGAGATTGTGTCAAGGTAGGATCTCACCTCTCAAGTGGCACCTCCTACTCATATAATAACTTGTATCATCCCAGATGGGTGCTAACTTTAGAAAACTCTTATGCCATATCCCCTTATGGTCTTGTGCATAACCATGCAAACTTTGTGCACCACTGAGCCGACTCCTATTGGTGGATCACTGCCTGATCCCGTTCTATGCTGACCACCTCTAGCTTTGCATGTAGTGCCCTAACCTGCGTTGTTCTCTCATCTAACCTCTATTGTAGATCTACCACCCGTTGATCTGTAGTCACATCATGTGGCAATGGTGATCCTGAAGATATCTTCTCCTCCCCCTCTACCATCCTCCACCTCACTAGTGGCTCAACCTCATCTATAGCATCATCGTCATCCCCAATATCATCCTCCTCTCCCATTTCCTCCTCTCCTTTGAATCCTTCATCCTTCAACATCTCAATCTCCTCCTCTGCCACATGCACCTCCTATATTGCCTCCTCAGCCACATGCTCCTCATGTCTCTCCTCCTCTGCCACATGTTCCTCCTACCTCAGCTCCTCCTCTCTCTTCTCCTCCTTGGCTACCTCAGGGATAGCATCTAGTGCCGCTCTAGCCACATGTTGTCTCACCCTCCTCCCCTATCTCCCACTATATCCTCCTCTCCTCCTGTCGTCTCCTCCATCATCTATGTCGTCTTTGTCTCTCCCTCCACCCCTACCTCCATCTCTCCCTCAGCCTCTGCCTCTCCCCCTGTCTTCAACTTTTCCTCCCTGACCACCTTGTAGCACATGTGGTATAACTAATCTCCTATCAACCGGAACTAGTCCATCTAGATTTTCAAAGACACTGGGCAATGAGTCTGCTACCATAAATCATACTTTGTTGTAGTCCCTGGATCTACAATCCCTCTGCTTCACCCCCACTATTGTGCTACCAACCCATCAATCTGCTACTTTGCAAATGGCATAGATATCGATGGACCCCAAGTTGAATCTCTGGATGACCTAGCATACTCATTTGTACCCATCAGAACACCTTGTTTCTCACCAAACTATTGTAGTACCCTTTGAGACATGTACATCTTGATAATCAGCTGGCTCTGCAAAGTCCAACCAATCAGATATCTGAACTACCTACAAAAACTAAGATGATCAGCCTCATCCTCCCACTACCTGCAATCCCTGTATGGCCTCCAAATGAAATAAATCATGGTGTCAATTTGGTGTCTCCAATAGCCTATCTCACCGACTCGGGTCTACTGCAAAGCACCTGCATAATAATAAATGTAAGGCATTCCATCTACCAGTTGTGGTCTCTAAATAAGCAGACAGAAGATAGCAACGTGCTCCCACACCCAGATCATCAAGAGTGTCATATTGTAGCCAATGCTTTGCGCTCTCCCATAGGCCACCTCATGTAACTGATGATATAACATACCCAATAGGCAAGGACCCCAAGCATACATAGTAATGTCCTGTCTCATCCCAATGAGTACATCACCCCATCCAATGGAAAATCCATGTCCTCGGTGCTCTAGAATCATTACACCTATGATCAATGTATCCAATAGGTCATCAAATTTCCCATAATGCTCCATCATGAACTCCCAATGGATCTCATAACCCTCAATCCCCAACCCTATGCCCTGATCATGATAATAAGTTGTGAACGTCTAGTACCCATGTTGTGGGTTGTATACTATCTGCTCTCCTTAGATCAACAAGAAAAGGATCTAATACACGTCCTTAAGAGTGACAATGGCCTCCCCCATCGGCAAGTGGAAAGAGCAGGTCTTTGAGTGCCATCTCTCACAAAGTACAGTCAAAAGCCCCCTATTTTCCCAGATAATGGACATATAGGCGACATAGTAGAATCTCAGTCACATCAAACGTTGTTGCTTTCTATCCCGCAGTTGGTCCCAAAATTTTAAGTCGACGGCCTGCTCTCTCGAGTATAAATTGGTGCTAACTATCTCTGCACATGTCAACACATGCATTAGCACCTTATTGAAAGCATCATTATCATTTATCTAACTTAAAAGCATTTCAAATTTGAAATTAAACAAAGTTGGCCTTAGTCAAAGTCAAAGTCAAATGTGTCGTGTCGACTTCATTTGCATCGCAATAAGGTGTTTGTGTCACTTCATACATCAATTGTGTCTTGATTTTGTGATTGCGTCATTCAGGCCCAAATTTGTGTCACAATAGAGTAACTGTGTTACAATTTTTGTCACATGCATCATTCAATTCAAATGCATCACTTGATTCCGCGAATGCGTCGCAATATTTCAATTGCAGCATTACATCCTTTAATTGTGACACAACTTGGAAAATGTGTCACAATTTTTCGCAAATGTGTCACACTTCCTTGCCCTAACCTAATGACCTTTCGTGTTTGTATTGTGACGCATCAAATGCATCGAATGCGCATGTGAATGTGGCTTACATGCATGCATATGCATCGCAACACATTTGTTATTTGACCTAAAACCCTAAAAATGGCACAAAAATTCATGAAATGATAAAGCAAGTTAGGGGTACGTACTGTTGGCTCTGAGCCCTTTGGTCACCTATAGGTCCACACAATCTCCTTGCGATGCTCTGAACCAAAGTCCTCCTCGCTCTGAGCTCTCAAATTTACTAAGGTGAAAAGTGAAAATGAATTGACTTTTACCCCATTTTGAACCTATTTATAGGGTCAAAATGGCATTTGTCAAACCTTTTATTACTAGAGGCTCTTTTGACCAACTTTGACCACCCTTTTTGGCTACTTTCAACTCCTCGAAATCTGAAATCATCTATGCCATTCTCTTTATGGTCATCAAATTGACTTGTCGGGACACTTTCCAAATTTTTTTATCGTTGGGCCAAAATTTGAAAATTTTCCCGAGGGGGCACAGATACTTTGTACCTTCGTTGGAGCATGACTATGATTTATTTTCTTTGCCACAATGCGACAGGCTGCATTATGACAAAGAGGGGAAAAATGTAGACACATAAAAATGACCTAGGCCTGCAAGCTCTATTTTTCACCTTTTTCTTCCTAACATAATTAAGACATTTTACTTATGTCCTTGGTCCACCTTCGACTATTAATTAAATAATTCATAATTATTTAATTAATTCATGTCTTTTTATTCTTCATGATTATTAAATATATAAATTTTATTTATTTATTCAATACGTCACTAATTGTCTAATATCTTCCCATAATTAAATAAATTTCTTAATTTATTTAATTATCCTTGTCCAATAATTCCTCATGATTATTTAAATAGATATATTTTATTTATTTATTTAAATATGTCACTAATTTTTAAGTCTTCTTATAATTAAATAGATTCTTTAATTTATTTAATTATTCGTCACCTTCTCTAATTAAATAATTATCTTTAATTATTTAATTTGACATTTCCCTCCTTTTAGTAAATAATTCAAAATAATTAATTACTGTCATGTGGTCCCACCTTTTGAATTAAATTAATTTTTAATTCAAAATAGTCTTTTTCCTCAAAAATTAAATAATTTCCATTTGTTATTTGATTTTCCAGCCACCTCCTTTTTTGTACCAATCTTATCTCTTGTCACATGCATTGTCAACCCTTGATTTGATTTTCTAAAAATAAATCATGTCCATTCATTTTGAATTTTACCTAATTTTTCCCTAACCCTAATTGTGGGTTGTCAAATTGAATCTTATCCATTGATTATAGGGCATTTGTCAACTTTTGATCTTGGTTGTTCACTCAAAATTGTATTTTCTATAAAATGGCAATTTTGGTCTCATTTTGTCATCTCATGCAATCTTGTTTTGTCACCTCATGCTATCTAGATCTCATGCAATCTTTTTTTGTCACCTTATGCTATCTAGTTCTCATGCAATCTTGTCTTATTCACTCTTTTCATGCTCTTACACTTGTCATATTGTCATAGGCATAATTTAGACATAGTTTAGATGCTTAGTACTTGCATTATAGCTTAGTATTGCATATTGTAATCTCTCAAATATTTCAACATTTGCTTAGGGCTCATCATTGTCATTAGATTTCTCATCATAAATCTAAGGGAAACATCATATTTTCAACAAGTTGAGAAGGTATAATGGAGGTCATCCATGGGGAATGAAGACATTTTGGTGAGATCTTCTCATTTGTTTTCATGTATTTCCTTTGCACTTCATTATCACTTTTGGTTTTTATGCTAATGCTTTAATCTATTAACCCTAGAAAAATTCCCTTAGTTACACAGCTTCTCGCTCAGGGAGTCCCGCAAGGAAAATTCCACACTAGCCTATGGACTTAGCCATTTTAAGCATTTCATAACCGACACACCTAGGGAAACTACAAGGGCAGATTCCATCGAGTGGAAGGCTGTGACTTCGTTGTTGAGCATGGCCTAGCCTAAATGGACCTCTACCTATAGAATCTCGCACGAAGGTAGCCATGAAGGCTCGAACTCAAAGCGCTCACTTGATTTAAAACTTTAGCATGGTAAAGATGGAGGGTCGATGATTCAAACACGAGAATTGGGAGAGCAAGGGACGACAAGATTCATGTCATTAACCATGGCATTCCATAGAGAGTTCCCCCAAAGTAAAAACCTACACTATACTAACCCTTGGAGGTTTCGAGATCTAGGGTTTGATGGCTTTTGGAAAATCCAAAATTTTGAATTAAATTTATGAGTGCACGATTAATTACGAACTCTGCTAACACAGCGACAAGGGAGTTCATACCTCATTTCACACAAATGGAGAGGGTGGACAAAGCTCAAGTCTTCAGACCTTTTGCATGTGCAGCTCTCTCCCTTGCTTTCAAAATTCTAAATTCTTGGATGAAAATGATAGGTCAAAGGTGTTATTTATAAGTCCCAATGCCATAAATGCAATACATTAATTGTGAATTTTCAAAGTACATGTAGTGGGTGGAAATGCGGAGATACGACAAGCAAAAGTTGGGGGGAGAAAGTCTATTAAGAAAAGAAAGTGTGGAAGCACCATGTGGGAAGTCTATCATGGAAAGATGCAAGGTGAATGCCACAGGCAGTGGCGAAGTATAGATGGTGTTCCACATGTAGAAACCCATAGTGAATTTTCTGCACAAGGCTCAAACTTCCCACTTGAGAAAACGGCTCGAGCATGATGGAATCTTTTTATTTTCAAGGTGTTTGATCAACCTCAATCCAAAATAAGGGCACAAAAATCAAGGAAAATGTGAACCGACCCAGTGAAAGTAAAACAAAAAGGGGGGGCCTCAGTCTAAGAGAAGCATGTGTGTAGAAGGCACAACAGCTACCTCGGTGAAAAACACACACAAATGCTGAAGCACAAAGTAGTTTTTGGAAAAGGGCTTCAAAAAAAACTTTCAAGTAAATACAACTTCCAAGTTTTAGAACCGGTAGATTCTCGAAGTTCAGGTAATATTTTGTAATTTTTAGAATGAAGATGTTGATTGTGAGTTAAAATTCATTTTCAGACATGAGAGAGGCATGCTTCGCATTGTTTTGGCATTTCTCCCCTTTTGAAAATGTCAAGGACCCACTAGAGGCTTTTAATTCTAACTTTGTTTGTTTGAAACAAAATGTGGAAGAATATGCAAGATTGATCTTGTAATTATAAACTACCTGAGTAAGAATGAAGCATGTGGACCAGCATATGAATGATCATCCTATTGTGCCTCAAATAGCATGCAATTAACAGAAGTAAAATTGAATTCCATGACTCTTCAAGCAATATTGGAATTCACACACAATATGGAAACACATACAGAGCAAGCAAAATGTTCAACAAAATGCCTCCATAGATGCAACCCCAAGGTAAAATATATGTGAAGTATTGAAACAGGAATAGGGAAAGTAAACACTTAACACAATCCTGCAAAGAAGTATGATCTCATGGATGTTATAGAATGGGTTTTATGGCATCCATTGAAGCACAAAGAATAGAGGAGTTATGCGAAATGTTATAGCTGCAAATTTCCTTGATAAACATTGGTGCAGAATGTGAAGGCAAGGGTCATTGGTTAAAATTTCCAGTGGATCATGACCCTACAACTACTTAGTCACCATGAATTAACATCAAATTAATGGTTTTTTTAAGACAGGTTTAATGTCTTTTAAATAAACATGGGAGCATAGACAAAGAATGTGATTGTTTCACATAAAGCCTAAAGTCCAATTCATTTGATTTTCATAAACCTAGGAATTTGTACTAGGTTTCCTTTTAAAGTTGAATTGATTGGGATTCTAAGTGGATTGAATGCAAAACACATTAGTAATGAAGTTCATCAATTCAATCAAAATTAATTGATTCCTATGTTTTAATTTACCGATTCTTGCAAATGAATTAATTAATTAATTATGTTTTTTTTGTGAATTGCAAGTATTGTCAAGGTCTAAGAAGTGAGGTGCACTAGGATATTAAATCCATATTGAGCATTTTTTATTGTTATTTTATTTAAATAACATTAATTTAAAATGATTTAAATTATTATTTTAATTGAGGGAATTAAAATTCATATACATTTAATTGAAATGTTCTGGAAATTTAATTAACTCTCAAAATTAATTAAATGTTATTAATTGATTAATTTTGTAAATTAATTAAATTTTTTTTATATTAGGGATAAACAGATTTTGAAGGGATCTGTAACCCTTTACAATTTAGAAAAAAGCTAGGCTACCGAAAGGACAGCCTATAGCACCCAAAAACCCAGCTCCCAAACCAAGAGCATCAAGATTTAGACTTAGAATTGCTCTTGTGGGAACAAAGCATCATATCGAAGGAAGGCCCAGAGGGTTTTGATTTTTTTCCTGTTACTGTAATCCAGCCTTCTTCCACTTGTGTTGCCTTAGCCTTCCAAGCCAGCACACTACTTTCTTGGGTTTGTTCCTTTGCAGCCTTGGGGGTATCTTCATTGATCGTTTGTGCAGACAAGTATTTTTCTGACAAGCTGCCTAGAGTAGGAGTAGAAGCATCTCCAACATTTGGAGACCTTGACCTTAGCTCATTATGAGTGGAAGTATTAGCCCCCCCGAAGGAGCATCCTTAGGGGAAGCTCCACAAGTCTGTGACTTAGAGGTAGCCACCTCTAAGAAGCTCATTTTTTTATCAGATTTCTTCTCAACCGTATAATGACGTTGAGAAGCGTCATTCCACCAAGTTTCCTTATGTTTTTTTTTCTCAAATCCACATTAAGCAGCAGCATGTCCAGTTTTAAAGCATCTTCTACAATGGAAAGGTATTCCTTCATAATCTAGTGATTGGACCCAAGTCCCCTTGGAGCATTCTAATGAAACCTCAGCAGGAAGTCCATTTGTAACATCAATTTCTATAAGTATTCGAGCAAATGTGGAATGAAAGATATCTGAAGATTCTTCGTCAACGAACAAAAAATCCCCAAGAGCCTCTCCCACCGATTCCAGAAGAGAATCATTCCAGAGATGGAAGGGGAGATTAGGAAGGTACACCCGGATCGATATTTTATTAAAGGTTTCAGAAACAGGATTAAAATTTGAATGCCAAGGTTTGATCATCAGCATATATTGATCCCCCAACTAAAAAAATTATCACATAAGATAGTTTTTATGTCCTGGATATTATCAAATTTAACGACAAAGAATCCCTTGGCCAAAGGGAAGTTGTGAATTTTACCAAACAAAAGAGGTTCCCACTCCTTGGAAATCCATGAATGCAGCGAAGGAAGGCTTGCCCAGAAGCCCCGAAACCTGCAGATAATCCCATGCTCAGAGAGCTTTGCTTCTTCATCGTTTATTTCTTCTATTACTTCATCCTTTAGTTTCACCGTATTAGCATTTCTCATAGGGATAAAACTTCACCCCTGCTTGAAGGACATTTTGGCCCCCATGGCCAAGCCAGAACACCCAGAAAGCCCAGTCGCTCTAGTCATTCTGGCCGCCATCGAAGCACCAACACCCACCATTCTAGCCCCTGTCGTAGCACCAACTCCCATAGTTCTGGCCGCATCCAACCCTGACCCACGTCCAACCTGATAATTTCCCTTCAAAACAGGGGTCATGTCCAAACCTGACCCGCGTCCACCCACAACCTTACCATTAATCTTCGATGCAGGGTCCACCACGGGAGGCACCGAGACAGGAGCCACCACGGGTGATGCAACCTCTACACCATTAGGGTTTCCGCCCAGCACAGGGGATTAATTAAATGTTACTAATTCATTAATTTTGTAAATTAATTAAATGTTATTAATTGATTAATTTTGTAAATTAATTAATCTGTGTCTATGTTTGTAGGTGCCTTTTTTAGATCACAATGAAGATGATTTGTAAATCAAATGAAAAAGGAAAGATATTCTAAAAGGATTATCGAACTGGAAGATAACTGAAGGGGTGATGGGCCCACTTGACATCAACTTCTAAACAGATATTGATTTATGCCAATCAAAAGGATAAACTCTGAGCAAAGCTAGAATTTACAACTTTTGAACCAAAGCTAACTAAAATTCAACTGAAGTCAAACGAGAGCTGAAATAGAAAGTTTCCTGTGAGGAGTGATTGCATGCAAGCAAAAAGCTACAACTTTTGTATGAATTGTTTTGGAAGGGTAATGATTTTGTGAGCTATTTAATGTCAAATCAAGCTCATTTGAAGGGGTTAGATAGTAGAAGGTTAGAGGATTAGGAAAATTAGTTAGAGAAATAAGTTAGTTGATTAGATTTTTGCAATATAGTAGATGATATATTTTTTTTCATTCTTAGTTAATCAAGTTAATTTGGAGACATTGGTTTTTGTACACTAGTGAATTTTACCAAAATTTTAAATGTTGCTTATTTATTTTATTATAGTAGAAGCAGTCAAACTTAAACCTATTGTAGATTACACTCTGGAATGGTATTTGTTTTATTAGTTGCATGATTTGAAGTTCTTCAAGGAAATACAATATTTTTTTATCTTTTCTTTAGTTTGAATTCTAATGAGTGATTTGCAATCCACTTTTGATTTATGCAATGTGAATGAATGTAGTTGTGTATTGGTTATAGGTTGATTTATTCTACAGTTTAATCTAGGAATTCCTTAAAGAATAATGAGTCAAGTTAATTATATGGATCAACATTCCTCTATTTCTTACATCCTTTATCTATATTTTTATTTTCTTTATCATTCAGTTAGAGTGGGTTTAGATAGGAATTTGAACTTGCAACAACCAAGAAGATTAATCACTAGCAGGCCCCTTGAATATTACAGCCATATTGACTGCTCAACAAAACAATAACGTTGTGACCCAACACCCAGGACCTTGGAAGGCGTTTGATTTATCGATCATTTGCTTCTTTCATGAGAGGTAAGGTAATTGTATCTTTCTTGCATGGTGTTGTGTCAATTTAGCCATCAATAGAATTGGTGCTAGAAGGAGGGCCCCTTGAAATTTTTTGGTATGTTGCATGTTGGAGTGGGTTGGATCTTTAGAAAACCCAGCTCCTATGGGAAGCCCTTTGTGTATTCCTGGAATTACTCATGAAATTCCTTATCACATGCATAACAAGGATTTAATGACTTTTCTTTAGGTTCAGCATGAAGACACCACTTGTCAACTATTCATCAAAACACTTCAAGGTACAACACGGAAATGGTATGTTAACCTTTCACCAAATTCCATTTGTTCATGGGAAGAATTAGAAATATTAGTTGTGGATCAGTTTGATCCTTACATTCAAGAAAGTGACCCATTACTTGAATTTTCATATATGAAAAGGGGACCATGTGAATAAATTTACTAGTTCAATCACAGGTTCTTGTTTATGTATAAACAAGTTCAAGCTTTAACTCTAGTTATTGATGATCATATACTATTAGAACATTATTATTGGGGTTTGAATGCTTCTTTTTTAGAAAAAATTAAACAGTGCAGTGAGGTTACCTCCCTACATGATGCATTAAACAAAGCTCTCGTACTGGTACCATCTGGACATGACATAAGAAACCCGAGTAACCAAATCAATGATTGTAATGACCAGGTGATCATAAGTTGTCGGTCCTTGCAACTTTATGTTGATTCACCCTCTATGCATACCCAAATGTATTCATCTTCACCAAGTAGCTACAACCTTCTTGATATTCCAAGCATCTCATTCTCTAACATTTCATATCAGATCAATCCCGTGCATGACCAATTTGGGAGTTGGAATTCACAAGATTCAACCATGGAGGTCAGTATCCCACCTCCTGATGAAGTTTTGTGACTGTATCATCTACTTTAAGTCACGCTCCAATGCATAATAGATTAAATCATGATGAAATTGTAAGCAAAGAATTAGATGAATAGGTATATTATTTTGATGGTTTATTTGAGATAGAGCATGAAAAGCATTTAAATTTGAAGCTTAATGAAAAAATAAAATCAGATTCTAACTTAGTTGAAATTGATAATATCAATGACAATAGTGAAGGATGTTAAGTATCAACACAAGACTGTTGTCATAAGAAATCAACAAGTAAAAATTATCCTTCCAATGTGTTGAACAATTCTTCTAAGAAAAATGCACAACAAGGTGATGGGTGGACAAAACAGTGTGGTTTTTATTGGGTAGATATACCATGTACACAAAATATATTAAATAAGAAATTGGTGGAATTAGGTGCTCCAAGGCTATCAGAAGTTGCTTAGTTGGATGCATGTAGGATACATTGGACAGGTCAACACTCTGAGATTGATTTCCATGTTTTCCTTGGAAGGATGAATTTTTATTTGAAGTGGTTGAACCTTGTTGAAGAGATACTTATGGAAGATCATTGGGATAGTCCTCTATTCAATAAGAGAGATGAAATAGTTAGCACACATGAAAATGATAATGATTCCATTTGAAATGATGATATTAATTGTGAGAGGATATTTAGCTCCTCCCCATCAACCGATGACCTCGAGCCTTGCATTAAAATAAACTCTACGATTGACAATGTTTCTTTACCTTGTGCAGATTTAAGAAATGTGGAAAATGAATTTACTGATGCATTCATAGATCCTTGTATGTCATTGGATAAGGAAGAAGCATCCTTTGATGAGTCAACACAAGGAAATGACCCTACTAAGTTGAATGATGAACACAGAAATGGAGAACAACATAGCTATGGATGAAGTTGCAAATAGATCTTGTGGTGAGGGACAAAAAGTTGCATGCCAAATTGATTCTTCAAAGGAGAAAGGTCAAATGGATGTGAAAATTCTTCAAGTGTTTCCTGATGGTCAATTAAATTAGATTTATACATGTCAAGAAAATAGAATAGATTTTAATGTTGATGGAAATACTGACATGGATTAGTTTAGTGTTTTATTGCAGCAAGGAATGTACAATGAGATTCACCTGGATGAAGCAAAAGAATATCAATTGGACTATCAAGAAGTTGCCTCAAAAATTGATCCACTTCAACATGACGAGGAAAATGAAATGGGGAAGTATCTTCTTTATTTTGATTTTGTTCATAAAAATTAGTTGTTTGAAGAAAATCCTAGTTTATCATGTACTAATGAATTTGATCTTAATAGTGATGAACTTGATGTTGACTTGCACATTCTTATTTATGATATGCAAGAACATGAATTGAGGAAGTATTTTCCTACCTTTGAATCTGTGCATTCGAATGGGTTGTTCAAAGAAAATCCTTGTTCACCATGTATCAGTATTTTTAGCATTAATGGTAATGAGTCAGATGTTGATTCTTAGGCCCTTGTTGGTGTCATGTTTGAAGAGTGTTGAAAGTGATGCTTCATCTCAAGAGGAAAAGGGTTCACAGACATCACTAGTTGACAATGGAGATGATTTTTGGCTCATTCCCTCTACGGAGACTAAAGGAATCAAGGACTTTGTGTCCAAGTGAAATATAGAAATGTTGGTACATTAGTATTCTAGCTACATAATGAACCACACTTTAGGTGATCCATGTAGGATCCATCTTTTTGGTTCCCCTTCCAAGGTAAGGTAATTACATCTTTCCTGCATGTTGTTGTGTCAATTTTTCCATCAACAGAATGTAAAATAATAATTGAAGCATGCAAAGATGAACATTGGATGAAAGCTATGAAAGAAGAACTTATGCAGATTGAGAAGAGTCAAACTCGGGAACCTGTCCCAAGACCTACAATCAAAAATATAATTGGATCTAAGAAATTTTTCATAAACAAATTGAATGAGAATGGAGAAGTGGTAAGGAACAAAGAAGTACTTGTGTATAAGCGCTATTCACAAGTTGAAGGACGGGATTTTGAGGAGACATTTACTCCAGTGGCAAGAATGGAAGCTATTAGGATGTTTTTGGCTTTTGTAGCACACGAGGATTTCAAAGTTTATCAAATGGATGTGAAATATGCTTTCTTGAATGGAGAATTCAAAGAAGAAGTATACATGGAACAACCAAAATTATTTCAGTTATCAAATAAACCTAATATGGTATGCATATTGGAAAAGGAACTATATGGATTGAAGCAAGCTCCCAGAGCTTGGTATGCAAGGTTAGATAAGTATTTGATACAACAAGGATTCAATAAAGGTACTATAGATAGTAATATTTACTTCAAAGTTTAAAAAGATCAAATCTTGATTGTTGTTGTGTATGTTAATGACATAATTTTTGGAGGTAATGAAGAGATGTGTAAGAAGTTTGTAGAAAAAATGCAGGAAGAGTTTGAGATGTCTATGTTTGGGGAGATGATTTTCTTTCTTGTGCTACAAATCAATCAAACAAATAAAGGTATATTCATTTCACAATCAAAGTATGTTAGAGACATGTTGAAGTAGTTTGGAATGGAAGACTCTAAACTGGTATGTACTCCCATGGTTACTAGTTGCAAATTGAGCAATGATGATGAAACCCTTAAGGTTGATTAGAGAAAGTACAGATTAGTGATTGATGGAATACTATATCTAACTATTACTAGACTATATACCATGCATGTATTTTGTCTTGTGGCTATATTTCAAGAAGATCTTGGAAAGTCACATGTTGCAGCAATGAAGAGGATATTCAAATACTTAAAGGGAACTCTGGATCATGGCTTGTGGTATCCAAAAGGCTATTAACTTCACTTTGAGTGCTTACGCAAATGTAGATTGGGCTCGTCATGTGGATGAAAATAAAATTCCAAGTGGTGGTGCATTCTTTCTTGGTTTTAGATTGGTGTCATGGCTAAGTAAGAAACAAGATTTGGTATCTTTATCTGCTATAGAGGTTGAGTACATTCTAGCAGTATCTTGTTGCACACAAGTGCTATAGATGAGGCTAAATTGAAGGATATTAGAGTGGTGTATGATGAGCCTATTTCTATCTTTTGTGATAATACAAGTGCAATCAATATTTCAAAGAATCTAGTGATGCATTCAAGGACAAAACATATTTCAATTAGATATCACTTTCTGAGAGAGAAGGTTGTGGAGAATGAAGTGAAGCTTGAATATATGCCTAAAAAGGATCAGATTGTTTATATATTCACTAAGGATCTTCCTAAGGATACTTTTGAGTATCTCCAGGAGAAGTTGGGGGTTATTACCCCTCCTTTGAACTAGATGCATAAGGATATGCATCATTCTAGTGGATCTCAAGATTCATTCTATTTCTAGACTAATGTTGGTGGCTAACTCTCAAGGGGAGTAGTTGGTGGCATTGTTGATTGTTGCAATTAGAAGATTGTAAGTTGTAATTTTGTTGTGGTTTTTGATTTAGTACAAGTTGGTGTGTCCTCCTAAGTAGGAGTATTCAGAGCAGTAAAGGAAAGGTGTTGCAAAGCAGTAGTAAGCAGGTTGTTTGATGTCAAAGGAAGAGAATAAACAATGTGCAAAGATTTTAATAATTTTCCATTAATGTCAAAGGGGGAGAGAAACATGTGAAAAATAATATGTAATAATGGGGAGAGAAATTCATAAGCCATTCAAGGAGAGAGAACAATGTGTAAAAGATAAGTTATTCAAGGGGAGAAGTAAATAAAGTATTGCAGTGTGTTGGAATTCAGAGTTGTGTGTTTGATGGTTTTTCACATCATGTGTTTCCATCAATGAAAAAAGGGGATATTGTTACAAGTATGAGCAGTTGATGTTGTCATCGGTATCAACAATCTTGTGTTGTCATTTATGTCTATTGAGATAGTTGCAATGTGTGAGAAGTTGGTGTTTTGATTAGTTGTATTATGTTATCATTAGTAAAGCTACTGGTTTCAACCTCTAGTGTTGGTTTGATAAGCTTTTTTCTATGGATAAGGTAGTACTGAAGATTGTGAGGATGTGTCTCTTGTTCTTTTTCTCCAAGTGCTTTTGAGAAAATTTGATAAAAAGAGTAAACAATGTGTTGAAGTGGTATTCTGGGTGATAGAGTTTTGTTTTGGTTTTGCTTTGCATTTCTTCTAAGTTGAAGGTCTATCTATGTGATTTAGATATGTTGGTGATAAATTTTTAGAGGTTTTGTAATCAATATTTGGTGTGTTGCATCATTGTACAAAAGAAGATGTGTTCACCAGTGTGTGGTTGTGCACTGTAGAGGTGTCTAGGAGAAATGTTTATGGTTTGTGTTTCTCAGTAGTTATGTTTCAGGTCTTACGATTATAAAGGTGTGTCAATGATGTTGATATTTTACCTCAGTCAAGAGGGTTTGAGGTTTGGTACTTTGAAAGTCAATTTTTAAAGTAACAGTGTATAGCAAAGTTGTTTGGGCATACTAGGTGTGTGCATTCTTCAAGAAGAAATTGTTGTGAAGGAATTTTTTGGATGTTAGAGTGTTTTAGGAATATTCTAGATCATGTTTGAGCATGTTTTGTGGTTCGCAAGCCATCCTTTAGTTTGAGCAAGCATGTACTTAAAATTTTAATGGTGTTTACATTAGTAATGACCAACCTGATGTTTACACTACATGTGATTAATAATTATTGTTTGTGGAAGCATGTGGTTGAGTGGTGTTGCTGATTTGGGTCTCAATTAAGTTTTGGTGTAGTCTACATTCACTTCTATCCACCACGGAAGTGTTTTGGCACTGACGTAATTTGAATTTACATGTTTAAGGTGCATACCTAACCTTGGAGAAGGTTTCAAGGTTGAAGATGCTATAAGTAAGAGTTAAGTTGTTGAAGGATGTGAAGATAGATGTGTTAGATGTGAATGATGCAAAGTGAAAAGTTGTAGAGTGTAAAATTAAGTAATGTAGTGTGAGCATTCATGTGTTAGTTTACTGGATGCGAGTGAGTGGAAGGTGGCTACAATTCTTCAATTAGATTGTGAAGGTGTTGAAGTCATTGTGGTGGATTTTTTTTGCATTTAGATTATTTTCTCTGTGTAACATTCCTTCTATATCTTCTTTTCTATTTTGGCAGTGAGCCTTTCTTCTTCGGGTAGTGAGCCCTCTGATAGTGACCCCTATTGTATTCAGTGTTGATGTTACTTATATTGTGAGCTAATCCTCACTGTAGTTTTTTCCTTCTTGGGTTTTCCATGTAAATTTGGTGTTCTCTTTTGTATGGTGTTAAGTTATTTTATTTTCTAATATTTTTTTGTCATGTTGATTCATCGTAACAGAATTAAGGGTTAAATGAATGAATGTGGATCTAAATGTTAGTGAGTGTTTTGAATTTTTAAGTTACAACTAATTCACCCCACCTCTCTTATTTTTCTTGTTCAGTCAACACACTTATGAACATTATGTACTCATCTTTACTTTTCATTTCCACCTATAGCCCCTCACAGGTGAGACTAGTAGATTTCACTATCAATTCATCAAAAACTTTGAATCAAACCCCCCCAATAGTAACCTCCCCTACAACCATGAGTTGAAGAATTTGGAGGTAAGCTTATCATTATAGACTTTCATAGTCATAAAAAGGGATAGTGCATCCCCCTTTTCTCACAGCTCCCACAACTCCACATTTTTCTTTAGGGATTCATGGGAGATAGGATTTGTACATAGATAGGAGCCACCCATATTACTAATACTACTAACCCCCATAGTACTCTTATACAAATATTTTTTTTTATTTAAGAGGCACCAACCAAATACCAGAACCATTTTTTGATAGCAGAGAAATTCTTCTTTCCTTTTTTTCCAAATAGTAATACACCACCTTATGTCACTATAAATAGTGCCTCCTTGAATTATCATTCTACATCTGACATCTTCACCACCCTTGATGGTACTTGTTTCATAATTATTAGGATCCTCCTCCACCTCCAAACCATTGATCAAATTCTTTTCTTTACTATTCATTCTAAAGAAATGATCTCCATTGTATGCGAGAAATAAATCTCGCACAGAGGGAAGCAAGATATTCATAAAAATATCCTCATTAATTTGACAAGTGTTATGGTTATAGATTACAAAAAAATCATAAACCTCAACCTTGATTATTTTCCTTATAATTTGATTAAATAATGACTTTTTATTAAAATTCATGTTGTCCATCATAATTTAAGACTCCATGAGTGTCACCTTGGTTAATTTATTTCTTATTTTTATCAAAGATAAATGGGAAAAGACCAAAGAAATGCTACCTCACCATAAGATCCTTTTCAGCCATGCAAGTCTGACTCAAACCATAGTCATGCAAGTCTAACTCAAACCATAGTCATGCAAGTCTAACTCAAACCATAGAAAGTATCCACCTCAACCTAAATCATAACCACGATAACCATATAGACCCAAACATAACAAAGTTATGGGTGAAGGATTTAGAGTCTTTCTCAAGCAAGAATATTCTTTAAAGTTCCTGAGAGATTTGAATTTAAATTATAGTAATTTCATTCTTCAAATTGAAGGCCTAGGTTGCAATAAATATTATCCACTCCATTACCTTCCCTATAGATTTGTTTGATCTTCACCTACTGAAAAATTTAAAGATCATATTGTTGAAATGAACAAGACAACTAAGAGGGGGGGTGAATCAATTGTAGAAAATTAAGCCTTCAAAACCCTCAACAGTAAATAGATCCACAAACATTCATTAATTCCTTATTATTTTAGATTGATTAAACATGAAATGTAGATAACAAAAACTAAAACCACAACACCACACATATAAGAACACCAAATTTATGTGGAAAACCCAATGAGGGAAAAACCATGTTGAGGATTAGCTCACAATATAAGTAATTGCAAAACTAGTACAAAGAGGCTCACTACGAGAATTGGACACACTATCCAAAAAGGCTCATAGCCAAGGCTCAATACCACAAAAATAATACAAGAAGATAGAAGAATAATTTTACATAGAGAAACATTTCTCAATGCAACAAAGAGTTCACCACAATTTCTCACACACTTTCACAGTCACACATGAAATATTTTGGATGCCTTCAGTTGACTACCTTCAGGAACCCTAACATGAAATTCACACTACTCTTCTCAAATTCACATCTGATTATACTTCACTTGCAACAATATCACATCTATCTTGCTTCTTACTCTTTCCTTCACTTCTCTTGCATCAACACCATTCATATGTATATCAATCTTTACCTTAAAACTCTCTCCAATGTCAGCCATTAGTCGTTATATATTCAAATTTGAAATAGGTTGGCACCCAAACATTCCCACAGTGGATAAGAATGAAAGGCGACCTACAAAAATACTTAATTAGGACCCAAATAGATCCAACACACTTCAACACGCTTCCACCAGCCTCACATGTAGTGTTAAACACAAGGTGGGCCAAGACCCATGCAAAACACCAAAAATATTAAGTAAAAACTTCCTTAGATCAAGGAAAAAGTTTTGGAAAACATAATTTACTTGAATTAAATCCAAAACAATCCACAAACATCTTAAGATTCATCGAACACATCAATCAAGCTTCACATCAACAACTACTTTAACTCAGGACAACTGATAGCCCTTGTTTGCACACTGATAAATGAAACTAATACTATACTACACCAAATCAAGTAAAAACTTGAAACCAAATAGATAAAGAAATTATTACCAATTTCCCAAATCTACACAACCTAAATCTAAATAGCAGAGAAACACAGAGCAAATACATTTATCCCAAACAACAGAAAACACCCTAGAACAACTGATTCACATACTAATGAAAATATCTCACATTGTACAATGATCCAGAATCCAAAATTCTAAATATAGCAACCTATGTCATACTTGAATAACTTGTACAATCTGCACAGACATAGCATCAACATAGAAAGAATGTGGAGCACAATATGAAGCATGCTATGATCATTTGCACAATACAGTTTACTCTACTTATTAAAATTTCTCAAAAGCACTTGGAAACCAAGTACCAAAAGAAAAATATCAGCTCATTTCTCCAATCCCACTCATCTTCAGATTCTACAACAAAATAATAGTTTCATGTACTCACAACACTTCCTCAAGTCTCAACTACACATGCACAACCTATTTTCCTCTTTTCATAATTTTCTCAATATCCTCAACATTTTCATCCCACATTTGACATCAATGACAACACCAATCAGTAGACTTCCTATTGACATAAAAGACAACACCATCATTCTTGCAAAAATATCCCCCTTTGTCATTTATGGCAACACAAGATGTGAAAATCCATCAAAGACCACACAGTAGTTTTGAACACTCTCTCTCTTTTTCTTCAGATGATCTTCTCCCCCTAAGTAGATAAGTTCTCTTTTTTCACATTTCTTTCTCTCCCCCTTTGACATCAATGGAAAAGGATAAAAAAATTAGCATTATTGTCCCTCTTTGACACTGAACCAAAATTCATGCTCTGAATACTCCCTCTTAGGAGTACACCCAACAAAATCAGCAATCATAATGACAACACATCATACTACCTACTCACCCGAGAGGTAGCCACCAACCATCTGTCTAGAAAAGAGATAAATCCATAGATCCACTGGACTAATGCGCCTCTATATGATCTAGTTCAAGAAAGGAGGGGCAATAACCCCTAACTTATTTCGAAGATACTCAAAATTATCCTTAGGGAGAGCCTTAGTAAATATGTCAACAATCTAATCCTTTGTAGAAACATACTCAAGCTTCACTTCATTATCCATGACCTTCTCTCTCAAAAAGTGATATCTAATAGATATATGCTTTTTCCTTGAATGCATCACTAGATTCCTTGAAATGTTTATTGCACTTGTATTATCACAAAAGATAGATATAGGTTCATCAAATACAACTTTGATATCCTTCAAGGTTTTCCTCATCCGTAATACACATGATGCTACTGCAATATACTTAGCCTTTGTAGTGGATAAAGAAACTAAATCTTGTTGCTTACTTAGCCATGATACCAACCTACATCCAAGAAATAATGCACCACCACTTGTACTTTTTCTGTCATCAACACAACCATCCCAATCTGCATCTATATAAGCATTTAATGTGAAATCAATATCCGTAGGATATCACAAACTATAATTTGATGTGCATATTAAATATCTAAGTATTCTCTTCACAGCTACAATGTGTGTTTCTTTAGGATCTTCTTGAAATCTAGCAACAAGAAAAATTGTATGCATGATATCTGATCTAGTAGCAGTTAAATATAACAATCCACTAATCATAGATCTATACTTGCTCTGATTAGCCTTAGGTGAATCATAATATTGTCTTAATTTACAACCAATCACCATAGGAGTACATACTAGTTTGGAGTCATCCATTCCAAACTTCTTTAACATTTATTTGACATACTTAGACTGAGAAATGAAAATCCATTTATCTGTTTGATTGATTTGTAGCCCAAGAAAGGAATTCATCTCCCCAAACATTGACATTTCAAATTCTTTTTGCATGTCTTCATCAAATTTCTTACACATAGCCTCATTTCCACCAAAGATAATGTCATCCACATATATAACTACTATCAAGATCTTGTCCTCCTCAATTTTAAAGTACAGATTACTATCTGCAGAGCCCTTGTTGAAACCTTGTTGTATCAAGTACCTATCCAATCTTGCATACCAAGCTCTGGTAGCTTGCTTCAAACCATATAGTTCCCTCTTCAACTTACATACCATGTTGCATTGATCTAACAATTGAAATCCTTCTGGTTGTTCCATATAAACCTCTTCTTTCAATTCTCCATTCAAAAAAGTAGACTTCACATCCATATGATAGAACTTAAAATGTTTATGTGCCACAAGTACCAAAAACATTCTAATAGCTTCCATCCTAGTCATAGGAGAAAAATTCTCCTCAAATTCTATTCCTTCTACTTGTGAGTAACCCTTATACACAAGTCTTGATTTATTCCTAACAACTTCTCCATTCTCATTCAGCTTGTTCCTAAAAACCCATTTCATTCCAATTATGTTTTTGTTTTCCAATCTAGGGACCAATTCCCAAGTCTAATTCTTCTCTATCTGCATAATTTCTTATTCCATTGCCTTCATCCAATGTTCATCCTTGCATGCTTCACTCACTGATTTAGGTTAAACTTTAGAAAGTAAACATAAATTTACCTCAACTTTAGTAGCTTTGTTTCTTGTCAATACACCTTTCCTCTTATCTCCAATAATCAAATATTTAGAATTATTCTTCTGTACATACTTAGGGGTTTTAGGGGTCTTCTTTGAAGCTTCTTCCCCTCCATTTTGTACCTCTTTTTCATCAATTATTCCTTCTGCTCTTTTGTAATCAGGTTCATTTGACACATATCCATCTATTGCAATAGAATTCTGCAAATTTTCATCAACTTTAACATTTTCACTCTCAACTATCTTTCGCATCCTATTGTTGTAACATTCATAAGCTTTGCTCTTAATAGAATATCCAAGGAAAATACCTTCATTGGATCTTGCATAAAAAATTTCTAAGTTTTCTTCATCGCTTTTGATATAGCATTTGCTTCGAAATGCTCTAAATTACTTCACAATAGGAATCTTTCCATACCATAGGTCATAAGGAGTCTTTGTGTTGTCAGCTCTAGCTTGAACTCTGTTGAGTATGTAAACAGCAGTATGAATAGCTTCTCTCTAGTAGACATCTTGTAGATTTTCCTCTTTCATCATAGTCTTTCCAACTTCCTAAATAGTTCTATTTTTCTTCTCAACAACTCCATTCTACTTAGGAGTTCTAAGGGAAGACAAATTCCTCTTTATTCCATGAACTTCAAAAAACATGTTAAACTCATTAGAGGTGAATTCACCACCTCTGTCAGACCTCAAATACTTTATTTTCAAATCCATGTCATTTTCAAGCAAAGCTTTAAATTCCTTAAATTTTTCCTCTGAATCAATTTATCTCTAAGAAAAGTATCCCATGTCATTATAAAGTAATCATCAATCAAAAGCATAAAGTGCTTGTCACCTTGTAAAGTTCTCACCCTTGTAGGACCACAAATATCTATACACACTAATTCCAGCATTCCAGTAGCAAAATGTTCCTTTCTCTTAAAGATACTCCTTTTTTTTTTCAAAATGAACAACTCTCACAAACAACATTGATAGGTTTTAAGATCTTAGGTAAATATCTCACAGCATGAACCAAGCTAATTCTTGCCAAATTATCAAAATTCATGTGACACATCCTCCAGTGCAATAACCAACTATCATTAACCTATGACATAGAGCAATGACCATCAACGCCCTTAAATTGATAGATGTTTCC
>VDFB02047397.1:39875951-39913436 GCA_007258455.2 Sequoia sempervirens
AGGATTATCACGATGGGGTTTAAAAGAAGGAAACAGTTTGGATACTCATGGGCGATAAACTCATAACCATTCTAAAGGTTAACACCATAAAGAACTTATCAGGAAATGATTAGAAGATAACTATTTATGCATTGCCATTCGAGGAAAAGACCGCAGTTGAACATGGTTCTTGAAATGCATAAGGTTAAAGCTCACAACCAATATGGTTATCGCATGCATTTTAAACATAGAGATACTGTACCGCCACCTCATTATCCTGGGTTGTGGCTAAAGAGGTTCCACTGAACATTGCAGTACCATTATACCATTGTTACCTCCAAAATAATATGTTGTGACAAATAGTTCACTTCCAAAAAGATATAAATATAAAAGGAATCGATAATCATAATCGATCTGCCTTTTCTATAAAATCTGAGTTTAATTTAAATGCATTGAGCCATTTAGTTAAGAGCTCTTCTTTGCTAGAAGGAATCGAGCCAAACATTTCCTCTTATGGATTTTTAAGCTGATTTTAATGTCAATAAAAGGATATTAGTTACCATTACGCAAGGTGAGATTCTTCATAAAAGCGCCGATTCACGACATATGATTATGTTGAACTTACATCCTATTATCAAAAGGAAATGCTAATATCTGGTATGTTTATAAATAATACAAATATATATGAATATGCATATTTATACCTGCTCATACATATACCTATATAAAAGAAGCAAGAAGGCTTCCAAACCCTAACCGCCATTCACTGCAAAACAAGGAACTCAACAAGCTAGCACAAGATGACTTACCTCAAGCATGTAAGAACATCTCTTAGTCCAATTATGTTTATTGACTCATACATGACCATCATTAGCTCAAATTGCATAACCAAAGACTCCACAACATCACCCTTCTTCGAGGTGATACTCTCCCTCTTTCTCTCTAGAGTTGCTCAAATTGCTTTTGCAATTTCACTCAAGAAACAAACAGGTAGTTAGCCTAGAAAACATTATAGCATGTTCATATAATTGTTTTTACATTAATCATTTGCTTTAAAGAACTAGAATCATCTCATAACATTTCATCAAATTCATAGCATCAAGTAACCATCTTCATTCCATTGAAAGAAATAACATAACATTGCATAATTCCATCATAATGTGTAATTTTCAAGGTTTCATTTAATCTCATGACTCATCAAAATAATTAACATAAAGTGAAAATTAATTTTAGGAATCTAGGGTGGGGTGTAACATACCTCCCCCCTTAAGAATCATCATCCCTGATGATGTAAGGTATCATAACATATTAACAAAGTAAAAGAAAATGTCATAATTTCAGATTTCAAATTCAAGAAGGAGATGGAGAAATATTTGTTTAATCCCATTATGATTTTCACTTGTAGCACTATCCTCGACAATCTGCTCCTATTAGACCTATCCCTGAGAAACCTTACCATTAATATGTTGGTGGAACCTGTGTGATTCAAGCACTCTTTTATCTTACTGAGAACTGTCTTGGTACTCACTTAACATCAACATAGCTTATTTTCCTGGCATTTGTTCTAACTAATTTTTTCTTGATTAACTTGACCTTTTTTTTCCATTCCTCATAGTATTTCTGAACCAAGGCTAATCCTATCTTCTAGCCTTCCCGACTTATAGGAATTCGACACCTTTTTCCATACAATGTTTCAAATGGATCCATAAATTACCAAATGGTATAAGTTATTATATGTAAATTCTATAAGCGAAAGATAATTCCCCCCACTAGTACTTTTGACCCATGCAATAGGTTCCCAAACACCTAATTTACTCTCTCCATCTAACTATATGTATCTAGAGGATGTGTAAAACTTATGTTCCATTGAGTTCCAAGTGAAGTGAGCAGGGTTTAACAAACCTTGAAGTTATAGGAGTGTTCCTATCTGAGATAATCTTCTCAGGAACACCATGACACCATAATACATTACACAAACTTGTGGGCTATGTCTATTGCTCCATCCAACAATTTTCTCTAGTATAATATGGGCTACCTTGGTGAGTCCGTAAATCTCAACTAATATTGCATTACGAATATTTCCAAACATAAGCAAAATATGCATAGGAACAACACAACAATATGCTTTATTTATCTCTAACTTAAAAGATTTGCATCACATTTGCAACACAATATGCATATAGATTTCTAATCACCTATATTTCTCGCAACATAGGATGAGAACATACATCTAATATGCCAAGACCTATGGAATCTATGCCCTATGAGACTTTAGACTCCAACCAACCAATTCTGAATTCCCAAGGTGACCCTCTTTCCCAGATTTATAGGGGAGTGTGGGTAATGCAACCTTGGCATTTTACAAAGTAATTTTGGAGTCCAACCATACGATGGTGACATGCATCCAACAAACCTACCATACTAAGGTTTAGATAGTTGTTAGGTAGTTTGTCGTAAATACTAACTTAGTGGAGAATAAAGACATTCACTTTTAGGAAACCTGTGAGTGAGAAGGGACCACTTAACACCCATAAATGGCTATAGGGATCTTGATTTTTATGATAGGGTTGCATCATGTTATCACGTCTTAATGTGGGTGACATCATGACACAAACAAGCCCATGTGCTAGCCATGAAAAAGGTATAAGATCTAGTAATTGATCAGGTAATGGCATGAAAACCAAATTCCAATATTGAGTGTAGGCATGGAATACATAATCCATTTGCAGCACATAATCCTAAGAATAAGCACGATCTAATTCAATTCTTTTGGCAAGAGATGTTGGCTTGAGTCGGATCTCCATTTCTTCAATTTTGACTTCAGATGTCTATCTGAGTTCTAGAGAATATAATTTAATTCTAGGGAAGTCATATCCAATTCTAAGATATTGAGTCAAGTATTGCTCCATGCATGCTAGCATTCTTTCCTAGAGTTGTGGATAGATTAATTTGAGAAATTCTTCTAGATTTTGTTTAAACTTGACACCAATTAAATTAGTGTATTCTTCTAATGAATCTTGATCAAAACTAATTCTACTTATGAAACCATATTTTAGATTTTTGAGCAAGTTCATTTTGTTGCGCTTTGACCAATTCATCCTGAAAAATCCTTGTATATGAACATCCATATCAACTGCACCAGTGCTTGATTGGGTCATCTTCCAAACCTAAAAGTTTTAGAAGTTCTCTTTCTTCATCTTCATCTATTATGCCTTGTCCATGATGACAACAAATTGTTTGTCTTAATTTCATAAGCTATTTGTTAAGGAAGTAAGACTCAAGCAATAGTTCAACAATATGTTATGGTAAATAGGGATAATTTAAACCTGTTTCTTCCAAGATATACATTGGAGTTCCATCTTCCCTATACCAATATGGTTCTTTGAATGTAATGCCATGGTAGATTGATCTTGCTAATTTCCTTGTTAAAGCATCAACTAATGGATTATTTTCCTTTGATATTATATAAGGAAAATCTTGAGTTGGAATTTGTAGAGAAGGAAAATATTGGCATTTAGATTTAATCCTTTGTATTGCTTCAATTGCCTTAAGAGACCATCCTTGCTTTCTTTTAGATGTTCCTAGATTACTTTCCTATCTTTTTCAAGTCCTTTGTAGAAAGGGGAGACATAATTCAAACAACCTAGAAACCTTTGAATCTATTTTTTTATCTTGTAGGATATTAGGAAATTCCTAAATTCTCTGAAAGATATGAGGATACAACTGGATCTGTCCCCTGTTCAAGTGAAATCCTAAAAAATCAATTTGTTCCTTACCAATGACCATATTTTTTGCTAATAAGCATATTCTGTTCTTTCAAATGGTTGTATATAACTCCTCAAGATGTTGTAAGTGTTTAGTTTCTAAATAAGAAAATACAAGAATATTATCTATGTAAACTACATAAAATTATTTTAAATGTCTTAACGCTTGGTCCATCCTTCACTAAAAATATGTCAATGTTGTGCATAGACCAAATGACATGAAATTCCATTTATACAATCCTTGGGGAATAGAGAATGTAGTTTTATACCTGTCTATCTCTTTTACCTTGATCTGCTAGAAACCTAACTTACAGTCAAACTTGGAGAATACCTATTTGTTAGCATCCCTTCTAATTAAATCAACACTAAATGGTATTGGATAATTGAAAGGAAGGATAATGTCATTGAGAGGTTTATGATTTATGAAAAATATTTTCTTACCTCTCTCCTTCTTAGCTCGTTTATTTACTAGTAATGAAGGACAAGAGAATGGACTTTTGTTGGGATGAATGAAATGCCCTATTAATTCATTCAGGTGTTTCATCCATTTCCTTGACCTCTGAGGGCTCATGAGATAGGCTGGCTCATGAGGAATTTCACTTATTGACATTATGGTATGATCTATATTTCACATTCTTCATGGTCTTGAGACTAGAATTAGAAGGGGTTCATGCTGCAATAGTTTGTTTCAAACCTGATTTTTATTTCATCAAATATTTCTCAAGAAGACTCTGTTAGTTCCTTTACTGATTCCTTTTTCTCTTTTTCCCCACTATGTTCAATTATGATTAACAATTTTAAGTGCAAGAATAAATATCTGACCATCCTCATGTCTTAAAGAGATGTTGTTTTTCCAAAACTAGAGTGGCTCATATTTAGTGAGAAATAAATAGCCTAATAGAACATCATCCTCAAGATCATTATATTAAATGGAATTTGTTACAAACATTTTCCTCATGATTTTAATATGAAAACCCTATGCATACCTACCCATATGTATCCTTTCTTCATTGATGGCATAACTGTGAGGTAGATCAGGTCACGACTTCCAGAATTTGGGAGGAATAGAATTGGTTTTTGCCAATGACCGAGATGACCCTATGTCCATGAAAGCATCCATTGGAATTGTTTTGAATTCTGAAAAACATAAATTAATCTTGATGTAATTATTATTATTAGCCAATAATAAAGAATAGGATTTATCTCTGGTTCGTTGCATGATGTTGTTGCTTCTGCTACTACTACTTGCTTCTTTAGATTCTTCATAGGGTTCTTGTTCTTGTTCATATTCTGCAACACTCTGATGTTCTAATTTGAACAAGATATCTTTGACTTCCCCTAATGAAGCATAAAGGTTTACTATTTACTTTTGCTACGTTTCAACTAACCTTTTAAGACCTGCAACACCATCGAGGGGAAGATCAAGGTTTTTGTAGATAGCAATAACATCTTTATCACCACTGGTCTTATGTTTAGAAGAAGATGGCTTATATTTTTGCTAGGGCGGAATCTTGTAGCCATGATCAATTTCTTTGGCCAAATATTTCTTGGTATTTTTCTGTTACTTGAGCTATTTTTGAAGCTCATCCTTATCAACTTCCAATTTCTTGAGTTTGGATAAATGTTGGCAAACAACATTCTTCCTTTCTTCTTTGGATCCTGCCAATTTATAAGGATCTTTGGAATTTTCATTCTAAATCTTTAATTGAACATATTTTAAGGTGTCCTTAAGGAGAGTGACCAAATAATCATCCTCATCATCTAAAGATTGTTCTATTTTTGATTCATATGAGAGATTTCTCCTTTGTTTATCTATTTGATCCTTCAAATCCTTGTATTTCATCATATATATATTTTTTGGAATCATTTTAGTTAGTTCATATAAATTATTCATATCAGGGGAAATATCATTGCTTTTTACAAATTCCCAATCCTGATTCTCATATTCAAATAGAGCATAAATCTTTGTACTAGGATTTAAATTTTTTGGACAATTTGTAGCATAGTGAGGACCCTTGCAAATAAAGCACTTAACTCCTTTTGGGGCCTATTTACTTCTTTTGCTGAGTAGGTATGGTGGAGCTTGCTTAGATAATTTTCTTCTTTTATAGGAAACAACCTTATACCTTTTCTTGTCATGTCTACCATGCTTGCTCCATTTGAAGGTATATTCCCCTTCATATATACTTTTGGAGCACTTCTTGCATCTACATTTGCTTCCACAACCTTTCCTCTTAAAATTCTTAAGTTGTGTAAAGTTATTTAACTGGTTGACTGGGGGTAGATCACAAAATTCTTTGAGATTACAAGTATAATTATATTCATATTTATTAGCTTGTAATGCTCCTAACAAACATTTTTTTTCAAGTTTATAGCCAATAAACTTTTTTAACTCAACAAATGCACATTTTTCTACTATTGTATGCTCTTTCTTGATTATAGTCTTATTCCCATCTTCTTAAACCACAAGGTAAGGAATTAATTTAATACTACTTTGTGGTTAAATCATACAATTTATTAGTAACTATCATATACTTTTCACATACCAGATTATATGCATGAAATTTAGCCAAATTCTTAAGTTTCATAGTTTGGAGATTTGATTGGCTTCATTGATTTGATTAGCAGTATCTCCACAAAAGAGATCATTGAGCAAGAATCTGAAATCCTCAAATCCAACAATAAATATATCATTTTTTCCCATGTCCTTTTGTTTGACATAATCATGGTCCTCATCAAGGGGTGTTCTTTGACTAAAATCTAGTAGATTGTTCCACCAATTTCTAAGCTTACCTGAGAGCAATATGACAACATGTAGAACCTTTGTTGGTTCGGTCCATGATCCACTCCTATCAAATATGTTTTCTAATGTATCTTCCCAAGTGCAGATAGTGTCATAGGGTTCAACAATCTTATCAATGTTCAAAATATATCCACTTGTAGCAAATAGCCTTAATTGCTTAGGTTTGGAATTTTTTAATGACTACATCTTTCATCTCTATATCTACAAGCTTCTTTGTAGATTACCATGGTTCAATAGCTTGCAACTGATTATAACTAGAAAAATCTAAGTCTAAGTCATCAAAATCATTATCAATAGTATTTACATAAAACTAAGAAACATCAGACTCACTAGCAAGCAACTCAAAAGTATTTACATCAGATATTTCTTCTTCTGATTCCTTATTGGGAAAACTAGGTTCGTCCAAATAAACAGGTTCTGCTTGTTCTTCCTCTATTTTTAATTCTTGAATCTAATACCTTAGACCTTCTTCTTTGTTGGCTAAGCTATGTTCTTTAAGCTTTGGCATTGGGATCTTTGTAGAAGGTTTATGAGTTATTTCAGAGGATGACTCAATGATTTCTCCCCTTTCATCCTTTTTTGTGTGTGTCCTCATTTGAACTATTATTTTATTTTTCTTAGGGACTGGTTGATCTTGATCTTTTCCCTTCTTCTCATTTTCTTCCTCAAAAGAGCTATCATGACTAGTTTGTGATTTTCTAATTTCTTTTTAGTGACTAGCCTTATTTTTTCTAATTTTTTGGCTATAACATCTATGAGGATTTTCTAGTCATTAGCATCTTTCCTTCTGTAATTATCATAATTTTGTTGATTCTCATAGATGTTTGTGAGATAATTATCTTGGTGTGTTTGGTTTGAAACAATGCTTTTAACATCTTGATGTGCCTGTTGCACTTGATAACTTACACCAAATAAATCATTTATAAGAGAAGAAGAGTGTTGATCAATCTTGGTTATAGAAGAACTAATATTATTTTGGATAGAAGAAATATTATTTAGTTTGATCTGATTTTCTAAATAGTTATTTCTAGTACTCCTTAAATCTACAACCATGTCATCAATGTTTTCCTAGGCTGAGATCATCCATTGGGCTATCCAATTTCTTTGGGCTTTTGAATTCTTTTGTTTTTCACCCAAATCAACATGAAGTCTTGCTTCATATTTTCCCCATAGATTTTTATCTAGATTGACTTCTGTAAAGGTTTTTGGGGTTGGCCATCTACCAGGTTCATAACCAATTACTTCTTGTTCTTTCCCTTTTATTTCTAATTTATATATACTTTTCTTTTCAGCTCCTGCTCTAGGGAGTTTTTCTCTAATCAGTCCATATTTTTCTCCCATCTTGGAAATCTTTATCCCTTTCCTTTTTTTATCTAATTGGTCTTCTTCTTTTGGTGTTAAAGCCAATTTCTTACTAACTTGTCTAGCTAACCTATCCATGAGTTTTGGATTGTTTCTTAGGTTTGACAGTGTAGTTGAGGAAGCTTTAGAGGGATAAGAGTTCACAAAAAGCTAAAGATATAAGGGAAAGTGGCTAGATGACCCTATTGATTCTTCAGGTTTGTAATCCATATATGGCTTGTTGGAAGTACTCAATAATCTTTTGGATAGATAATATGACCTAGAAGATAAGCTAGGTCTTCCATTTGTCGATTCCTTAGGTTGTTCAAACAAAGTTGTTTGTGGAATATATCTGAGATCTATATTGGACATCCTATGACTTTGTGTGTGGGGTTAGCTTGATAACCATTTACTGGATGGTACTGGAAACTCTTGGAATTTGGGTTATGACTGGTGAATAAGCTTTTCAATAACAAGAAATCCTATGTCAAACATGTATGGTCAATATGATGCCCATAATCCAAGATGTTTGAGTTTCCTTCTGGATAACTTACCTTGGATAGAAAATTTCATGGTGGAAAAATAATATTTAAAATCCTATAGATACATCTACCACATATGGTAGCATAGACAGACTCAAGTTGTAGGTCTATTCCTTTAACCTATAAAAGTAAGCTGAAAGCAAACTGTACATTCATATCTTCAAGGCTAATTGTGAATTTTGTGTGGACAACTATCCTACCATCACCTCTTTTTTTCTCATTAGAGGCTTTTATGAGTTGTCCTCGAAATTGGGCTATAAAATCTTGATCCCATATTCAACAGCAGGTGTTGATGAGGCTAGCAAAATATTTCACACCAATATCATAGTTGAAATGGGGATGTACAATAATATCTACATAAGAGAAATGCACATGGAAAAAACCTTTTTCTTTCCATCTCTTAATGTCTATAGGTAATAAAAATGGAAGATAGAATGGACAAATCCCAACACCAGAGATTAGGATATTTATTTCAAATTGGTGCACAAAATTCATAGTTTTGGCCTTAATTCCCTTTTCAAGGTATAGATATGAGATTTTAACTTTTGGAAATTTAAAGTTTCCCTTATCATCAACATATTCCACTTTATCCTAAAAGTAATTATGTATGACAAAAGAGAGAGCTACTAGCATTCATAGACCTTTGACTGCCATTGTAGGCATATAAGAACTTACTTGGGCTTTGAGATCCTTTTGCTACTATGTTTTCTAACCTATTGCTCACCCTTCCACGCTTATCCTTCAGCTTCAACATAGGATTTACAGTCTTAATGCGGGTCCACAACTACTCATGATCCTATTGTGCCATGTTTATCTCCACATATTATGCCAGGGTTTATCACCAACCGTAGAATACTCAGCTTTTCTCTACTTATGGAAAATATATAAAATAATGGCAATGATTATGAGGAAAAATAATCCGATGATGCAACAAATTTTTGGAATAATGAGTTCTTTGCTATTAAAGCATTCAATACAAGAAGTATCTTTAGATCTCAAAATATCACCAGGAATAATGACAATAACAAGGCTTTGATACCAATTTGGAACAACACAACAATATGCTTTATTTATCTCTAACTTAAAGGATTTTTCAGATACAAATTTGGAACAACAGAACAATCTCTTGGATTATGGGCATCTGATTGACCATACAAGGTTTGACATAGGATTTCAAGGCTTCATAATCTCATGACTCATCAAAATAATTACCATAAAGTGAAAATTAATTTTAGGAATCTAGGGTGGGGTGTAACATACCTTTCCCCTTAAGAACCATCATCCCTGATGATGTAGGGTATCATAACATATTAACAAAGTAAAAGAAAATGTCATAATTTCAAATTTTAAATTCAAGAAGAAGACAAAGAAATCTTTGTTTAATCCCATTATGATTTTCACTAGTAGCACTGTCCTTGACAATCTACTCCTATTGGACCTTTCCCTGAGAAACCTTACCACTAATATGTTGGTGGAACCTGTGTGATTCAAACACTCTTTTATCTTGCTGAGAATTGTCTTGGTACTACTTAACATCAACATAGCTTATTTTCCTAGCATTTGTTCTAACTAATTTTTTCTTGATTAACTTGATCTTTTTTTTCCATTCATGATATATTTTTCAACCAAGGCTAATCCTATCTTCTAGCCTTCCTCACATAGGAATTCAACGATTTTTTCCATACAACACTTCAAATGGAGCCATTTAAATTACCAAATGGTATGAGTTATTATATGTAAATTTTATAAGCGAAAGATAATTTCTCCCACTAGTACTTTTGACCCATGCAATAGGTTCCCAAATGCCTAATTTACTCTCTCCATCTAACTATCTATATCTGGAGGATATGCAGAACTTATGTTCCACTAAGTTCCAAGTGAGGTTATTAGGGTTTAATAAACCTTGAAGTTATAGGAGTGTGATGGAACTTTCAAATTTTGCAAAATTCTAGCGTGCTCATGTTAAAACCCTAAGAAATTTAACCTAAAAATCTTTGTTACATCTGTGTAGGGTTCTTATATGAGGTTTAGGGTTTTTTTCATTTTAATTTGCTTGGCGTTCTATTCTATCATTTACTGGTATTGCCTGTTGTCGGTCATAAAGAATCTTCTTACGCACGTAAAATATCATCATGTGACTGACCTTTCTCATGTCTAGGTTTGAATCGCCTAAATTTTACATCCATTTGTATCACATGATTAATAAGTCTTCAGCTTACTATTCTCATATCGTCCTAGAGAAGTCCCCTCTTTTAGAACAACTAATGAACACATGCATACAATTTTCCACTTAAGTCTTGATGGCCCTCATGATTGTATCACTCATTGCTGATTTATTCATTGGTTCACACCTTGAATTAGCGATAAGCGATGGATTAACATTGTCCCTTTGATATCACTCATCACTAATGGCTTTTAAGCCTCCAAAATTATTGTAATAGTGATGAGAGATGCTACTCTTATGTTCTTATCGCTCATCACGGATGGTCATAAAAAGGTAAACCTAGAACAACGATGAGCATTATAATGTGATTTCCTGTATATTGCTTGATCGTTGACATGTTTTGAATGAAAAATCTCACATTAACAATATGCGATGGACCTTACAACAGTTGTAAATTTTCTCATTGCTAGTTGCTTGCAAAATATATGAGGAGAATTAGCGATGAACAAAGGCCATATGTTATAGCTTCATTGCTCATCACAGATTTGATTTAGAACTTGGGTTCTAAACTAGTGATATGTGATGGATGTTCTCTAAAGGATTTTTCTTTCATTAATGTGATATGATCATATGAGAAATTCCTTTCATGATGTTTTTTCTATGTAGGTTGTATGTATCCAAATTTAGTACTGACACATCTCTCGTCGTAGATAGAGTCCTAAGGGAAAGGTTTGAATTAGCGATGTGTGACAGAAGGATAAATGTGACCAGAGGTCAGGCCATAGAACCAAGAGCTAGAGATCATTGTTGAGATGTTTACATCATTGGTAGAGCTGAGTGAAGATGAATTAGATTGGTGACAAGCAATGGCCATAAATGAAAAAAAAGCAACATGGCATGATCTTGGGGATTTCACACAAATCAGAAAGGAAAGCGGCAGGAAAACTAGAGAACTGTTGATAAAGCCTTAAAGCATGAAGATCTAATGGACTAAAAATCATCGCATGAGTAAATTCATCACTAAATTGTACCCTAAATCTTAGGGAGAATCAGCAATGAAGTGTATAAAGAAAGTTTCTCTCCAAGAAATTGGTCCTATGTACTTCACTGATATTACTGAGAAGTATGAATTAGGTTGGCGATACATGCTAATTGTCAGATCAACTATGATTAATCAAGGTTAGAAGGAAATGTGGTAGCATTTGAAATAGCCTCACAGTTTTCAAGTGGCAAGTTGATAATGGTTGAAAAAAAATGCTCATGGGTACCTTAGATGATGTTTTAATTACTCTAAGATGAACGGTCTAGATGCAGAGCCAAGCTAAATAGTTACCAATTCACTTGCATAGGGAATTCTCAATCATTAATTCTGCATGCTCAAATTTTCTATTTAATGCAGGTTGATTTTTGTTTTATTCACTATCTTTTCAGACTACAGAAGAAGGTATGTGTAGTAGAGGCGATTGAGGTTTCCTAAGCAGAATTTTAGTGTTTTCATCTTGAGAGAGTTGGTATGAGATTAGGTTCTTTGGTCTATTTGGGATTTCTGTTGCTTGAGTTGTCTGCAATTGTTGGGATTGGGTTGCTTCTCTTATGGGTTCTAAGTCAAGAATATTTTTAACTATCTCTCTGCTAGTTCTAGTGAAAATGGGAAAAACTAGTGCATCATTTCCACCTGTTAGGAGGTCTAGCCGGCTAAGTGTGTTTGAATTCCATGAGGACATAGCTGAGCAAAAATCCATGGCTTCTCTTGAAGTTTCAAAAGGAAAAAGGAGGGCTAGGGGCCATAATAAGAAGTCAATTGTGCAAAGTACATACCATTTGAGGAATAGGACCCTGCCTGGTGAAGTGGTTGAATGCAAAGGCAAGGAATTGGCACCACTGGTGAAAAAGGCCAGGATGAAGGAAAAGAGCCATAGAGCCCTCTTGGGCAAGCACAACTCTCCTATCATGCTTTCAGACTTACCTTCAGATGTTGAAGCTGATACCAACTCAGACTATGGCTAGTACCTACGTTCCCTAGTGCCATATGATAGTTCTGATGATGACGTGCTAGTGGTGCCTCCAATTGCATCAAGGACAAGGAGCGGTTAGGCATTTTCTAGTGCCAACGACTTTGAATAGGGTCACCTCCTATTTTAGTTTTTGATGACACCATGGTCTTTGAATATGAGGTATTTGTATTCATGTGTCCATGGTGTGTCTTTCGTTTTCTCATGCTGATGTGGAATAATCTTGCAAATGATATGAACCAAATCTTTTTGTGCTAAACAAATGAATACTGTGACATCGATGACTAATATTCTACACATGTTTTTTTTGCCTCCCCTGTTCTGAAATGATTATGTATGAAACAGCCTGGGGAGTCCTTTGAGAAGTTAGTTAGAATTAGGTTTTTGAAATGAACTCAAATGAAATTGAAATTGTAATTTAGCTAGGTGCTTGTTGCTCCCCTATTTATATAAAGGGGATTTCATGGCTGAAGAAAAAAAGGAGAGTTCAAAATTTTGAGTCTAGACATGGTCACAGTACTAAGCTCTAATATCTGAATATAATGTAAATATATACTCTATTAGTATATCAGAAGCAAGTCTAAGATGAAAGTTATACTATGTATGAATCATGAATATGTTTTACAAAGAAATACCATAAATTGAAGAAGAATTTTAGTTTCAGAATATTGTTCTCCTATGTATTTTCTTCCAAGTTATGAATGAAAATTGTTAATGATAGCTTCATTTGTCTTTTGTCATTTGTAGAGAATGTATGAATTCATTTTATACTTCAGTTCAAAGAATTGATTAAATGTTGAAGCGAGCTCATTAGTTTGTGAGAAAAGAATATAGGACTTAGTAAGGAAGTAATATTCTATAGACACAGTGAATTAGATGTAACAAAGTGACACTCTAATGGTCCACTAATTTCTTAGTTTCAATCAAAATTGTATTACCGATTGATTACAAGTCATAACTTGTTTTCTTCCTTAGATAAAGTAATGATTATCTTTTTAGTTTATCTTATGGTCAGCTGAGCCAGTATTGAATTGGCCCTAGGGTTCAAGATGAAGAATGATTCAAAATACTTCAAATTACAATGTCCCAACTCTAAGTATGAAGGAGAACTTCTTGAAAATAAGTAACACTTCTATCTGAGGTTTTATGAGCTTTTGATAAGGTGATTTTCAAGTAATAGTGCACATGTGTGAAGAAATACTCTTGACCAAGTGTAAAATATTATGAGTATATATAGGATTACACTCCCTGGGTCTCACAGAGCTCGAAGAGAAGAAGTAAAGTAATAATTACTCTACTTAAGTGTTGTACAATCCTAAACCTAGATGATAATTGGGTCGTGGAAAGCTCATAGGTTAGTATTGAGATTAAGTTTGGTTCTAAAAAAAAAAATCAATAGAACTGATGGAACCCTCAAAAAGTTTTTTTTTCTTGTTCCATGTTAAAACCCTTATCCCATTTTGATAAAGGGTTACTATCTGCAAAAGCTTATAATATTCTATTGGGCCATTGACTCCCTATTACCCATTTCTAGTTATTTTAATGTATCTTTAGTCATTCATTGTCACCTGGTAACTGGCCCTTTTCTAGCCTAGGTTTAGACCTTTCTATTTTATAAAATTGGGTAAGGATCTTTGAGCCCTTACTCTCTTTGTATTTTATAACTTAGAGGTTTTTGAGTTAATTATTGTCCTAGGGAGTCCCCTTCATAAGAAAAAACTAATGAGCATGTGCTTAAAAGGTTCCCACTTATGACCCGATGGCCTTCAATGCTATATCGCTCATCGTTGATTTATTCACCAGTTCATACTTTGAATCAATGATAAGCGATGAAATAATATTTTCCTTTTAAAATTTCTCATCGCTAATGGCTTTTAAGTTTTCAAAATTGTAATAGCAATAAGTGATACTTTTGTCTCTATGTTCTTATTGCTCATCGCGGATGGCCATAAAAAGATGAACTTGAAATGGAAATGAGCGATGTGATCACTTGATCATGAATACATTTTGAATGTAAAATCTCACATCAATAATAAGCGATGGACTTATAAAGTTGTAAATATTTTCATCGCTAATTGCTTGCAAAATGTATGAGGAGAATTATCAGTGAACAAGTGCCATTTGTTATAACTTCATTGCTCATTATGGATTTGATTTAGAACTTGGGTTCTCAATTGGTGATAGGCGATGGATGTTCTCTAAAAGGATTTTTCTCGCTAAAATGGTATGATCCTATGAGCGATGTTTTTTGTGATGTTTGGTTTATGTAGGTTGTACGTGTGCAAAGCTAGTGCCATCACAACATTTCCTGTCATAGATAGAAGCATCAGTACAAGGTTTGAATTAGTGATATGCAACAGAAGGATGAGTGTGAAAAACGGTCAGGCTATGGAACCAAGGGTAAATATCATCGCCAAAATATCTACATTGCTGATAAGAGTGGGACAAAGACAAAATAGATCAACGATGAGCGATGGTCACTGCATGGAATGAGCTACGTGGAAAAATCTTGAAGATTTAGCATAAAGAAAAAGGAAAGCAATGAGAAGACTGAGAAACCATTGATAAAGTTTTAAAATAGGATAATCCAATGGACTGAGAATCACCACATAAATGATTTTGCCAAAAATTAGGATCAATGATGAAGTGATGAAGTGTATAAAGAAAGTTTCCCTCTTAGAAAAATTTGTCTTGTGTACTTCACCGATATTAATGAATGCATGAATTAGGTTGGTGATACATGCTGATTGATAGATTGCAACACTTGAGTTGGCATTACAGTTTTTCATGGATGAAGTTTTGAGTGCTTTAAAAGCAATGACTTAGATTCAATCTTGAGCTGTAAGTTATCAACTTGCTTGCATAAGGATATTTCGAGTCATTAATCTTGCATGCTTCAAATTTCCTATTTAACATAGATTACTTGAGTGATTTCCCATGTCATAATTCATTTTGCAATGAATGAGGGTTGAAGGCTGATAAAGAAGTGTGTGGCAATTGAATTCTCCTAAGAAGTGTGTGGATATTCTAGGCAAGTAGGTCTATCATGATGATTCACGAGTTTGAGGGGATGAATTTGTTTGAGACTAAGGGAGGTCTAGAGAATAAAAGTGGAATACATGGAGCTCCTGATACGCCAAAAATAAGAGTAGGATTAGGGAAATTCAAGGAGTATAGTACCAAGGAAAATTACCATCCAAGAGAACAGATAGTTTCAGAAGAATTAGTGAAAAACAAAGAGAAAAGGATGATGAAATATAAAAAGAGGGAATGGATGGAGAGTGAGCACTGTAAGGCCTATCTGAAGGAATGCAATTCTATATTTGAGGTTTTTTATAACCCCTCAGACAGTAAGGGTGACACTAAATCAAAGGGTGATTATTATCCCCTCTCCCTGGTACTATCAAGGAATCCTGACAAAGAGGTGGTTACAGTTTCTCCAGTCCCACCATGAGTAAAATGTGGGCGAATATCCTCTAAGGTTGATGACTTAGAGTGATGATTGCACCCTATTTTTGTTTTTGATGATACCATGCCCTTTCTATTAAGATTGTCATATTCAACACTCATGTGTTTTCTTGTGTCATGTGCTGAGGTGGAAAGTTTTCGGGTTGGTATGTAGGAGAAGTGTCAGACTAGCTAACCTTGGCGGTGCGTATGTTGTTTACAGATGATATACAAGTTTGTGCTGGAGCTGCTATTGGAAAATATTCTTTGGCCAACAAGGATGAGGATTCAACATGGTTACAACAAACTCTTCCTTTCAGGGAGCTAGCATGTCTTCATTTAGGGAATGTGGAATGCGGTCTTTTACTCTTCCATTTCCCTCAAATGATTACATGTAACAAACTAGGAATATCTTGAATTATGGTACAAATGAAATGAAATGTAAATGTAATTAAGCCTGATGCTTGTTGCTCCCTAATCTATAAAAGTGATTTCAGGGCTTATTACAGAGGTTGGATTCTGAAGTATTAATAGAGTTCTAGGTAAAAGCTAAGTTCAACAAAGGGCACTTAGAATAGAATTTTGAAGTAGGCCATTAGTTTGTCTTGGACAAGAAGTCATGTATGTAACAATCTTAAATGAGTTTTATAGAAATTACTAATATCGAAACAAATATCAGTCAAGAAATTTATACTCTCCTATGTATGTTCATTATGGAGTTATGAATGAGAAATACCAATGGTGTGATCATTTGTCTTCAAGTATTTCATTTGAATGTATTACTCTGTTTTTAGCTTTAATTCAAGGAATTAATTAAAATGATTGAATAGGGTTATAAACTTTGTAAGGAATGACTTAGGATTACTAAGAAGTGAATCTTTCTTGCACAGTAAATTTTTGTAAATGCAAAGTGATATGAAAATAGTTTGTTTCTCCCTTAAATGAGTAATGTGTAAATTACTGATCCTCTTGTGTACTTGACTCCATTGCTCCAATTGATTAGACACTGGTCATTTTGTCAAAAAATCTTGCATAAGATGAACAAGTAGTGTTCGTGGCTCTAGAATTACGAGAAGAACAATACTCAAATAGAAAATCTCTCCAAAGATAGTAGAAGTGGAATTAATCTCAATTCCTAGCAGATAATTAATCCTTCATTTGAAAATCTGCCAAATCTTCAATGAAATTAATTTTATCTGCTACAAAAGGAATTAATTTGTGTATAAAATGTGTTATTAATTGACTATATTGCATGAAAATGTAATTGGGATTACCTTCCTAGGTTTCACAAAGCTTGAAGTGAAGGAGTACGAACTTGAAAATACTATGCTCGATGTGTTGGCCACTAAACTAAAATTATTCATCATAGGAGTTGGCTACTTCTCAGAGGATTGTTTGGTTCTACTGGAAAAATCATCAACAGACTGATGGAACCCTCAAAAAGTTTTTTTTCCTTGTTCCATTTAAAAACCCTTATCACATTTTGATATAGGGTTACTATCTACAAAATCTTATAATATTCTATTGGGCCATTGACTCCCTATTACCCGTTGCCAGTTATTTTAATGTATCTTTAGTCATTCATTGTCACTTGATAACCAAACCTTTTCTAGCCTAGGTTTGGACCTTTCTATTTTATAAAATTGGGTAAAGATCTTTGAGCCCTTAGGCTCTTTGTATTTTATAACTTAGAGGTTTTTGAGTTAATTATTGTCCTAGGGAGTCCCATTCATAAGAAAAAACTAATGAGCACGTGCTTAAAAGGTTCCCACTTATGACCTGATGGCCTTCAATGCTATATTGCTCATCGTTGATTTATTCACCGGTTCATACTTTGAATCAACGATAAGTGATGAACTAATACTTTCCTTTTAAAATTGCTCATCAGTAATGGATTTTAAGTTTTCAAAATTGTAATAGTGATGAGCGATACTTTTGTCTTTATGTTCTTATCGCTCATTGTGGATGGCCATAAAAAGATGAACTTGAAATGGTGATGAGCGATGTGATTGCTTGATCTCAGATGCCTTTTGAATGTAAAATATCACATCAGCGATAAGCAATGGACATTATAAAGTTGTAAATCTTTTCATTGCTAATTGCTTGCACAATGTATGAGGAGAATTAGTGATGAAAAAGTGCCATATGTTATAACTTCATTGCTCATCACGAATTTGATTTAGAACTTGGGTTCTGAATTGGCGATAAGCAATGGATGTTTTCTAAAAGGATTTTTCTTGCTAAAATGGTATGATCCTATGAGTGATGTCTTTTGTGTTGTTTGGTTTATGCAGGTTGTGCATGTCCAAAGTTGGTGCCATCACAACATTTCCTATCATAGATAGAAGCATTAGTACAAGGTTCAAATTAGTGATACGCGATAGGAGGATAAGTGTGAAAAATGGCCAGGCTATGGAACCAAGGGCTAAAGATCATCACTAGAATTTCTACATCACTGGTAAGAGTGGGGAAAAGATAAAATAGATCAACGACGAGTGATGGTCACTGCATGAAATGAGCTACATGGCAAAATATTGAAGATTTAGCATAAAGCAAAAGGAAAGCAACAAGAAGACTGAGGAACTGTTAATAAAATTTAAAATAGGATAATCCAATGGACTGAGAATCACCACATAAATGCTTTCACCAAAAATTTGGATCAGTGATGAAGTGATGAAGTGTATAAAGAAAGTTTCCCTCTTAGAAAAAATTGTCTTGTGTACTTCGCCGATATTAATGAAAGCACAAATTAGGTTGGTGATACATGCTGATTGACTGATCACAACACTTGAGCTAGCATTGCAGTTTTCCATGGATGAAGTTTTGAGTGCTTTAAAAGCAACGACTTAGATTCAATCTTGAGCTATAAGTTATCAACTTGCTTGCATAAGAAGATTTTGAGTCATTAATCTTGCATGCTTCAAATTTCCTATTTAATGTAGATTACTTGAGTGATTTCCCATGTCATAATTCATTTTGCAATGAATGAGGGTTGAAGGCTGATAAAGAAGTATGTGGGAATTGAATTCTCCTAAGAAGTGTGTGGATATTCTAGGCAAGTAGGCCTATCATGATGATTCGAGAGTCTAAGGGGTTGAATTTTCTTGAGCCTAAGGGAGCTCTTGAGAATAAAAGTGGAATACATGGAGCTCCTGATATGCCAAAAAGAAGAGTAGGATTAGGGAAATTCAAGGAGTATAGTACCAAGGAAAATTTCCATCCAAGAGAGCAGATAGTTTTAGAAGAATTAGTCAAAAACAGAGAGAAGAGGATGGTGAAATATAAAAAGAGGGAATGGATGTAGAGTGAGCATTGTAAGGCCTATCCGAAGGAATACAATTCTCCATGTGAGGTTTTTTATAACCCTTCAGATATGAGGGTGACACTGAATCAGAGGGTGATTATTATCCCCTCTCCCTGGTACTATTGAGGAATCCTAATGAAGAGGTGGTTACAGTTTCTCCAGTCCCACCACGAGTAAAACATGGGTGAATATCCTCTAAGGTTGATGACTCATAGTGATTATTGCAACCTTTTTTTTTTTGGATGATACCATGCCCTTTTTGTTAAGATTATCTTATTAAACACTCATGTGATTTCTTGTTTCATGTGCTGAGGTGGAAATTTTTTGGGTTGGTATGTAGGAGAAGTGTCAGACTAGCTAACCTTGGCAGTGCATATGTTGTTTACGAATGATATAAAAGTTTGTGTTGGAGCTGCTATTGGAGAATCTTCTGTGGTCAACAAGGATGAGGATTTAACACAGTTACAACAAAATTTTCCTTTCAGGGAGCTAGTGTGTCTTCATTTAGGGAATGTGGAATGCGGTCTTTTACTCTTCCATTTTCCTCAAATGATTACATGTAACAAACTAGGAATATCTCAAATTCTAGTACAAATGAAATGTAAATGTAATTAAGCCTGATGCTTGTTGCTCCCTTATTCTATAAAAAGGATTTTAGGGCTTATTATAGAGGTCAGATTCTGAAGTATTAATAGAGTTCTAGGTAAAAGCCAAGTAAAAAAAAGGTCACTTAGAATAGAATTATGAAGTAGGCCATTAGTTTGTCTTAGAGAAGAAGTCATGTATGTAATGATCTTAAACGAGTTTTATAGAAATTACTGATATTGAAACAAATATCATCCAATAAATTTATACTCTCCTATGTGTGTTCATTATGGAGTTATGAATGAGAAATACCAATGGTGTTATCATTTTTCTTCAAATATTTCATTTGAATGTATTACTCTGTTTTCAGCTTTAATTCAAGGAATTAATTAAAATGATTGAATAGGGTTATAAACTTTGTAAGGAATGGCTTAAGATTACTAAGAAGTGAATGTTTCTTGCATAGTAATTTTTTTTAAATGCAAAGTAATATGAAAATAGTTTGTTTCTCCCTTAAATGAGTAATTTGTAAATTACTGATCCTCTTGTGTACTTGACTCCTTTGTTCCAATTGATTAGACACTGGTCATTTTGTCAAAAAATATTGCATAATATGAACAAGTAGTGTTCTTGGCTCTAGACTTATGAGAAGAACAATACTCAAATATAAAATCTCTCCAAAGATAGTAGAAGTGGAATTAATCTCATTTCCTAGCAGTTAATTAATCCTTCATTTGAAAATTTGCCAAATCTTCAGTGAAATTGATTTTATCTACTACAAAAGGAATTAATCTATGTATAAATGTGTTATTAATTAACTATATTGCATGAAAACGCAATTGGGATTACCCTCCTAGGTTTCGTAGAGCCTGAAGTGAAGGAGTACAAACTTTAAAATCCTATGCTCGTTGTGTTGGCCACTAACCTAACAATTCTTCATCATAGGAGTTGGCTACTTCTTAGAGGATTGTTTGGTTCTACTAGAAAAATCACCAACAGAAATGGCGACTCTCCCGGGGAGACTTTGAACCTCCGGTTGTAGAATATCAAAGTCAAGAAATTAGCGAGTCTCAAAATCTAGTTCAAATACTAAGGAATTACTAAACTTGGAAATTTTCTTGTTGAGCAAGTTTCAAAAGAGATATGTGTGACTCTACTATGGGAGAAAATCTAGAGGGACATTCATCTTTGAAGGAGCTTCATATTGCTTGAAGTTCATTCCTCTGAAAGGAGGTGGTGACTCTGTTAAAGAACTTGATGAAGATGTGAAGAATGTTTCATATTTGCAAGTGTTTCTAGTCAAGAAGGAGAACCTTTTGATGCAACAAATCTAGGTATTCTTCAATTTTTTTTTCAAGAAAGACAAATCTTTATATGAAAACCATAGTTATAAGTCTTTTAAAAATTTGATTCCCTATTGAGTGATTAAGCACTAAGGAGGGGAAATAGTAGTATGGTTGCATACTTCTGTATTACTAAATGGCATATTTATCTATAGAGCTATGTATGCAATGTCCTTGAAAAAATTATTTAGAAGATCTTAAGCAAGTAGAGATAGAATTTGCATTGTAAAAGCTTAAGATCAGATTGTAAAAGAAGTCTGAGTTTCCCGGTGTAATTGCATAATATAAGAAGGCTTATAGAGCTGTAAAAAATGTATCATCAACCTATGCATTCATGTGTGGACCCAAATGTAACAATACATAGTGCTCAGGCCTTGTCATATAATAAAAGAAGCTTCAACATTAATAGGAACATGGCCATAAATTTTGATGGAATTTCTGGTTACCCAAATATTATTCCATTTGAAATCATAAATGAGCTACCAAAGTTTAGTGGTACAAAGAGTGAGTGAACAAGTAAGCATTTGCAAGAATTCAGTAATTTAATGGATGACTATGAGATAGATCATGAGGACATGATCATGAGGTTATTTGTCCAGTCCCTAAAGTGAGATTCAAGAGATTGTTTCTTTGATTTACTGGTATGCTCTGTCTATTCTTGGAGTGAGTTCAAAGTAGTGTTCATGGAGCAGTTCAGTGAAATAATCAGTGTTGGCTATTTGCTCAATAAATCTATGAACATTGAGAAAGAAGAAGATGAGCTAGTCCCAACATTCAACTAAAGATTTGCTAAAACATTAAGGGATATTCTTGATGTTTTGGATCTAAGTGATGCAATATGTTTGGTTGTTTATTTGGGAGCTTTTGATAAAAAATGAGCTATCTGCTGAGAGATAAAGGTCCCAAAAGCTTGCATGAAGAATATGAGATATCCATGAATATTGAAAACAAATTGAAATATGGGATGCAAAGGAATCACTTGGATACAAGTGTTCATTGCCATAGAATGCCTAATGTTGATGAATGGTGTAAACTAGGAGTAAAAAATGAATGTAAGAACATTTGCACCCCTATTTTTTCAACTTGAACAACATTTTTTAATACTGATCTCATATAGTCCCAACACATCATCAAGAAACCATCATGTCTTCAAATTATAATGATAATAATTTTGCTCCTCTGTATGAATCAAATAGTGAAATATCACATAAAGAGGAAGATGGTAGAGCAAAGGATGAAAATATATACTTAAATCAGGCAAATGAAGGGTGTGGTTTCAAGTCTATTGAAGGGTCCACTACCTATGCTCCTATGGATGACATAAGACTAAGCATTTAGTTTGAAAATTTTGAACAGAGTTGCAATGCTGATGAATCCTCCTGTTGCAGTAATAATGATAGCATTGAGTATGGTCAAATCTCTATTGAATGTGATTTTCCTCATGAAGAAGAGACAAAATCATTTATTGTAGATGAGAAATGTGCTGATAATACTGTAAGTGCATTTGAAAATGTGTCTGTCTGCTCTTGTAATGACTCAGAAGAATTAGACATCCATATTGAGAAAACTGAGGCTCTTATGTCAAGAATGAATGTGATGGAAAATCCATTATATGATGAGCTTCCATCTTCACTAGAGATGAAAAATAATGATCCTTATTGGTACAGACATAATCCACTCTTTGCTGAGGATTTTGATTATGCATTTGATACAGGATTAGAATGTGGTCTTGAGCATACAAAGCAACACATTTATGTGCTCCTTGAGGGAATTGTTTATGAATGTATTACCTTTGATGCAGGTGTTGTAGATAAGGTTGAGTATCAAGGTGTCAACTATTTGGGAGAGTATGAATTTTTTCAGTTTTTGATTAAGTGGGAAGGCATTTTGATGAAGCATGGCAATGGGATGAATAACAAGAAATGCTATTTTCAACATAACACATATGTGTCATGTGATGGTGAAAATTTTCAATTCATGTCTAACTCTACATTATAGGATGATGAAAGTTACACTAGGAATCTTATACTCATAAATGTTGTGAGAAACAGTGATAACAAAGATTATAATCAGAAAAACTCTCACTTGTTAAAAAGAGGCCTAACATTTGTTCTGACAAGATTGAAATTTCTATTACTTCAATTGTACAAAAAGGACAAATGTGAATGGAAAGACATCAACCCTTTTAGAAGGATATTTTTTGACAAAGGCAAAAACTTATTCAACATTTTGTGGCTTAATACCACCAATCAGGAGAATAAAACCTGGTTGAACTGAGGGATGCATAATACAGTTTGCATCTTTGAAATTTTCATATTGGTTGGGTGGAGATTTGATCTCTCTTTTTAGGTCTTCTTTTCCTGTGTAGATTTTGTACATATGTTGTTTCTTTTGTTTTGTTTTTGTGCCTGGTTTGCTTCACCTAGAATTCTGAGATCTCACTATGCCTGCAGGAGACATGTGTCCCCAGTTGGAGCCATTGATGGAACCCTCAAAACATTTTTTCCTTGTTCCATGTTAAAACCCTTATCACATTTTGATATAAGGTTACTATCTGCAAAAGCTTATAATATTCTATTGAGCCATTGAATCCCTATTACCTGTTGCCAGTTATTTTAATGTATCTTTAGTCATTCATTGTCACCTGGTGACCGACCCTTTTCTAGCCTAGGTTCGAACCTTTCTATTTTATAAAATTGGGTAAGGATCTTTGAGCCCTTATGCTCTTTGTATTTTATAACTTAGAGGTTTTTGAGTTAATTATTGTCCTAGGGAGTCCCCTTCATAAGAACCAACTAATGAGCATGTGCTTAAAAGGTTCCCACTTATGACCCTATGACCTTCAATGCTATATCACTCATCACTAATTTATTCACCGATTCATACTTTGAATCAACGACAAGTGATGAACTAATATTTTCCTTTTAAAATCAATCATCGCTAATGGCTTTTATGTTTTCAAAATTGTAATAGTGATGAGCGATACTTCTGTCTTTATGTTCTTATTGCTCATCGCAGATGGCCATAAAAAGATGAACTTGAAATGGCGATGAGCGATGTGATCGCTTGATCACAGATACATTTTGAATGTAAAATCTCACATCAACGATAAGCGATGGCCATTATAAAGTTGAAAATATTTTCATTGTTAATTGCTTGCAAAATGTATGAGAAGAATTAGCAATGAATAAGTGCCATATGTTATAACTTCATCGCTCATCATGGATTTGATTTAGAACTTGGGTTTTGAATTGGCAATAAGCAATGGATGTTTTCTACAAGGATTTTTCTCAATAAAATGGTATGATCCTATGAGAAATGTCTTTGTGATGTTTGGTTTATGCAGGTTGTACATGTCCAAAGCTGGTGCCATCACAACATTTTTTGTCACAAATAGAAGTATCAGTACAAGGTTCGAATCATCGATACACAATAGGAGGATAAGTGTGGAAAATGGTTAGGCTATGGAACCAAGGACTAAAGATCATCACCAGAATATCTGCATCGCTAATAAGAGTGGGGAAAAGATAAAATAGATCAACGATGAGCAATGGTCACTTCATGGAATGAGCGACATGGAAAAATCTTGAAGATTTAGCATAAAGAAAAAGGAAAGAAACAAGAAGACTAAGGAAACATTGATAAAGTTTTAAAATAGGATAATCCAATGGACTGAGAATCACCACATAAATGCTTTCACCAAAAATTAGGATCAGTGATGAAGTGACGAAGTGTATAAAGAAAGTTTCCCTCTTAGAAAAACTTGTCTTGTGTACTTCACCAATAATAATGAAAGCACAGATTAGGTTGGCGATACATGCTGATTGACAGATCACAACACTTGAGCTGGCATTGTAGTTTTCCATGGATGAAGTTTTGAGTGCTTTAAAAGTAACAACTTAGATTCAATCTTGAGCTGTAAGTTATCAACTTGCTCACATAAGGAGATTTTGAGTCATTAATCTTGCATGCTTCAAATTGCCTATTTAATGCATATTAATTGAGTTATTTCCAATGTCATAATTCATTTTGCAATGAATGAGGGTTGAAGGATGATAAAGAAGTATGTGGGAATTGAATTCTCCTGAGAAGTGTGTAGATATTCTAGTTAAGTAGGTTTGTCATGATGATTTGAGAGTTTGAGGGGCTGAATTTGTTTGAGCCTAAGGGATGCCTTGAGAATAAAAGTGGAATACATGGAGCTACTGATACACTGAAAAGAAGAGTAGGATTAGGGAAATTCAAGGAGTATAGTACCAATGAAAATTACCATCCATGAGAGTAGATAGTTTCAAAATAATTAGTCAAAAATAGAGAAAAGAGGATGGTGAAATATAAAAAAGAGAGCATGGATGGAGAGTGAGCATTGTAAGGCCTATCTGAAGGAATTCAATTCTCCATGTGAGGTTTTTTATAACCCTTCAGATAGTGAGGGTGATATTGAATCAAAGGGTGATTATTATCCCTTCTCCCTGGTACTATTGAGGAATCCTGATGAAGAGGTGGTTACAGTTTCTCCAATCCCACCACTAGTAAAATGTGGGAAAATATTCTATGAGGTTGATGACTCAGAGTGATGATTGCGCCCTATTTTTGTTTTTGATGATACCATGCCCTTTCTATTAAGATTGTCTTATTCAACACTCATGTGATTTCTTGTTTCATGTGTTGAAGTGGAAAGTTTTCGGGTTGGTATGTAGGAGAAGTGTTAGACTAGCTAACCTTGGAAGTGCGTATGTTGTTTACAGATGGTATACAAGTTTGTGCTAGAGCTGCTATTGGAGAAACTTCTTTGGTCAACAAGGATGAGGATTCAACATAGTTACAGCAAACTCTACCTTTCAGGGAGCTAGCATGTCTTCATTTAGTGAATGTGGAATTAGGTCTTTTACTCTTCCATTTTCCTTAAATGATTACATGTAACAAACTAGGAATATCTTAAGTTCTGGTACAAATGAAATGAAATGTAAATGTAATTAAGCCTGATGCTTGTTGCTCCCTTATTCTATAAAAGGGATTTCAGGGCTTATTATAGAGGTTAGATTCTGAAGTCTTAATAGAGTTCTAGTTAAAATCCAAGTTCAAAAAAGGGAACTTAGAATAGAATTCTGAAGTAGGCCAGTAGTTTGTCTTGGACAAGAAGTCATGTATGTAACGATCTTAAATGAGTTTTATAGAAATTTACTATATCGAAACAAATATCAGTCAATAAATTTATACTCTCCTATGTATGTTCATTATGGAGTTATGAATGAGAAATACCAATGGTGTTATCATTTGTCTTCAAATATTCATTTGAATGGATTACTCTCTTTTCTACTTTTATTCAAGGAATTAATTAAAATGCTTGAATAGGGTTATAAACTTTGTAAGGAATGGCTTAGGATTACTAAGAAGTGAATGTTTCTTACATAGTAAGTTTTTCGTAAATGCAAAGCGATACGAAAATAGTCTGTTTCTCCCTTACATGAGTAATTTTTAAATTACTGATCCTCTTGTGTACTTGACTCCTTTGCTCCAATTGATTAGACACTAGTCATTTTGTCAGAAAATATTGCATAGGATGAACAAGTAGTGTTCTTGGCTCTAGACTTATGAGAAGAACAATACTCATATAGCAAATCTATCCAAAGGTAGTAGAAGTGGAATTAATCTCAATTCCTAGTAGATAATTGATCCTTCATTTGAAAATCTTCCAAATCTTTAGTGAAATTGACTTTATCTGCTAGAAAAGGAATTAATCTATGTATAAATGTGTTATTAATTGACTATATTTCACGAAAACACAATTAGGATTACCCTCCTATGTTTCACAGAGCATGAATTGAAGGAGTATGGACTTTAAAATCCTATGCTCATTGTGTTGGCCACTAACCTAACAATTCTTCATCATAGGAGTTGGCTACTTCTTAGAGGATTGTTTGGTTCTACTAGAAAAAGCACCAACACATTTATATGTTGGACCTTTCCATGAGAAACCTTACCATTAATATGTTGGTGGAACTTGTGTAATTCAAGCACTCTTTTATCTTACCGAGAACTGTCTCGGTATTCACTTAACATCAACATAGCTTATTTCCTAGCATTTGTTCTAGCTAATTTTTTTCTTGATTAACTTGATCTTTTTTTCCATTCATGATATATTTTTGAACCAAGGCTAATCCTATCTTCTAGCCTTCCTCAAATAGGAATTCAACACCTTTTTCCATACAATGCTTCAAATGGATCCATTTAAATTACCAAATGGTATGAGTTATTATATGTAAATTTTATAAGCGAAAGATAATTTCTCCCACTAGTACTTTTGACCCATGCAATAGGTTCCCAAATGCCTAATTTACTCTTTCCATCTGACTATCTATATTTGGAGGATATGCAGAGCTTATGTTCCACTAAGTTCCAAGTGAGGTTAGTAGGGTTTAACAAACATTGAAGTTATAGGATTGTTCCTATTTGAGATAATCTTCTTAAGAACACCATGAAACCATAATACGTTACACAAACTTCCGGGCTATGACTATTGCTCCATCCAACAAGTTTCTCTGGTATAATATGGGCTACCTTGGTGAGTTTATAAATCTCAACCAATATTGCATTATGCCTATTTCCAAACATAAGTAGACTCTACATAGGATTTGTATTAAATATCTACCATTCCCTTCCAAAAATATAGTGGCTTTTCCTTAGCCAAACATTTTTGTTGCACCAAGATGTCCTAAACATGGTGCAGAGTGAAACTCACACTTTTTTCATTAAATCTTATGGGTTCGACACATATATTCCTTCTTGAAATCTCATTAGCTTAACTGTCTCAAAATTAATCTCATCATTCCTTAGCTCTTGGGAATTGTCTCTGTGAACTTGCTTGATGCACAACACCTAATTTTTATAATTGATTGAAAAGAGATTGATGAGGTTGATGCCTCCTTCAATTTGGGGCATCTGCAACTTGGTTTTCCTTTCCCTTGATGTAATAAATCTTGATATCATGGTCAAATATTAGCTCTAACCATATTTGTTGGCACACATTTAAATATTGTAGAATAAAAGTACTTAAGATCTGAATGGTCTAATCTTAACTCAGGGATTTCCTTAACATATAATACTGCTACATCTACAAAGCATGAACAATTGTTGTCAGTTCAAAATTGAGTGGAGCATAGTCTTGCTCATAAGTCTTTAATTTTTAAAATCATAGGTGATATCCCACATTTATTACATAATTTAATCCACCTATCCCCTCTTCCAAGGCTCTGGTGATGTTCACCAAATGACCTTCTTGATCAGGAACTTTTGAAATTGGTGCCAAATCTTACCCTTCTTTGTAATTAGTCAAATGCCTTATAACATTTTTTGACCCTTCATAAATTTTCTAACTATTCCATCATCTAAGCTTTCAACTTCAACAACTCTGTTGTGACTATCCGATAAGGAGTTTGAATATAAGTTAAAATATTAGAATTATATTGATAGAGCATTTAAGACTCTTTAGATGGTATCCCAAACAATTCATTTGAAAATACCTTGTTAGAGTTTTCAAGGGAATGGGTAATTTCCTCATTTGATCCTTCCTAATCCACAAATTCACTGCATCCCACTATTTGGAGTTTCAAAGAATCTTATGACATCAAGCCATCCAACATTCACCTCCTTGAAAAAACTAGAATAGAATCTTAAGAGTTAGAAACAAATTTACTTTAACTAAGAATTTTGGAATCTCAATTCTTACTTCAAGCTAACACTGCTCTACTTAAAGCTCTTGTTGCCTCCTAGCTTCCTTCATAATTGGTTCAGATTCAAAACATTCGGTTTCCTATTTCTCCTAAAGTTTCTATTGTATCAAATTCTTTTTAGTTTCCCACATTTCTATATTAAGTATCTCATATTGATTTATATTAATAAACATGGATTACACATAATCCTTAATTAATTAAAATTCTGACATCTTGTGAGTATAGGTCACTATTGAAAAAGGATACTCTCAGTTCTTCCTCACCCCTGGATTCAACTTAAATAGTTTTTGAAGTGCAAGTGTACTCGTAGGTACTCATCCACAAGCCCCCTACTACTCACAAGTGCATCCCAACCCAAGGGTACCTCCCTATGAGTTGAGGGTTTGACTAGTTGGCCTCCAAGATAGGAACATTAGTCTTCATGGTTGCTAAAACCCACTGTTTCTTCTCTAGCCTGATACAGTCAAGTGTGTCAACCATTTTCTTAAGTTAGCCTGCTAAATACTTCCCGTGTAGCTAACATTGTTAAGGATTTTTAACTTTTAAGAAAGACTCTTTCTTAACCCTAGGGTTAAACAAGTTTTGGGGAATTTGAATTCCTTGCTGTTTTCCTTTTTCTTCTTTCTCTTGCAATTTTGGCCTTAGAAATTTTCAAACATAAGCCATTGATAATGTTTGAGGAAAAACTTATGTAATGAGCTCATAGGTCCAAGTGCTTAATTGGACTTTGATACCATGTGTAACAACCAACTCCATATAAAAGATTTACCCTAAAATTTTCACCCAATAGTTAATAACTGACATTCAAGGTAAAAAGATATTTTTTTTCAATAAAATAAACATGCTACTACATAACTATTTCCATTTAGATATAACAAAACATTGATAAATACTTTTCCTACTGAAAAGATTAACATTATTTACTTTTTGTATTTCAATTCAATGATTACAACTAAGTAATCTAAAACAATAACTTAAGAAATAAAGTCAGAGATCCCATATCTATATTTGTTTTGTCTTCCAAGACTTGACATGTCATATGCAAGATGGAGAGCATCACCTGAGTTCTTTACCTCCAACCATGGACTTAAGCGGTCCCCCACACACCTTCCTAATTGGAAGTGCCCGTACCCTTCAATGAAGGGATTAGTCGAGAATCCTCTTAATTATGCCATCTGAGCTTTGGTGTTGTGCCCTACTTAACTAATATTTTCACAAAACTATGGATACCTTCCAACTATCTACGACATCTTTGAATAGCTAAGTATCTAGGTCATAGTGAACCGACAAGTGCATGTAGAGACAACAACACTTACTATAGGCATAGTATTTGTATCATAAATACAAGCACTTCTAAGAGAGTTCAATCATTTGTTCACCCACCCTACTTGACTTGGAACACCTTTTATAACCTAGGGTATTCTGGAACTGACTGTTCCACCCAATGGATAAACAAAAAGAACTTATAACATGACATAACCTATCTTTCTAAACATAACTCAACTGAGTTGATATAATGTTTTTCCTTTCTTGAACCTTGTGTTACTTGGTGTAACTATCGAGTCTTAGCAACTACCACTTGTTCAAGTCCTGATTAACTAAGTCGGTAAATGACTAGGATGTTTTCTGACCTTGAATACCCTTGTTACATTCTTGTAACATCTTGGGACTTGAAAAATTCCACCTATCTAGGTCTTTATTATAAACCATGATAGTATCTAATCTCCCACTCTATGCTCACACAGTTATTATTGATGACTTAGTGCCATCAAATAGTTTCACATAAACACAAACTAAAAGTACTGACAAAATGTTCAATCATATATCATAAAATATTTACCTTAATATGAAGACTCTTTCTTCTTATTATACTCTCAAATGTTTTGTATTTTATCTTTTTTGTAGATTCATTCATCAGAAGGTGAAGATTCATTAAGTGAATAGCTCATTTGGGTCATTGGTTATTTCTGACTCGAACACTCAATTTACTTTCATGTAACTACTTGGGTAGTGGCTACAACCACTTGCTCAAGTCTTAACCCTAACCCTTGAGAGTGACTACCCTCAATATAATCTTTAAGCAAATCTTGTCACGAAATGATATCTTCTTGACCTTCCTGATCATAATGTAGTATGAACATTACTTAGACATAGTTTGCAAAATAATAGTTAGATCTTCATTAAGTATATAACTTCCTTTAGGTTTTAGTCCTTCATGCATTTCAAGGAAATCATGCTGACCAAGGAGAACATAATTGTAGACCAATTGGCCCACACCTTACAATAAATATGCATAACATAAGTGATTACTCACCAAGTTTATGATATGATTGGTTTTGGTAAAATACTTCGGGCATTGAATTGTTATGTATTTTCAATGACTAGAGTCTAAGATATTGTCTCAAATTCAAGCCCTAACCTAAGTCAATAAGTTTTACCTTCTGTCCAACTCTTAGGCTTCTTTACCAAAAAGGATGACACTATGTCATCATCAAGACATACATATGGTTATATAATAGTATAAATACATTATTTACAACTACCTCACCTGAATGTTTCCATTAAGGAATATATCAAGAAAGGAATGATATTTTCCTTTTCAAGGACCCAATTTATATAATTAAATATCTCATCAAGTAGTTAATAAAAGAAAATATTAGTTGTACATTACTTGGGTAAGTATCCTTGATAACAAAACTAGCACTCAGTTGAGCTTAAATCATTTCTTTCACTTCCATTCTTCTCAATTATTCAAGCTTGGTTTTATACCTACAAGGAGCTATGGTTTGTTATTTTCGTTTAAGAATGAAGAGAGTCTCATAATTTTCTATGTTAGTTTTCATGATTCATCCTCAAACATAATGATGCCAAGGAGGGTTTGAGGGTAACATACCCTAAATTTCCTTTAAAGCATCTAAATCATTCCAAAGTGATCTAAGAATTAAACTTTCTCATCATGGAGATTTAAAGAAAACTAATAAAGTTTTTTGTTTGAAATGGATTATAGGAAAAATTTCCTCACCACTGGTTTTGATAAACCATAATCATCACAATGTATACGTGTATACATATAAGGAAAATACTATATCTATTGTAAAGAAAGGAAATATTTCTTTCCTTACAATGAATGTGATAGCCCATGTCATCTCCCCACTATTAAAATTTTGAACTTGAAGTTAATATGGATGCAACAAGAATTTGGATTAATTCTCTCTACTAAGGCAATATTTGCTTCAGTTTCCTTCTTACTCTGAAAACTCCTCCAACATAGAACGTCCCATCAATCTCCACATTTGATATAAAGTATTTGATAATAAGAAACCCTCGCCATTGATGAAGTAAATGTAGGAGACCCTCTACCCATCCTTAGAAGAAGTTCTTTAAGAAATATTATACCACTTGCCTCCAAATGAGACACTGAATAGTATCTTTGGTTATTGTTTGATAGTTCACAATACACTTAATAGGTGGTAACTACATAGAAACTGGCTCATATGAACCAAAGAATTTCATTGTCTAGCATTCCAACTTGGCCATGCCAGCCCACACACCTTATCATTTTCTAGAAGGCTCAATAGATGTTCGCACAATCCTCCTTGGAATGAAAAGTAAACGGTTTTAGAGAGAGATGTTGATGCCCAAGATTGGCATTTTAATCTAGTAGCACCACCTTCGATTAGTAGCTTTTAAACATATTTAATAGTTCGGTTCAGGAACTACAATCTCCCTAACTACCCAATTTTTGGGCTATAGGCACATATCACAAGGTTTTTGACTGTGCAGAGAATGCCACTAAAGAAAGAAATGGATATTTCCAAGGAGTTGTGCCCATGCTTCCCCCTGGTCTTGCTTCGACCACTATTCCCCAGTTGAGGAATGAGAACCATTCTTTTTTCATTCTCACGCTGACTATGAAAATAGTGAATATCAAATAACATAAAATGTAGCTCAAAACTACATAGAGGTTACCTTCCCTCTATCACCCTCTTTGTGCCTTATTCACTCCTAGTATTTCCCCCTTGCAAGAATTTCTTAGTCTCCCTTTCCAAGAACATAACATGCTCTTTTAATCATCCATTTCTCAACCTCAAGCAACTTCGTTCCTCCCAAGATTCCAACCCTCATAACATGAATAAATTACATATTTAAAAACTTCACTTAGAATGAGGTATAGAACGGTTACAAAATGGTTGCAAAGAAGAGGTAAATATCTCATAAAACAATTACCTCCCTCTCATGTAGTTCCAAAAAGGAATAGTTACCTCACTATTCAAAATATATTTCCCCAAGGATTATCATGATGGGGTTTAAAATAAGGAAATAGTTTGGTTACTCACTTGATACACTCATAACCATTTGAAAGGTTAACACCATAAAGAACTTCTTAGGAAATGGTTAGAAGATAATTGTTTATATATTTCCATTTAAGGAAAAGACCATGGTTGAACGTGGTTCTTGAAATGTATAAGGTTAAAGCTTACAACTAATATGGTTATCATAGGCATTTTAAACATTGAGATACTATACCACCCCCTCATTATCCTCATCCACAATTAAAGAGGTTCCACTAAACATTACAATACCATTATACCATTTTTCACCTCCAAAATAATATGTTGCAACAAATAGTTCGCTTCCAGAAAGATATAAATATATAACAAGGCATCAATAATCATAATCAATTTTCCTTTTATATAAAAGCTATGAGTTTAGTTGAAATGCATCGAGCCATTTAGTTAAGAGCTCTTGTTAGAAGGAATCAAGCCAAATATTCCCTCTTACAGATTTATAAGCTGATTTTTAATGGCAATAAAAGTATACTAGTTACCATTAAGCAAGGATGATTATTAGCATGAGTTACGACATTAATATTTATGTTGAACTTAGCATCATTTCCAAAAAGGAAATATCATGCCATTATGTTTATAAAAAAAATGAAAATATATATGAATATGCATATTTATATTTGTTCATACATATACCTATATAAAAGAAGCAAGAAGGCTTATAAACCTTAACCACCATTCACCATGAAATGAGGAACTCAACAAGCTAACACAAGACGATTTACCTCAAGCATGAAAGAACATCTCTTAGTTCAATTAGGTTTATTGAATCATACATGACTGTCATTAGCTTAGATGGCATAAGGAAAGATTCCACAATGCCAACCTTCTCCTGGGTGATACTCCCCCTCTTTCTCTTTGGAGGTGTTCAGATTGCTTCTATAATTTCACTCAAGAAATAAATAAGTAGTTAGCCTAGAAAAAATTATAGCATGTTCATATAATTGTATTTGCATTAATCATTTGCTTTAAAGAAATAGAATCATCTCATAGCATTTTATCAAATTCATAGCATTAAGTAACCATCTTCATTCCATTGAAAGAAATAACATATTACATAATTCCATCATAATATGTAATTTTAAAGGTTTCATAATCTTATGACTCATCAAAATAATTACCATAAAGTGAAAAGTAATTTTAGGAATCTAGGGTGGGGTGTAACAACTTTGAAAGGCTCATATTCGTTATCAGGGATTCTCAATGACTTTCATGTGTAACCCTTGTGCTTGAACCTAGCGAGCCATTAGACCCTAAAGCTACTTCAATCTTGTCAATATTTTTTCCTGAAAGAGCTAAGGTCTATAATCTTATTTGTGGCCACATTAAGTCAAAATACTTCAAAAATAAATTCCTTGGTTATATCTATCAAGGCACTTCCATCTAATGCCCTAATTGCTCTGATACTTTGATCATATCTAGAAGCAAGATGTCTGATGAGTTCTACATTTATGAAGACATTGAGAACAAATAGCTTCCCCAAATCATAAGTCCATGCATTGGAGATAGGGGCATGATAGTTTCATTTTCCATACTAGTGTAGAAATAAGTCCTACCTACTGATTATTTTTTCCTACTCCTTTAGTTTGACATCTCTGCAATTTCTGGCTTTGTCTAGTATCCTACCTACTATAGTAGGGCCATTGGAACACATAGGATGCTTTGAGGAACCTAAAAATTAGATGATGATATCCTCTTCAAGGGGTCTTTTAGATGTAGATGGTTGCGTATTTGATTGACTCATAATTCCAAAATGGTTTGAAACAAATTTCTATACTACCCTTTGGATCTTACAATATTTTGCACATAATAGATTATATAGGCTTGATTTAGAGTTTTAAGACTAACAATGGTAAATTTTTCCAAGGAAGCATACTGGTTATTTGATTATTCAGAGATTAAGTTGATACAAAATGGGTGAGCCTCTGTGGATTTTATTATTACATTGAACCAATAGACAAATAAAATGAATAGGTATATTGCATTAAAAAATTATGAAGGAAATTGACTTAAAATTTGAGTCAAGTCATCAATGACATCTGCCAATACTACTTTTTCATGTGAGGGAAACTCATTCATCTATCCGTTTATCAATTTTGAACATGGGTCGTTGATCTAGAGAAGTACAAATCTCAATGATGAGTAAAGCCTTGATTTTTTGGGAAAGGGTAGAACTGTCCCTTCTCCCCAATAGGATTTGTGCATGTATGGGAATGCCATCATAGTATCCTTCGGCGGTTCTGCAAGCAAGATGAGAGCATGTTGGTATGAGCCTGTAGAATTGCATAATGCTTTAATATCCTAAATGTGCAAGAATTCTGTAGTGCTTATAGATAGTTGTCTTCAGAGGTTCTTCCATACATTAGAGTTAGCTTCAACCTATGAAACTTGTATACCCTTTGAGATTCCACAAGCCTTTTTCTTTTGATCAGATAGCCTAATGCGGATGCACAAAAAGTGTTTGGGACCACTTCTATATGAACGACTGAAGTGACCACAATAGAATGTGTGAAAAATTTTCCTTTTAATGCGAGCACCTCGAGAAAAAAGATATGGACTTGGCATTATAAAATGTAACTCAATAGTGACCAGCACAGTTAGGTAAATAGTGTTGGATCTCAGTTTTTTTTGGTTTGTCCTTGATGTCAAAAGTGGTTCATCGACATGAGAATATATGTGATGATATGTTGCATTCTCAGATTGGTTGATATATGATAGGCATATTGTTCTTAGATTGGTTGATATATTATAGGAAAATTGGCTTATTCATTTTGGTTGGAGTTATGATATGGATTTATATGATGTTGGCTGACAGTGTTTATCTGATTTACAGATTGATGCTTAGATAGTTTTGGTTTATGCTTGATCACTTTCAAATTATTAGGTTGCGCTTGAAGTATTTCCAGTTTTGATTATATGAAGGCTCAGGTTGTTTATATACTCTAAGGTGATCTTAGACTTCTTGTTACATTTTAATGTGATTGATTACTCACATTTTATTTGTGGCATTGCACGCTTGAAGTATTTTAAGTTTTGATTATATGAAGGCTCAGGTTGTTTATATACTCTAAGGTGATCTTGGTCTTCTTGTTACATTTTAATGTGATTGATTACTCACATTTTATTTGTGGCATTGCTATTACATATCATCATGGCATATGGCTTTGGCAATATAATTGTGTCAATGTTTATTGATTAACTTGGCATATGGAATACTATCAGGTCTCATTGTAGTTCTTATGACTTTATAAAAGGTCATATGGCAGTGAATTTAATAAGGTTTTAGGCTTTAACCAAATCACATTAACCATGTGATGGCTAGAGTATATATGAAGTATTGGACAACTTGTATTTCATTGTATTACATTGGTATATGTTTTTGAAGGATTTCATGGTTGATATGTCCTATGTTAAGGATATTGAAATACTTATCATTTACACCATTAAGGTATCAGGCACTTAATATATATGAGATTTTTATTAAACAAAGTAGGAAAAATCCCTTGTCAGGCATACTAAGTCATGAGACATGCCAAAGCAGTCGGGCACTAAAGATTAAAATATTTTTAAAAAAAGCTTGGGTAAAGGTATTGTTTCGGTGCTTAAGTTTTGGTCACATTAAACATGTGATATTGGAATTTTATCATTGTTGATATTATTGTGTTGGAACTTTCAGTAGAATTATTATTTGTCGACAGTATTGATTGAAATGTTGCAGATTTCAAATGATTATGTTCTTTTGTAAAGTCTTCAAAAGACTTGAAGGAAGGAAAAACTAGGGTAAAAGACATTTTTGAGAAGAACCCTAGCCTCCATAGACATTTCCATAGAATATGTAATATTGAATTGGTTAAGAGAATGAGTGTCGGCTATGGAAGTTGGATGATTGCTGACTGTGGAAGTTGAAAAGGGAAGCGACAAAGCTTGTAGATGGAGGTCTTCAGCTGGGTAGTTATGAATCGGTTCTTCTGGTATATGTTTGTTTATATTCCTCCATAAATCGGTATTAATGTAAACTCTTTTTACAGGCTTTAAGATATTTTGGTAAGACAATAATTATGAAGATTTAGAGGTTAATGACCTTTGAAACCCTTGATTATTCCTTAGAAAATAGATAAAGGG
>VDFB02047397.1:39913536-39945655 GCA_007258455.2 Sequoia sempervirens
ACACTCTCCCACCGTCTCTCCGACCCTCTCTGACCCTCTCCCACTCTCAAATAACTGTCTCCCACACTCTTCCACTCTCCCACCCCTATCCCACTCTCTCCCACCCCTATACCACTCCCTCAAGCCCTCTCTCCAACTATCTCCAACTCTCTCCCACACTCTCCAACCAACTCCAACCCTATCTCCTACTCACCCACTCTCTCCAACCCTGTCTCCCACACTCTCCCTCCCTATCTCCCACTCTGCCACTCTCTCCCATTCTCTACCACCCTAAACCCTCTCCCACTCCCACCCTCTCTCCCATAAGCATACATAAACATACAAACATACAAACATTCAATAAAGTGGCATTTAACTAAAGGAAGACATAACGCGAGCGTGGTATTTGTTGCTAGTAATGCTCCCCGAAGAGGGAAAATGTCAAAAGCAAAACATAATGTGCTCGCGTTATAACGTGAACGTGTTATATTTTTCATTGGAAATCCCCGAGCCTTAGCTTTGGTATTTGCCTTGGAATACCAACCAAAAGGCTTGGAGGGAATTCCCAAAGACCAGAGACGTGTTTTTTCCAAATTCAACAAATTTTCACATAATCGGGTTCATGCTCACCATCAAGATTGCATCTGGTTCAATATCAAGAAAATCGAAGACATGGGTAATGTTAGGTTCTTTATTAGCTTTCCAACGATGTAATTTTTTCACTTTCTAACAATGTTAAGCCTTTCATCCATAATTTCTTTTGTTTGTATGTCCATTTTTCTTCAAAAGAGTGTTTGGTATTTTTTTTGCTATAAATTAGCTCATCAAAATTTGAAATAAATTACATTTTTAGAAACTAGACTCCATTCTACAATTTAAATTTAAAAAAAATCTATTAGTTTCAAAAATTTTAGGGGGAGCACGGGCCAAAATTCTTTTTAGGAAGTGCCCACTTAGAAAATTAATAAAAAATCAAATATTCATTAAAAATTATCAGAAAATATTCAAATCCTTACTACATACTGCATTCTAACTTCCGACTCGAGCGATTTTAAAAATACTACAAAAAGTCCACCGTGCTCGGGTCACACAAGAGTTGCTATGTTATGTTTTTATGACAGAAACAACAACAATTTGTGTGTGTCCCTCTTTTGAACCCCTTAATCTCAACCATTTTCAAAATAAATTAGTAGTTTAGAAAGTAGACTCGGAGCATTGCGGTCCTTATTTTTGTTCCATCAAAAAATTTTGAGTGTAGCTATCCTCAATTTCACGTCCAAGGTCAATGTTTCTTGATTTCAAAAAAAAAGTGGCCACTTAAGCCCCTTTTTTGGGAACCATCTTGGTGCACTTACCCTTTCATTGTGTGTTTGTTGGTTGATTTTTTTTGTTTTTGAGAGCACTGAGGACCGCCTTTTCATCAAAAACACCATCACTAGTAACATTCTTGATCTTAGCCCATACACATGGCTTTTCATAGGAACTAGTAGATGGTCAATTTTCCTTGTAAGCTTGTGTGTTCCCTTGTGCAATAAGGGCTCTTTCGATGTTAAGGTCCCTATGGATAAGCTCGTCACATGTTGTGTTACTTTACATTTTCAATTGAAAAGATAGGTCTGTGTCCATATTGGTAATGATGATTCCTATTTGTTGCCCCTCAAGAATAAGCCATTTGCTCTTGCTAGCTCTTTACCTCCACCATTGTATGAAATTTGTGAAGGATTCACCTCTTTTTTTTTAGGGTGTATAGCTCTTCTAAGCTCACATCCATATTAATATTGAAGGAGAAATGGTCTATGAACCTCTGGATTATTTCTTGGGAGTTTTTAATTCCTAAAGGAAATTGCGAGAACCAATCAATTGTTGGGCCTGCCAAACTACATGGGAAAAGGTGCATCAAGTAAGAATCATTATAAGACACCTCCATACACATTACATGAAACTCTTTGATGTGATCCATCAGATTTCCCCATCCTCTATATTTATCAAATTTTGGGACTTCAAAACTGGGTGGGAAAGGTACCATCATGATGTTCATGTCGAAGGGGTATGGACACAAGTTTTGTTGGACATGTTGTTTCTTTGTTTTCCCCATTTGAATGTCTTGGATTTGCTGTGTGAGCACTTTGATTTGTGATGACAAATTGTCTTGAGGATTTTGTGGAGGAGCATATGTGGTATACTCTGGGATGGTGGATGAGTTGTAGATGGGATTTTGATATGAGGGGGTGTTATATGGTGTGTAGGTAGGTGAGGGTGAGAGTGGAGGAGGTGTGTATGCTCCTTGTGCATTTGGATTTATGATGTTTTGTTGTGCATTGGCATATTGTTGGGTATTGTAGTACAAACCCTATTGTTATTGTTCTTTTTTGAGAACTTATTGTTGTTGGGTGTATTGTTGTGCTAGAAACACTTGTTGTTGGGCTTGTTGTTGTTGGTGTACAAGTATCGCTTGTTGTTGTTGTTGTTGTTGTACAATCAAGGCTTTTTGTTGAGCTTTCTATTGTTGTAAGGCTTGCACTTGAGTGTGTTGTTGTTGCAACACTTGTTGATAGGATTATTGTTGTTGAAGAGCTTGTTGTTGGGCTTGATATTGTTGAAATGCTTGAGCTTAAGCTTGTTGTTCTTGCAATGCTTCTTGATAGGCTTGTTGTTGTTACAAATCTTGAGCTTGAGTTTGTTGTGCTTGCAACATAGAAGTGTTTTTATTTTGGGGTATGTGAGACAAATTTTGGGTGGCCATGGTAGGAGTGATTTGTGGGTTCATTTGAGATGGTTGTTGTGTGGTGAGATTTTGGGGGTTGTTTTGCGCTATCATTCCTTGTAAATTTTTTGATTGGGATGGATGAATGTAGGTTTGAGGTCCCATTTGATTTTGCATGGCTTTGGGGACCAATGGTCAAGATGATGGTACCATTTGTTGTTGCAATATCAATGGCACATTTTGACCTTGGGTCAATTGATTGGAAAGGTTCCCTTGATTGATTTTTTGAGGGTTCCCTTGTGTTATATTTGGGGCCAAGGTGTTACCTTGGTTGTTGGGATTCATGACAAATGGGTTTGATGTGGTTGGTGGGTTGATTTGGGTGGCTTGTGGAACCACTTGTTTCAATGTGTCAATGGGGTTGCTGGAACCACTTGTTAAGGGTTGACCTTGTGTGAGGGTGTTTACTTTCCCTTGTTGTTCTACTTGAGGTACTTAGCTCACATTGCTTTGTGTAACATAAGGAGAATTTTTTGTACTTGTGGTGGTGGATGAAGATGGTTGAGCTCAAAATTTCAATTTCATTGTGGTGTTATGGAATGTAAGTGGTACATGTGGATGTGGAGGGTTTTCTAGAATGGTGGCAAAAGAATATGGTGGGGCACCAAATGTGGGTGTCCAATTTATGTTTTGTGGAAAGGTGGTGTCTTGTGTACCAAAAAGTGTGTTACCTCCTAAATTGGGAGTGTGACCAATTTTGGTTGCAAGTCATGTTGCAAGAATGGTTGCTAATGGTTGACTTGGTGCATGTGATGGGGTTGGTTGAATAACGGGTTGAGTCTCACCTTGTTTCAAAAGATTGTGTGATGGAAGTTTGAGGAATTGAAGCCACATTTTATAAGGGTTGTCCCCTAAGTGTGTTTACATCAAATGTTGAAGGGAGTTTATCCCCTTCCTTTGCTAAAGCTAGCATATATTGTGTAGGATTCATTTTCATCAAAGAGTTGAAGATGTGACTTGTCTTAGGATCTTGTTTATATTCAAGAAACTCTTTTATGGTGAGCTCAAGGGGGTTTTTCATGACATCTTATAATTCATACCCCATGTATAATGGATTTTGTGGTTGTTGTGATGGGGTAGAGTGGCTCCTAGGATTGAATTATTGTGGGTTGGGATCGCTTATGGTAGATGTATGTTTGTTTTGATCCATGTTTTTCTTGTGTTGTGATCTTGTTGTAACCATAAATTTTTGATCAACTATGGGAGAGGTGTGTTGGGATTTGTATTGTTGGTACTCACTAGTTGAATCAAATTTTGATAAAAGGGACCCTCTAAGTTGTTTTGGACCAATGATGTGAGTGGATGATGAAAAGGGGTGAGTGATATGGATGATGAAATTTCTAAACTTTGGAAAACACTTTAGACTAAGGTTTGATGTTTGATTTCTTGGATAAAAGGTCCTAATGAACTTTAAATCTAAAGGTATACTTTTGACCTTTAAGATAGACTAGTTCGAAAGGATGATGACGAACCCAACTAAGTGTATGAAAAAGGATCCATTTACACACATATAGATAAGTTAGGGGATTGGTTTGATGATAGCCTAAGTATAGAATGTTGATGTGTCCAAAGTTTCTAAAGTTTTTTGTGGAGTGGGATGTCAAATGTGTTGTGAGATGGATGATATGTTTGACCCAAAATGTGTTAACCTAAAAGGGAACTTTGTTTCACAAGACCAAGGTAGTGAAAGAAATGCTTTACCCCTAAAGTGATAAACCTAAGAACTCAATGTTTGGATGATAGAACTTTTGACTCAATGTTGGGCAATACAATTTCCTTGTTTCACTTTGTTGCTTGGGAGTTAATATGTTTTGAGAATGAGCCCAATGTATGGTGTGTTCATTTGGTTTTAAAATTTGATTTAGTGAGATTTATTTATTACCACATCAAGATGTCTTAATTAAGTTCAAACTAAAATGTCTGTCTAAGAAACTTTCATTCTACAAAGTCCAATATGTGAAAATCAAGAGGCTAAGGCCACAGTCTTCTATGTTGACTTTGGAAAGTGTGAATTAAGATATAAGTCCACATATTTAGAAGCCTCTAAGGATAAAATACTTAGGGAAAAGAAGCAATATAGGAATTTTCAAAGTTATGCGCACTAAGTCCAAAGGGTTTGAAATTTGAAGAACATGTTAATGTTTGTTTAAATTAATTTGAAACCAATCAATGTGTCAAATTGAATCAATAAGAACACGCAATAACATCTCTAGCTCAAGTAGGTACATAATTATTGGTAGGATTACCATCATCCCCTAAGAAATGATTAATCCATGAAGATGGAGTAGAAAAGTAGGCTATGTCAAGGAAATCTACCATCTTGACATGCCAAGTAAAAGAGTCCCTTCCCTATTTGCTTTATTGCCTCAACCAAAAACTAAACATGGTAAGTAACTTCTAGGAGTGGTGTGCCTCCTATGCACTACTTTAAATTACATTTTGGAAAACAAGGATAGGTTACTAAGATAAGGTGTTTAGTGACACTGTGAAAATCATGAGGTGTACGACTTCCATGAGACACTAAAGTCTCTAGTGTCCCCTAAGAGACCCATTGTTCACATGAGAGTTGGCACGAGAAGTAGCCATTCATGAATATAAGTTACTCGCCTTTTGGCACATTCACAAGATTTATATAGCCCATCGATAAATGGGCTTGAGAGTCACCATGCATTCTCCATTGTAGGATGTATCACATGGTATGCCCTCTCTAAAAAAGACAAGAAAATGCTACTTCCCTTTTCCCAATATCACACAAAGCACAAGGGAAGTGGATACTTAGAAATTTCTTGGGGGTTGACCAAAAAAAAATTGTATACTTGGAGTATTTCTCTTCACCCAAGATTGCACGAAGCACAAGGGGAGTGGATATGCACTACAAGTTTACACAAGCAAAGAACTCACACAATACACTTATTCTTTTTAATCCTCAAAGGCAATGATGACTTAATTTTAAGCACTAAGTTGAAGTGTATGTTTGTATTTGTTCAATTTTAACCAATATCGCAATGATGAGGATGTATGGGTTCGATTTTAACCAACTTTGAAAGATTATTGCATTGTAAATTTTAAGCCCAATTGAAATCTATTTGTCCTAAAACATGAAATGAAGCAGCATATGAGGGGTTATATCATGCCCTGAGTGTTAAAAACACTTTTAAAATATATGGTCAAGTGATAATATGCTTCTTTACTTCAATATTTCGCTCCTTTTTCAAATCTTCAAAACCAGTTAGCCTCACAGAAAAAAAACCAGAAGTCAATAAACAACCATAGAGTGGATTAAATTGAAAAATCAAGACAAATATTAAAATCTAGCTTTTTGTTTTACCTTGCAAAAGCATCACTAGCCAACAAAGGCATCGCTCTGGTAAACTGCAACAACGTCGTTGTTCCACAAAGGCATCGTTGTATTTCAAAGGTGTCACTCTGGTGAAAAGCAAAACCGGTTCTCTACATCACCTGTCAAAAACCAGAGATGTCAAAAGCATCAATGTTATCAAAAGCGTCGCTCTAGTGAAAAAACTAAAGCAGTGCCATAAAAAACAAAAGCGTCACTAAATTTCAAAAATGTGTCTATATGGAAAAAGCGTTGCTATTCCACAAAGGCATCACTCTAGTAAAAACAAAAGTGCCACTTCATTTGCAAACTAGAAATCTTGGGAAACTTAAGAGAAATTCATCATATTTGGTTAGTTTTGCCCTCCTAGCACTAAAATGTGACTATAATCATAACATGACCTAAATCTACCAAATCCATACAAATTTAAGCTAGATTAGGTTAGTTAAGCTATAATCCCAATGAAATTATTGAAAACCATTAAAAGAGAAAGCCATTAAATACAAACAACGAGAAATGAATAATGAAAACCTATTCTAATGACCCAAACTTCATTCCATAGGAGGAGTGGTGCTACATATTATGTGGAATGTAGCCCTTTCCCAATCCTTTGAATAAACAATCCTTCAAATGGATTTTTATTGACAAAAGTTGATGAAATTGATGAAATGTGAGCTAAACATGAATGCAAAGCTAGATTAACATGGATATTGAATGCTTAAATGCTAAAATGGTAATGCTAAATTCTAATCGAGATGGATGCAAACTAAGCTAGGTGGAAGTAATGCTCAAAGATGGTGGCCATTAATGGAAACTAAGCTAAAATGGATGCATAAACTAATTAAGATGATGCTAAAATGCTTAAAATGCTCAAGATGATTGCTCTAAATTTTACTGTAGTAACTTTTCTCTAAAAGGTGGATCCCTATTTCATAGAAGTGAGGTCTATTTATAGGTAAAATTGTGAAACCAATGGTCAAGATCGATTACCTTAATCAAGGGATGAAAATAAATGAGAGGATTAGGCATGGATTGAGGATTCGAATCCATGGTCAAGGTTGAAAGTTGACAAGGATCAAGCAATTTGATCAATGGTCCAAATCTTCTCTCAACAAACACACTTCCTAAGAATTAGGAAGTGGTTAAAATATATTTCATTTTGAATGAGTGCACATGGAGGAATATTCCCTTTTGGAGGAATGTGCAAAGGAGGAATATTCCCTTACAAGTGGGAGGGTGAGGATAATTAGAAATTTGATAGTTAAAACAAAGCTTTAATTGTACAAATTAGAGGAATTTAGGATTATCATTAAATATTTAATTTATTTAATGAAAGGGAGGGGAAGTGACATTTAATTAAATAATTTAGATTATTCAATTAAATGAGAGGACATTGTGTGTATGTAAATAATGTGAATAAGAAAATAAAACCTATACAACACACCAATGAAACATTATATCAAGGAATACAAATAATAATCAAATTAAAACAACAATTCATTAATGGCATCTCATTGTCCTCTATCTCCAAGGATTCTTTTAGTCATTTACTCTCATATTGTTTATGCACATGACTTTCCAAATGACAACCTGGAAATGCAAGAGATGTTTTCTACATTACATGATTGATGAACTAGATGTAGATGATATGCAAAGATAATAATGCTGCTAATGGAAATGGTATGATCAAAATGTTGTAATTAAGATGTTGCTAATGAAAATTCCATGATTAAACTACTTGATGCTAAAATGCTCGTGCTAAAATGACAATGCTAATTAAAATGTTGTAGAGTGTAATTGCTACAAATGCTCAACTCTCTCTCTCTCTTTTGTTGTAAATGAGGGTCTATTTATAGATTTTCCAAGGCATGAGCCTAGGTGGCAGAAATCAACAGTTTGGATTCGATCTGGAGAATAGACAGTTGAAGATGAAGAGGTTAGAGAGAAAAGGGGAAATGTGTTCCCTTCATAAGAACAAATTTCCAAGTGTGAAGAGGAATAAAATGGAGATGAAGGCCAAGTGTCCCAAATTAGTTAGAATTTGTTGATGATAAATGTTAATTTCTTGAGACACATGATGAGGTGGAAGGTGGGAAGAAGTTAGTAGACATGTGCCTAAATTCAAATTTAAAATTCAAATTTAGTGAGAGGAGGTTAATTAAATAAAACAAACTAATTAAATTTGTTCATTTAATTAAGATACGAGGAAAATGATTTAGGATAGAAAGAATAAGAGAAAATGAACTATATAAATAAATTTTTCAATTTATTTATAAGTAGAAGAATTAAAGATTATTAATTAAATAACTTGTATTTAATTTATCCTCCAAACCAAATTTGAGTGTATACTTTTGCCCCTCTTTGAAGTGATGTGTTTGCGACACATTGCTTCAAAGAAAAATTTGTTGATAGTGTTGATAAATTTTTTTGATATGCCCTAGATGCTAATTTTTGAGTGATGATGCGTGTATGCCCCCTTGGGAGATAAATCGGGAATTTTTTGAAATTTTTTGGATTTTTAATTTTTTGAAATTTTATGATTTTATGAGGATTTTCAAATTTTTAGGATTTTGCGACGGTTTATCTCCCGATAAAGAATATTGACCGTGCCAATGATTAATTGATACCCTTTTTGAAAATAAAAATAATCCCACTTAAATACCCTCCATTTACCCCTTTAAAAGATAAAAAGATGAAAAAGGAGATCATTTGAATTCATTTGCAATGTGAGTGATTGAGTTGATTGAGCAATTTAGCAAGATGGTGATCCCATACCACACTCATCGATTCAAGTGAGTTCAATGACATCATCGCCACACTGCATATGGACCTCCGGTACATACCTCGAGATACCACCTTTTGTTGAAATTTGAATTTATTTTCACACGTTTTCATGTTTTTAAAATTTTTGATAGTACTTTTAGCGCATATGTTTCCCGAAATAGCACATATAGGTGGAATTTTTTAGCGCATTGATAGATCACTACTGTATTTGACTACAATTTCTGACGAATGTTTGGTGACATCGAAAAAATATTGTTGACTTACCGACACAACACTGATTTAAATTTCGTTGCTAGATTTTCATCGCTTTAACGACCCATTTTTATACGTCAAAACCACGACCCAACATCGTCAGTTAGCGCCATGGAAAATGTTGGCATTGTTCGTTGCAAAATCAACGTTACTTCATCCATCTATCGACGCAAATTTAAATCATAAAATGTTGCAGAATGACCATTTGAAATTGTTGAAAAAACACCAAACGTTCGTCCATTTTTCGACGAGGTGGAGCAAACCGTCATTGCCATTACGATGAAAACTACATCGCGTGTACTGTAACCTCATCACAAATTTTTGTAGTTCGTCGGGCTATGTTCGTTGAAATTGCGATGAAACCCTGTAGTTTAAAAAAATATATATATTCATTCAAACATCTTCCCTCCCTAACACGGTTATATGTATGGGGTACACAAAAGCTTTAGAAAAAGTGAAAAAGAGAACAAGATATTTTGGCTACTTGTCATAGTTAGCTTGTGGCATTAGTCTTATAAAAAACTGTACACTGATTTAATTGATTTGGTTTAGTATGTGTATTGACAAAATTTCTATTGCTAGTGTTTGTATACATCAATTTGTGTTGGGACCTTGAGAAAACACAAGTTATTCTATCTTTAGCACAAGGGAAAAATATGCAAATCATACAACCCTGAAATTATGGTTTTGAAACTCATAGAAGAAGTAAGTCATTTGGGTTCAACCTCTTTGCTAATCCAAAGTCTCTTGCAAATTCATTATACCAATGTCAATTGTGAATATTCTTGACTTACACAAAAAATCAAGCAGCTTTCTCTCTAGTGAATTTGTGTCAAAAGAGTTAAATCTCTCAAGTCTATTACAAGGAGATCAAACTTACCAAGATGGACATTTTGCTCCTTTGTCAAGAAACTATTTGAGCACTGCGAAGAAATTGGCACACTACAATCATGTTACTGTTTCCCAAGAGAAATGATGAAACAAGTACAATCCCTTATTAACCAATCTTCAAATCTCAATGAAGGATATGATTTGAGTGCAGATAGTCCACTAAAATAATAATCAATTAACTAACCTTAAATTCTCGATGAAGGATATGATTTGAGTGCAAATAGTCCACTGCAAGAAGAAGTTGTTCAAACCATTTACAGAGTTTCTACTAGAAAACATGAAGCAAATTTATAAATGTACTTAGAGATCAGAAAGACAAGTTACATTTGGATAAATTGTTTTTGAAGTAACTTAGGTGAAAGGTTAGAAGAAGCAAAATTCTATAATTGAGGTTCTATTGGAACCACAAAACCTTTGTTATCAGATTACATATCATCAATGTATTATAATCCTACAAAGGCTATCTAAATACCTATATCTGCTTCATTCCTGGACTCTGCATTTTTTAATATTTAATATATATATATATAACTAGCATTGTTTGCACAGGAAATTTATTCTAATCTTTTATGAATTTGTAGGATGTTATACTTCTTCTTTGAGTCTTGGGGAAGCAAAGTATATGATCCTGTTGTTCTCTTGATGACTGGAGGTCCTGGGTGTTGTAGCGAACTAGCTGTATTTTATGAGAATGGGCCTTTCAAGATTACAGACAATTTGACTCTGGTCTGGAATGACTATGGATGGGACAAGGTATTTTGCATTTTTTTTTCATCTACAATTTTATTTATTAGAAACAATTGTGGCCTGTTCCAAGGATTTTGTCCAAAACTTTGGGATTGTTCACAAAGTTATACCTGAAAGTTAGAGCAGGGATATAGTTGATAAATAAGTTTGTGCATGTCTCTTTATTGTTGACTATCTGTGTTTAAGATGTTATGCACGTGATACTTATTTTGGAGAGGTTGGTGCTTTTCACACATTCTTGTTTGCATTACTATGTGGTTGATGCTTACATTACTATGTGGTTGATGCTTATTTGTCTTTGCAATGTTATGCTTGAGAAAGATTGTCCTTTACACTTTAATGTAGATATTCACTACATTCAACTTCAATTCAAGATTGAGGATGCGTCACGAAATATTTTAGGTTGTTGAATTTTCAACTCTTTTTTCCTCTTAGATGTGAGTAGCAACTTTATTTTAATGAGAGAAATATTATGCCCATTTTTTAAAATCTAAGATTATAGAATCATAGCTACAACGAATACATGATTTGACTTTGCACTGTCTGCAAATCTGATATTATAGTATTATAAATGTTTTGAATAGGATTGGACTCAAACATTGGTTTGAAGAATCTACCCCATGAATTGAAAATCTATTGTAAATGGTTATCCTATTGTCACCAAAAAACTTGGCGTCCAAGGATAAGGAGCCTGTTCTCCAACCAGTACCTCTGACTACATGATGGATCATAAAAAAATGCCTTTTCCAGATTAGAGTAGCTTGTCTTGTTGTGACTTCTTGAGAATGTACATGGTCATCTACTTAATAGAGAAATTATTTAGTTTAGTCCATGTTTGAATATGACCACCTATGCTAGGAAGGAAATATTTCATCGTTGAACATTTTCTTAGCTTTTGGAAATTGTGTTTTTTCACGTGACATGAAATGGATCACTTTGCATTGTCAATGACTTTAATATAACTGCATGCAACTATAAAATTGCTACCCAGATTGAAAGGTGCCCTTCATATGGATCAAATGGCATGTGAGCAACTAGAGACAATTATTGAGAGCAACTACAGAATCAATAACCTACCAAACAATGGCATGACATCATCACTAACTACTCATCACATAGTGAATTATGGATGATTTTAGCATTAACCACATAATTACAATATTTGTATGTTTAATGATTTAATATCAACTGTGTTACAGGGCTCTCAAATAGGGTATGAAGGAACCACTGACATTAAGAAATTTAAGGGCTTTTGATGATTAAGTGTGAGTTCTTGGTTGTTTTGGTTAAGAGATTACCAAGGTATAATTTGATTGCATTTGATATAAGGTTTGGTGTAAGCATGAAGTTAAAAAGTCCATTGCTTTGACTAATCTGTCTAATAATAGCCCTGTTTTGGAGACTAAAATGAAAGTACAATATATGATTTTGTTAAATTATCAAGAATAAAAGATGGGAGATGGTTTACATTTCTTTGAAGTGAAATGGAATGGAAATTGTGTGGTCTATATTACCCTAAATACTGTTTGGGTTAGATTACTTTATGTTGAGTTGAAATTGTGAAGTTTAGGATAGTCATAAAGAGAGTTAATGGTAAAATGAAAGGGAAGACTGGGTAATTGTTTGTTTTGATCAAGATGAAGTTGACTAAGGTTTTTTAAGTTCTGGTAATGGTTTGGAACTCTAAAGCAAAAGTTGAGTGTTTGTGTTGAGTTTTGTGAAGGGAAATATAGTTGAATAAGTGTGTCAAAAGAAGGAAAGTTCAAGATTGTTTGTGACTTGTCAAATGAGATTGTGTGAGTTTGTTTCCTTCCTCTGACTCCACATCATGTACTTCTATACGTTCTCTTATGGACAAGCACTAGGATTTTTTCATTGTACTCATGAACCGTGTATTTTTTTTTAGTTCCTTTGATCATTTGTGGACCTCAATATGTAAATTTATTTCATCGAAGTTTAGAAATTTGAACCCTAGTGAACTTCATGTGTTGTTATGTGACGAGAATTACTTTCAATCTTATAGTAGAAAAAATATGCTAAGACATATACAAAAGCTATAGTTCACAGGCCAAAAATGGCCACCCAACTAATTGAACATCTCAAATCTTGGCTATTCAAACTAACCAGACACTAGTACTAGGTAGTACTTGGGTTTGTCAATGGGACATTGGCTTGAATTGACCAAAATATAGCATGCAACACCTCGATGGGAATAAAAAAAGTATAAATCACAGTACTTGCAACAAGATTTCTAAATGTGGGGGAAAAATCACTTACAATCATTGTCCCTTAGTCGATTTTCCCTTTCTGAGTGCCCTCACCTCTTGCTCTGGCTTTCCTCCTGCCAAATGGTTCCTAGTCTTCCTCCTCGACTCAATAGCCTTGCGACACTCATCCAGTGAAGTCTCGTAACTCTCCACTCAGGGGCTGGATGCAGTGGTTCTTGGTCCAACTCTCCAGTTAGGGTCTCGGTGTAGTATGCTATGTCGTGCTCCTGCGCACGCGGGGCCAAAATTCAAAATATATAGTTTATATATATGTTATGTCAACATATAGTTTATATACAAAATATATATGCTATGTCAACATATAATTTATTTTATTTTCTACAAAATATAATTTTTGTATGGTGGCTTGTTGAGCTTATATAGTTGGTTTTCTCTTTCTTTATAATTTTTGATGATTTATTTCCTATGACATGATTGAATATTATCTACAATCCTAGTGATTGTTAAAAAGGCTTATGATATGTGATGTTTAATCATGATGGATTCCTAAGAATTAATGATTGAAATACTACTTGACTAAAGATTGAGCTATCTGATATTTTTTCATTTAAAGATCATTGAAGAAATGCTTGCAATCAATGTCTTATTAATGTAGCCTACAAGGTTTCTTTTCCTAGTTTTTTTTGGTTCTGTTCTTGTTATGACTTATTTTTTTACATTGGTCTATTACAGTAATGGGGAGCATATCTAGTGAATCGATTCTTTCAGTCTCTTTGATTCTTATCCTTGTGCATAACGAGTTTTCTTCTATCCTATGATTCATTGATTGTTGGTTTAAAACACTCATTACAACTAACATGGATATGAATTATGATGTGGGTGTGAGAAGGGATTGTTGAATATGAAGGAATGGTTTAGGAAAGTACTCATTAATCCAAATGAGTCATTTTCTTGTCATGGAATGTGTTAAGAGACTTTAAAATTAATATATTAAATCTAGTTAATATTGAAACATCTAAAGCATGCCAAAGGCACTTCAGAGATATGCTATGACATAAAGAAGATTGTTAAGGTGATGTCAAGTTTTGATCCATTAGGGTAGGAAAACATAGATGCATTGGTACAAAAGGTTCCATTCAACTTGGAGGAAATGGATAATTACCTAAGAGGCTAATGTGAGATTGGACCAAGTTTATATTATGATACAAATAGCTTGGGAAAAGGGATGATGAAATGGTTAAGTATGGGAGATTGTAGAGATAAATATAACACCAAGGGAAGAACACTATAACTAATTTTAGCACCATGGATTAATCCAAGACTAAAAATTCCACTAAGAGGCATCCCTTACCTCTTAAATTAATTCCATAGGTGGGTTTATCCTCCAATATAGTGCCATTGGTTAGTTTATCATGTGAACTTCCGCTATAAGTAGGATTACCATACACTTTCATAACATGCATGTGTCACTTCAAAAGGTTTATACATTCTTGCGAATTTGAAAGAAAGGCATGTTTTGACTTTTCCAATAGGTGTTAGGGGTTAATTTGACTTGGTTTTTGCATTAGAGTGACAAACCTTTTGTGGTTTAGGTTCCATAAACAAAATATACTCATTTTTTTAGCTTCCTATTATCATCTTTATATTCAATGCATTTTCTAAAGATCATATAAATATTCATTGCTAATGAAAATACACAAAATGATGTGTAATAGATCCAAAGTGAGGCTCAAATAGCCTCATCTTTTGAAACCATTAACCAAAGAAATGCTAAGAACAATATATGAAAGAGACGAAGAATAAGGCAACTTGTATTATTAGGAAGGACAAGATTCCTTTATATAGCATGATCTCATGTTTGAGTCTCGAAACTCTCCCATATCGTCAACGCATGCGTCTAGGCTAACCATGTCAAGTTTCACTCCATACAAGCACAAATTGAAAAAAAATCAACGTTGGCCCCATTCACATGTCACTATGCGGGGTCAACATGAGGAAACGCTAATTTTTTGGGAATGAAATAACCAAAGATATGATCAAATAATATCTAATCATAAATAGTCGTAGAGTAATTAGGATTTGATCATATGGAAATTTCTAGGAGAGCTACAATAGTTGTAACATCATGAATTAACAACATTAAAAAGTACATCATGAATTAATTATGTAATGGCATAAAAATTAAAAACATCATGAATTAATTATGTAATGGCATAAAAATTAAAAACATCATGAATTAATTATGTAACCATATAAGTCAAATATAATTCTATCAAGAAATCAATATGAAGTAGATAATATAATCGCATAACTCATACATTTCAATGTCATTGATCTTCTTCCTCATCCAACTCTTTGTTTGTATCATTCAATCTAGATTCGACATTGTAAGGATTGGCCATATCATCATCATCATTGATATCAGTTTCGATAATGTCATCATCTACATGGATATCATCTTCATGAACATTAACTCCTACATCATCATGATCTAGTTCCTCTTCTTCGACATCCTAGTCAAGCACATCATCAACTAACTATTGATCCTGATAATCATCTACATCATCTTCTAGTTCTTCAATATCTTCTTCTTCCACCACATTATACTTTACCGGCCTTCCTCTTGGATCATGTCTAACAAAAAATGACCAACCTGATTTACTTGGAACCTCTAAGTAAAATACCTGCTCATATTGGCTTGGAAGAACATAGGGCTCATTTCCAGCTCGCTTGATCGACCTTGTATTAACCATGGTAAATCCATTATCATGTTCAATAACAATTCTCTCAGGATCATTTTCATTCAATCGTAGCTTGTACCATTGGACGATGAACATAATTAATTTGAAGGAATTAAAGTCACACTCAATTATATCATCCAAAATCCCATAGTATCGATTTTCTGAGACTTCTGGATGTATGTCACTTCTAGATGAAAAAATAGTCACATGAAAGACTGCAGTTATCCCAAAATCACAAGTTTTCTTCATCTCATCCAACTTTTTGATTCAAAATTTACGACCATTGCACCACATAGCCTTGTGGTGTTTCACCTGCAATATGTCAAACATGTAAAAATTATTGCATCGTCAATTGATAAACATATTTATTCTTGGCTGAATGTATGCAAAGAAAAAAAAAACTCAACATATATATATATATCAATATAATTGAAAATAATTAAATAATATGGGTGATTAATATATTTATACGCACCTGTTTATCTCTTAAACTATATGCTAAATCAATTTCCCTTGGTGTAACATTGGAATCTCTATTACGATGAGCTTCTTTAACCAGTGAAGCCACACCTTCCCATGTTAATGCGTGACCGGATTGTTGACATCGTTCAATCCATACCGTCATCTAATCAAGATTGTTTGTGATGTACAAATGTAGTACATCCCACTCTTGACCAATTGTATATATAAAAAATAAAATTCACAAACGTTGTATAATTAGTTAATTACCACAGTATATGACCTTAATTTATAATTGATGTACCTGAAAACCTAACATGCTGTCGGAACCAAAATTTTAACCTAAAATTTTGTTGATTTTGTCATATAAAATCAAGGGTCTCTCTCAATATTTTCATGAAATTCATGTTTCTACCATCTGCAAGGTCAAATTAGTCTTTTACCACCATACCGCTTCCATACTTGAGTATCCCATATATGCCTTTCCTTTCACCTCCTTATCGCGACCTCTGACAAAGTAACTCACGGTAGCACAGTAAGAAGGTAGTAATATTGTTTTACTGCTATACCACAGAGGATTGATACCTAGCCCGTAGTAGAGTGGGGTTATCATCAGTACAAGCAGAGGGAACCGCTATACCGCGAAGGGTCGGAGTGAAGCCCATGGTAGAGCAGTAAATTAAGAACAAACATAAGGGAGAATTGCTATACCGCAAGTGATCAGAATGAGGCCCACAGTAAAGTGGTATATAGGGTAAAGCACAAAGTATACACCGCAGTACCACCAAGGAAGCCAAAGAAGTGCACGGTAGTGCGGTATATTAGGAATAAGTAAAGACTATGTACCACGGTACCATGGAGAAATGAAAAGTGATGAGTGGTAGCACGATAATCAGTCGTTGGAGCATTAAATGAAGGACAATCACATCAATCAACATCAAAATATGAAATTTAGCTCAGTGTGAAGGATTTGAATGATGTAGAGCTTGTATGAGAATTAATAAGGTATAATATGATAATTAAAACAAGATTGTGAATTTGTTCACTCATGGTAACAAAAGCTGAGTAAAGGCAAGCTCAAGGTGTGACAGTCAGAAGAATTCTTCAGGGAAAGCAATATTCTAGGTAAGTTCTACTCACCACGCATTGAATTTTGAGTAATGGCACCTAAGAAAGTAGAAGTGAGGACTAAAAAAGAAGAAAAATCCAATAAAGCTTCATTATAGTCGCCATTACTTGCACTGCTGCCTAGTTTAGTCGATAAAGGTTATAAGGGGGTCTTTAAGGATTTAGCTCAGGGGTGTAGAGGCCTAATAATTCCATGGTCTGTGTGGAATTTGTATTGGTATTTCTATAAGAATAGAAATGAAGGGGTCCTGATATCGAACCCATGGACTCTTGATATGGGTAAATTGATAGTTCCTAATGTGTTTGTTGATGTCAAGCCAATTATAGCTCTAGCCAGTAGATATCATTACCCTTCAAAATTTGTTAGACTCCTAGATGGAAAATGTCTGGTAGATATCTCCAGGGAAGCTATAATTAGGTGTTTTGACCTAAATAAGCAGGTTGTCACAGAAATAGATTTGGGAAGGCTAGAGCAGGAATACAAAAGATTGAAGAGGACCTATAGAATTGATGAACTCCCCCTGCACATGAAAAGAGGTGAAAAAAATAGAGTCCTTCCTATTCCTTCTTCAAAAGTTGAACCCTTTCCAATATCTAACTTTCAAACTTATTTCAAAAAAACCTATTATGCATTATGCCAAATTCTTGGATTTGATGTTGAAGACAATATGTCAATTGGATTGATGAGGATGGCAATGACTATCCAACACCCTGAGTCTAATGTGGAGTTTTATTTTTCTTCTATCATTAAGGAACAAATTTATGAAGGTCTATTACAGGTTGGGGAAGCTAAGGTCCCTATCACTTTCAAAAAATATTCTCTACTGTGTCATTTAATTCTATTTCAAAATGAAACCAAGTGGACTAAAAGGATGAAGTTGAGCACACATGAGAATGGAGTTATTCTCCTAGTGCAAAATTGGTGCTATGTTTGGGATAGTAGGTGGACTAAAGGTGAATTTATTATGTTTAGGGATGACTTTTTCAATAGAATAATTGCTTCCCTTGGTCTTCCTACATCGAGGCTACCATAGTCTTTAATGGAGGTTATGACACCCATGCAATATAAACCAGACCAGGGTTTCACACATAACTATGCTAACTGGTTTTTAATGCCACAATATACCATCATTAGGGTGTGTGGTTGTGATCAGGCCCCACATATTTTACCAAAATTTGTGCCTAGCAGAGTATTATTTTTAGAATTTATCTAGCAAATGCTCTAGATGGAGTGTAGTCTCATGAAGAACCAGAGAAAGGGGACTTTCCTGCTTGACTTAACAATTTTTGAGGAGTTATCAACTAGGTCATATATGTTGGAAGAAGTGCAGAGATTCATAAGAGCCAATTTTACTCTCAGATCAGGAAAAGTGAGAGTATGTGATCCAGAGGGTCACATCAATAATATCAACAGGACCCTACTTACAAAGAGGGCGATAACACATGCCTTTGATCCAAAAGAGGATGTGATAAGAAACCTGGTATAATTTTCAGATGTGTTTGAAACAAGGAAAAAATGGTTAATGATGATGAGATGGGAGGGCCAAAAGAAAGAAAAAGATAAGAAGTTCAAGGCGTTCTTTGAAGAAGAGCCAGATTTGTTGAAAAGGATGCAATTGATTCTTAGTAAGTTTGATGAAATGTATAAAAAGGATCAAGAAGAGAAATCAGCTCCACCATCTGCACCCCAGCCACCATCATCCATAGCCTCCACATCACATACACCACCTCCATCACTAGTTCATCTATCTCCCCCATCTCCAACTAATGAGCCTCTTGCTAAGAAATAAGGAATTGAATCACTAGTTGACTATGGGTTAAGTGATGAAGAGAAAGAAGTAGTCTTGACTTTGGCTGAGATGAAAGACGTAGTAGAGTAGCAAAAGGTGTTAGAGCCTCATGACCCAAAAGAAAGAATGTTAGAAGAAGTTGTTGATGAGATACAAGATGATGAGAGAATAATTACTTCTCTGCAGTTCATGGAGGATGGTGATTTCATCTATACAAGGGAATTCAGAGATTTCTAGATAAAGATTAAAATGAAATAGTTTGATGACAGGCTGAAGATTAACCTCATTGGGATTGATGATTCAAAGCATGCAAAGGTGCAGGCCTAGAAAATGCTAGAGTTGGATATTGATAACATCAATATTACTCCCAAAGAAGCAAGGGAGTTGGTGCTAAATAGCAAGATATTAATCATACCTAGAATGGAGCTCTCTAAGGTGTTTTTGTTAGATCAAATCAGAGCTCAGGATGATCCAAACTTGGTTGCGGAATTTGATTCAAAAGAAGGAGTCTTAGGCACAAGATACAATCCTACCATCCAGACACTTGCCATGTGGACAAAACAAAAGAACACAAGGAAGCCAAGGCTTCTAGATGTAGTACAGGAAATGAGAGGATCTGAAATGGTCAGAACAATGAAGGACACTACTCCAACATAAGCAACAACCATAACTATGCACTTTGCTATGTTTACAAAGGATGTGGTAGAAAACATGGAAAATAAGATAACAAAGTATGAGAAGAGACTCAAGTTATCAAATGATGAAATAAATAAGTTGTTCATTGAAGGCGTCAAACTAAGCAACAATTGTAACAAGCCACATATGTAAAAGGGGATGAAATAGTTGTCTATCATCCGCCTTCTCCAGTTGAAGATCCACAAATCCAACATTTTAAAGAAGAGATTGAAATTTTGAAGAAATATAATATGGATGATGTCAAGCAACACATCTTTGGTACCTTAAAGGAAATATTGAAGCAAAAAGTTGGAATTTTAAAAGAGAAGATAAGTGGAGTCCATGAGGGTTTTGGTCATTTGGTGAAAGCTCTGGAACAAATAAATACTAATTCCCCAATCCTAGAGAATTACATTAAATATGGCAGCCCACTTACCATATTTTAACCACTTTATGCAAAGCAACATAGAGGGATCCTGATGCACCCCCGATATTAAAGCCTACTCAAGAGATGGTGAAGACAATTATTGATGAGCATAAGTATTTGAATGACATGAAGAATAAGGTAGAGAACAAAAGGAATTAATTTGATTATAAAACATAGTTTCAATCCTTTGATCATTAAAGACGATGGACAGTTCAAGGATGTGGATGAATGGAAGAATGAGTTTGATCAAATGGTTCCTCAATGCTTGACATATATTTAGGGTGATGGTGATATCAATCTGGAGATGTTTCACACTCTGCTTGATGGAATTATGACACTAGATAATGGTTACACAAAGTTTTTGTAGATGCCAAAAACCTACTTGATAGTAGATGGAAGAGTCACCTTACAAACTTCACTGTTGCATAGGAATTCAAATGGCCGAATGACTTAACAATAAGAAAATGGCAGGAAAAATATTTGGGCTTGGATGAAGATTGATTGGCATCACCAGAAGGAAAACATATCATAAAGTAAGAGCCTTGCATAGGTCTTAGATGACCATGGGTTTCTTACTCGAATATTAACAGATTGACATGTGTTAGTTATCTCTAATACATTTTATCTTTTCAATTATTTTTTGTTATCAAAAGTCACGTCCTTTGGTCTGAAGCTTGTTGCCTCTCGTATAAATAAGAGAGACCAAGACCATAAGGAAATATATTAGATTAGAAGATAGTAGATAGAAGAAGTAGGAGAATAGGGATTGATACAATGTTTACATCAAAAAGGACCAAGATGCATGTGTAAATTTTGAAGGAGTTAATGAAAAATCTCTGATTCGGTGGCCACATGTTGGTATCAATTGTTTGTTAAGTTAATTAAAGATATTATCACTTTGTCTCCATATTTGATATTTCTCTATTGTTTAAATTGATATATCAAGCATATTTTCAATTTATCAGTGCACATTTGTTGTATCTGTGTGGTACAATTAATTGGGTCTTTCAAGTAAAGATTAAAATCCTCTTGATTATTCACAACTTAGAATTATTATTTTGGATTATTAAAGAAGAATTTGATAATTACATCTCTGCTTGTTTATACAAGTTATAAACATAAAAGTGCCAAATAGTTAGAATTATTGTCAGTCATAAGTCACTTAACTGTTATTTCTATCTGACTCCATATACCCAATAGAGCACTAGTCCCCATATTCCATCATTTTTAGTTTCATTCATTTTATCTTTTACATCTGTTAACTAAACATATTAGGATTAGCCTTGATATTGCTTATACAATCTATACCAAAATAAGAATTCATTTATTCACTCCCACTTTCCATTGTGGATAAATTGTTTTAGGGATTAAATACAACCAAGTTTGTTTCATTCATATAGGTGTACCTGCCTTATTCTAGTAGCACCTGAAGAGAAGAAGGTCTAAACCATTCGGTCTTGTATGTTACCCTGAAACATACCAAGAGTTTGGAAACCTCTTGAGGTATTTAACCTGTGTTTTTGAGAGCTAACACATCCCACTACCAATGATATTATTATCTTTCATTCTTGGATGAATTCAAATTAAAGGAGTATGCACAAAGAATGAATTATGACCTTGAAGGGTACATACACTCTTGTAAGAAAAAGAAAAATCTTAGTGGATACACCCATGTTCCTATACCGGGGGAAGATGTGTTTAAGAACAAAGAAGACAAAGAAGCAGAGGAGGTTATAGAAAATTTCATGGAGTTAGAGAAAAAAAAGAAAAGGTTGCAAGAAATGGATGATTCATTTGAAGAAGAATCTACAGGAGAAAATGAAGCAAAATCATAGCAAAGAACAGTCTCTCGGATGATGAATGATGAATATGAAGAACTCCCTGACAGGGACTTACAAGTAGCCAAGGAATTGCGTGTAGATGAAGATGATAGGCTTACAACCTATGAATCCTTTTTTTTTTATAATGATTTTGTCAAGTCAAGAGAATTTAAATATTTTTTATATAATTACAAAGGCAAAAGGTTGAGGGAATCCATCCCAAATATTACCCCTAAAAATGAACAACAATTGATGAAAAGGTTGAAAGATGATATAGACAGTGAAGTGCAGAACATGACCCCTAAAAGGGGTAGACAGTTGTTACTTGAAGCTGGTGTAATAGTATTTCCTGGTTGGGACCTCAGTGCCTCTTTAATTTTTGATAGTTTTTTGCATAGCAAGGAAGGAGAGTACAAGTTAAACATAGAGGGTGTGAAGGAAATTTACATAGGGTCAAGATTCAATCCTAATGAAAATTCAATGTTGATATGGGCATTATACCCACCTCACAAAAGGCCAAAGATCATCGATATCGAAAAAGCCTTTGGACACATGATGGCCATTAAAGTTGGGGAAACTGACCCTGTGGCTTCAACAGACATGGGCATAAGCATTGCCAAGTTCAACAAGGCACAAACAATACAGTTGATGAAAGAAATAAATTATTACAAAATGAAAAGTGAAAAATCAGATTTGGAAATTACTACCATGAAAGATGCCAGAATGAGGATCACCTCTGGAACTGATACAAAGTTGCAGAGTGAATATGAGCAGTTGCAAGAAGAACATCAACAGCTAGTAGAAAAGATGAAGGACCTTCAGTTTGACACTGTGGAAATGATGTTGCATAAGAGATTTACAAACTTGAAGATATGCCTTTAATTAAGGAGGCTAACCATATGTCGGCCCACAAATTGATGGAAGGGGATGGTTGAATTTAAGTGTATATCGAAATAGCGACAAAAATCATGGAGTGTAATAATTTCAACGAACGTCGGGCATAATTTTTTTTAAAAAATGAAAATTTCACATTAAATACATAGATACCCAACAATACATCTAATTATACATCTTTCGTCGAAAATTTTCATCATATTTTGCAGTCAAATGAGTTAGTGGATTTAGCACATTTATGTCGCAAAGTGGTGGATATGCTATTTGTTTTAGCGCATTTAAGATTTTAGCACATAGATGCTCTGTTCCGGCGTATTGATGGATTTTTGTAGCACATCCATTGTTCCAGAGCATAGATGCTTTGTTTTTGCGCATTGCCACCAGAATTGATGAAATGTTGATTTTTCTCCTTGCTTTTGATGCTTGATGATTGGGTCAGATGTTGTTTTGGTGATGTTTGATATGATAGATGATGATTGACCTCATGATGGATGAGATTCAATGATAAACGCTCGATGAGATTTGATTGAAATCTCATTAGAGTTGATTAGATTGATTGATAGGTTGATTGATAAAATGTTGATTTGTGATATGTCATTATTATAGGACTTAAGAGTTCTTCAGTCTCGGGAGCACTACCCAAAGACTTGGGATATGATTTCGCATCTGGTGCAGGCAGATTTGGATGTTATTGAGTGATGTGGTTTATCTTCCTTGATTGATATGCCCCAGTATAAGATAAATAGGGGACTATTGACTACATTAGCTAAGAGATGGCATAGCGACCAAAACATGTTCTATCTGGGTACCAGTGAGATGATAGTTACCCCGGAGGATGTGTATCAGATATTGAGGATTCTCGTGGTTGGAGAGTTAGTCATATGTGATCACACAGAGTAGGGAGGTACCGAGGAACTGAGAAGGATTTTTTATGATGATGGGATTAGTGGTTACAAGATCCTATGGCAAGATATGGTTGATTCTTATGAGCCATTACCATTTGTTCTATCTAGGTTTGTTGGAGGTTTCTTATGTTCCAATCGTAGGTCGAAGGGACTATTTGTTGGATGGGGTAGGATACTAGAGAGGATGATCACTCAGGGGATCCAATATGCATGGGGTTCCTATATGTTAGCTCATTTATATCATGATCTGCATTAGGTGGTGTATCTTGGAGCTGCGAGTTTATCATCTGGAGTGACACTGCTTCATATTTGGGCTTGGGATCATATAGCTATTACTCATCCTTTAGCAGAGAGAGATCATCCAGTGGGCATGCCATATGTCTTTAGGTATACAAGTACTCTTGTCCAGCGCAAGCTGGGAAAATTGGAGTATTGGCGACGAGTGCTTGATGATTTGGAGACCATCACATGGCGACCATACTTAGATTGTGAGTAGTGGATTGAGGATGATCTTGAGATGCCATATGTTTTCACTTCGAGGTATTTTATTGGACGAACCCAGTTTATTATTGAGAGATTCATGCTCATGAGAGTGCTTCATCAATATGGCCAAGTTCAGGGGATGCCCCAGGGAGTTGTGTTATATGCTCAGAGACAATAGGATATTCCAGAGTGGGGACCCACCATATCTTATGATACAACTTGCGAGGAGTATTTTGGATAGGCACAGGTATGGGATTACTATCCAGAGATCGCGACTGGTGTGATGATAGATGAGTATGCTAAGCATTTTTTCACACATGTTGTACCAAGAATATCCTATCCTAATGAGCCAGTACCGACATTTGATGATGATGAGAAAGCACCACAACATGTACCGAGATGGAGGAGGGACCGGGGAGATAGTGATGATGAGGAGGGAGATGGTGGGGATGGAGGGGATGATGGAGATAGAGGGGATGCAGGTGGTAGATAGATATTGGACCTCAGAGTACCCCAAAGGAGGAGATCTATAGTTCCCTCGGGACAACAGCAAGTAGGACCATCCCAGGTTCAGATTTGTGTGCCTTCCCATCAACAACATACATAGATAAATTCCTTACAGTTACAGGTGGAGGGCTTACAGGGATAGCTAGTGTAGGCACAAGAGAAGATTGTCTCTCTGACAACAAAGAGAGATGTTGTGAGACAAAGATATGAGCATGCAGAGACCCTAGCTGAGAGATTAAAGAGAGTGTTCGAGGGGACTACTGTAGGGGATATGCTCAGAGAGGTTCGAAATTCAGCCTAAGAGATAGAGTACTATAGATCACTGTATTATCAGATGGTTCCTGCAGAGCGGTGTGCCCCTAGTTATGCACAGTCTGTCAGTGGCAGGTCAGGTCAGAGTTAGTCATGGACTATGAGCAGAGGTGTGACTGGACCACTTCCCAGAGATCCACCAAGCATAGATCCAGGTACAAGTCCATTTGGTGGTGCAGCAACAAGTACAACGAGGCCTACAACGTCTAAGGGGAGCAACACGTAGCTTTTGTGCTCACATTTGATGTACTGAGACTCGATGTATTCACTTATTCAGTCAGGGACTTCATGATTTCCTGCCATTTTGTTGTTGTATCTCTCCACATTTTGTGATATCATTATACACTTGACATTGATTATTTTGAGATTATACGAGATGCAATGAAGACTATTGATCTATATGTTGTCTACATGCTTTTATGATGAATTATTATGATTAATCATTTTATTTCCACTCTATATGCTATATGATGTTTAATATGATTGTGCCATGGTTGTGTATGGATGCAATAATGAAATGATGATGCACAAATTATGATTCTATATAGCTTTATGGATGATGCTTTATGATATATGAGATGGATTTGGTCATGCAGATAAGATGTGATGCACCTTATTTTTTTTGTATTTTTCTAATGCAAATATATGATCTAATGCATGGATGTATGACCTATGATAATAATGATTATGCAACTACATGTTAATGATCTTTTTTGTTTATGCCAAATGTACTCAATCCTTTAATGAGAGAGATAAAATCTTTTTGAAATTTTCCAACCTTGGAAAACCTAAAATGGACATGCAAAAAATAATATGAATGCAATCTATCTTAACCATGTAAATCTAAATATGCAATGTTGTCATCTTGTCAGCCAATTTGTTGTGCTTGTTATCATCATTGAGATTTTGATATGTTGAAAGTTAGTACAAACACCAAGGTATAATTAAACCATGATGACCTGACTACAACTTCCATTGATTTTGATATTGCAAGGTAATACAAGCATCTAGGTATAATTGAATTGAGATGACCTGAGTATTGCTTGCATAAAACAGACAAGAGTTAATCCTTTTCTTATGCAAATCTGAAATGTCATCAATGATACTTTGTAGATCATGTCCTGTGACAAATTTTCATAGTAGTAATGATCAACTTGTAGACAAGAGACAAAGAAAAATATCATACTCCATCGTAGCTTCTCTAGTTCATGACATCCTTGAGTTGCTCCAGAGAAATGATAACAAAAATCAAGATAAAACAATTGAACATTTATGCTAAAGTGATTAAACCATGATTCAGAAGAATATCATCCAGTTATATTTGTTTCGACCAATCTTGCTATTGATTTGGATGGTTGGTTTTCTAAAAATTGTGATTAATGTCCAATGTTGAGTTTCATTGTGATCGTTATGTTTGTTATGTTGTCTTACTGTTGCTTTTCTATTGTTTTAAGCTCAAAGTAGATTTCCCCTAGTGAGAAACAAACCATTTATTGTGAAAGCATACAATGATCGCCAAACCAAGGTGAGACACAACTGCAATGCCTAGATATGTACATGAGGTTTTATGATGTATAGGCATAATGATGGTGAAAAGCAGATGACCGACACATGTTCCAATAGATGGACAAGCCAATCTATCACAAATAGTGCTTGTTGTAGGTTTTCACTACTTGTTTTTATTGCACTTTTTCTGATTTTTATGATTTTTTTTTTTGAATTTTTCACTTTTTTTGTATTTTTCCTTTTACTTTTTTGGATTTTTTTTTGTTTTTAACTTTTTTTTTTTGATTTTTGCTTTTTTACTTTTTTGGGATTTTTCTACTTTTTTACTTTTTTTTGGATTTTTCTACTTTTTAAACCATGCACTAGATGAGCTATGTATAAAACTTCTTGAGATGAATGTTGTACATATGTTCTTCAAACAGGTCCCCTTTGGGTGTAGATAACTGATATGCTCCAGATCCATATACTGATACAATGACAAAATGACCTAGCCAATTAGGTTCAAATTTTCCCTTCTTTTCCCGATCTTGTTGGTTGCGAGGATTCTCTTTTAGTACCAAGTCACCAACCTGAAATGTTCTTGGTCTTACCTTGTGATTATATCTCCTTGAAATTATTTGTTGATAAACTTTTAGATGATCAACAACATGCTGACAACGTTCATCTAACAATTCCAACTCATATAGTTTGGATACTCGATAGTCTTCCTCTGAAATGATTCCTTTGAATGATACCCGAAGTGAAGGTAACTCAACCTCAATGGGTAAGATGGATTATGATCCATACACAAGGGCATATGGTGTGGCTCCCATAGGGGTGTAGATGCTAGTATAGTATTCCCACAAGGTAGGGTTTAGTTGAACATGCCAGTCATGTCTAGCATCATTAACAATTTTCTTCAAGATTTTCAAAATGGTCTTATTTGAGGCTTTTGCTTGGCCATTCTCGTGAGGGTAATAGGGTGTGGAAAATTGGTGTTGGATATGGAAATTTTCACAAAGTTCTTGCACATCTTGGTTTTTGAAGGGTCTACCATTGTCAGTGACAATGGAGCTAGGGATGTCATATCGACAGACAATGTAGTTCAGGATGAAGGAGGCAATTTGTTTACCAGTGATCATGGTTAATGGGACAACTTCAATCCACTTTGTGAAATACTCAGTGGTTGTGATCATGAATTTATGTCCATTAGAGGAAGATGGATGAATCTTACCCACAAGATCAAGTCCCCATTGATAGAAAGGTTGGGTCGATGTGAATGGTTGTAGCTCATGTGCTAGTGCATGTATGAGATTTCCATGGACTTGACATTTCTTGCACTTCTTAACAAATTGAAAAGATTATTTTTCCATGTTCGACCAATAATATCCCAAGCATAGGAGTTTCTTAGCTAAAGTAAGACCACTTGAATGAGTACCACAAATACCTTCATGAACTTCTTGTAAGGAAGTTTCATATTCATCATGTTCAAGGCATCGGAGGAGAGTACCATCGAGACCTCATCGATAAAGTGTATCAACTATCAGGGTGTGTCGAGCTGCTTGACATATAAAGTTGTGTTTTTGGTTCCGGGATAGATCATGTGGAAGGGTATTGTATCTCAGATAGGTATAAATCTTCCCATAGATTGAAGAATCAACATCAACTAGATGGCACACGACTTGGGATTTAGGATTTTCATATGTGGGAGTAAACAATTGTTCCACCATGAATTCATAACGACTTCATTTTTTTGGTATTTACAACAGAGAAGCATTGGTTGCCATGGAATCTGCAGCTTTGTTGTCTACTCTTGGAATTTGTTCAAACTTGATCTCAACAAAGTATTTCTTGAATTCATCTATCATTCTCTTGTATGGCATCAACTTGTCATATTTTTTTTGATAGTCATCATTAACATGATTGATGACTAATTGGGAATCTCCATAAACTTGTAATTTTGTGATTTTCCATTCCACTACTACCTTGATACCAATGATTAGTGCTTCATATTTAGCCATGTTGTTTGTGCAAGGGAACATCAACTTGTAATATTTTGGGATAGTGTGTCCTTGAGGAGTAACAAATAGGATTCTAACACCCAATCCATGTTGAGTATAAGACCCATCAAGGTATAATATCCAATGTTGTGTTGTCATTGTGAGGAAATATGCATCTGAAAATTCAATATGCATAAGATGGTCATCTTGCAAAGGTGCTTCAGCTAGCTGATCTACTATTACTTGGCCCTTGATTGCTCTTCTATCCACATATTGAATGTCAATCTCACTCAATATCATCACCCACTTGCTAATCTTCCTATTAGAGTGGCTTTGTTGAGTAGATATTTTAATGGATCTATCTTGGCTATTAGTTTGACAGTATGTGTTAACATATAGTGTCACAATTGTTGAGTAGCAAACACCACTTCCAAACAAGTTTTTTCAATGAATGTATAGTTAACTTCATAGCCACTCAGTGTTTTTCTAATGTAGTAGATGACCCTTTCTTTTCCTATAGAGTCTTCTTGTGCTAGCTGAGCTCCCAAATATACCTCATTAGTTGCTATGTAGAGTAGAAGTGGTTTTACCTCTATTGGTGGTACCAATATAGGTGGATTCATCAGATATTGTTTTAATTTATTAAAGGCAGCTTCACATCTTTCATCCCATCTAAAAGAAACATTCTTGTGTAACAAATGAGTAAAAGGATCGATTTTGTCTGTTAGTTGCACGATGAATCTTCTGATGGATTGGAATCTTCCTTGTAGAGATCTTAGTTGGCTAATGTTCTTAGGAGGTGGCATTTCCATGATTGCTTGAACTTTTGTTGGATCTACTTCGTTGCCTTTGGCTGAGACTATGTATCCTAAGAGTTTTGTTGATGTTACTCTGAATACACACTTCTTTGGATTTAAACGCACATTGAACTTTTCCAATCGATTAAAGATTTTATCCAATATTTCTAGATGTCCTTCCCTAGTGAATGATTTTTCTAGCAGGTCATCCACATAGTCCTCCATGAATGTGTGCATCATGTCATGAAAGATTGTTGTCATTGCATGTTGATAGGTGGCTCCTACATTCTTTAATCCAAAAGGCATTACATTCCAACAAAATGTACACCATGGGCATGTGAAAGTTTTTTTGTCTTGATCTTTTGGTGCAATCTTGATCTGATTATAGCTTGAAAAACTATCCATGAGTGATAGCATAGCATGTCCTGCTGTTAAATCCACAATGATGTATAAATTGGGAAAGGGAAAGTCATCCTTTGGACAAGCCTTGTTAAGATCCCTAAAATCTATGCATATTTTGATGTTTTTGTCTGGCTTGGAGATTGGTACAATGTTTGAAATCCATTCTGCATAGTCGATTGGTCGGAGAAACCCTGCATCTAATAATTTTTCTAATTTTTCTTTCACTAGTAGGGCAATGTGTGGATGTATTTTTCTCAATTTTTGTTTTATTGGCTTCACTCTAGGTGCTATGGATAAATGATGCATTATTAGATCTGGATCTATTTATGGTATGTCAACATAGGACCAAGTAAAATTTATTTGTCTTTCTTCGAAGAATTTGGTGAAATTTGGCTTTTCTTGCTCTATCATTGATGCTGCTAGGTGTATGGTCTTTATTGTTTCCATAGTACCGATGTTTATGGATTGCGTAGGATCAACCAATACTGAAGATCTTTCTTGATAATGCTCAGGAAGAGTGTAAAATCTCTCATCCTTCAGTGCCTCAGAGAGGTTTTCACTGTTGGATACACTCTTTCTTTTTACTTTTTCATGATCTAATATTGCCATTGCATGGTTTTCACCATTAGATCGATTTTTTGTATTCTTTATTTTGCAGCTAAGAGACTTGGAACTCCCCTGATTTGAAGCTTCGTTATCAAATTCATTGGTGGAACTTGTTTCTAGATTTTCAAAACAAAGAAAATTGACAATGGCATTATCATCTGAAAAGATAGGGATATCAAGAGGCTTGGTTTGTTCCTAGTCAATGAGTTTGGGATGTATCAAAGGTAAGGAATCATCGGATTGGTCAAGATCAACGGTAGTGAGGGTCATGATGGAAATTTTTTCAAGGTGTTCGCTAGCAACGTCAAGGTCTATAATCTTACTCTCCTTTGAAAGATTTGTCTCACTCAATGTTTGATCATCCTCACTAGAGTCATTGATATGTAGTGATCCAAATTCAAATGGTCTAGACCCTGAAATTTGTCCCTCTGTACGTATGGGTGCATACTTCTTTATCACATTGATTTGCTTGTCTTCACAAGATTCTTCAGATAGTGAATCCCATTCATATTCATTTGAGTCTGTTTCAGAACTAGCTTGCAGTTGGAGGATTTGTTCACAAATCTTCTAAGTGGCTTCTTCTTTTATCTCTTCTTTGTATCCTAATCGTGTCTTGACTTTTGCATTGATTAAGATAGGTTGGATTGGTTCCACAATACCTTCTTTTCATTTTCCAATATGACCCTTTCCTTCATATCCCATCTTTTCTAAGATTGTGAACCCTTTACCATACTACTCTATTGGTATATTAGAAGTTGTTATGGATTCTTTTTCATCTTTGTAAATCCAATTTAGAATGTCTTTGTCCTCATATTCATCAACTAGAGTACTTGCTTTTACAAATTTACCATCAAGGATCATGATGGGTTGTGAAGATTGTTGTCTAGATGTTGATGGTTGTCCATATGATTTTGGAGAAGGTAGTAGTTGTGAGAGACACAAGGACTGCTCAAAAGAATACTAACCCATGCCTTTATCTTTCAACTGAATCTTTTTCTCAACCTGTTTTGGAAAATAATTGAGTTGGATTTCCTTACTTGAGGAAATAGAATCACTGATGCCTTTATCTTTCAACTGAACCTTTTTCTCAAACTATTTTGACAAAGAATTGAATTGGATTTCATTACTTGAGGAAATCGAAGTGAGAGCTTCTCTATTGTGTGGTACAAAAACATCTTGGACTGTCTTAAGAGTGTCACAGTATTGGGGATTATTAAGGGAATTTCAAGCATTGATGGTATGTTGATGGCATTGCTTGCATTTTATGGATCCAAGGTTGACCCAAGAGTATGTTGTAGGTCAAATACTTGTCTAAAACTTGGAAGATTATATCCTTTTGAACTAGTCCCACTTGAATTGGAAATACTATCAGTCCTTGAGAGGATCTTTCTTCATCATCATAAGCTTTTATGGTGATCTTTCTTTTGGAATCTATTACATTTTCTAAAAATCCCAATGCAGGAATAAGCTTTAAGGTGCATATATTTAGACCAGCTTCTCCATCTATTAAAATGTGTTTGACTCGATATTTATGGATTAAAACCTCAATATGGAATGGAGCGTTGTGTGGATGAGTGAGGGATGCATCATCATTTTTTGAGAATGATAAACAAAGGGGTGCAGTCAAATGTCCCACCATGGCTTCGAATTGACAAACTTCCAAATTAGTTGGTACTATGGTGTCCACTAAAGCTTTTTCTAGAATA
>VDFB02047397.1:39945755-40219402 GCA_007258455.2 Sequoia sempervirens
ATTGACATCCATGGAGGAATGTTATTGTTGATAACAAAAATAGGCCACACTAAGTAAATAGATCTCAGCTCTCCAATTGGATTGACACCGTCCGCTTCCAATGAAGTCTTGAGATTACGAGGTTCTTCTTTAAAGTGTGGCCATTTTTCCTCCATGTCCCTAAATGCAGAACCATCTGCAGGCATTCGAAGAATGTCATCTCCACTTCTATTTTTTACATGGTAATCCATAAATTTCTCTAAGCTTTCATACCTAAATAATCGTTGCATACGTGAAATAATGGGAATATAATGAAGAACCTTGCGAGGCACTTTTTTTGTTAGTTGATCTATTTGATATCTACTGATATGATATTCCGGGCATTCTATTGAAAATTCTTGTTGTTTATGATATATAATATAATCATTGGGACATGCATCTATTGCTTGATACTCCATTCTGATATCTTTTATAATGGCACATATATCTCGGTATGAGCGAGGTAAAATATTTGATGGTGGTAACAAAAATTCACCAATCAATCTACAACAAAAAATAATTTGTTCATATAAAGAATATTAATGGTACATATTTCATCCTTTATTTACTAGTGATGAACTAACAACAATTAAAATAGATGAAAAAAGATGACATATATGACATACCTTAACATCCGTGAGATTGCTATGTTTGATAAACTATTCATAACCTTCAAGTTCAACAACAACAATACAACAAAAGTGTTAGAGTAATAAGTTATTATGCTTAATTAATTACATCACATTGATTAATTAATTAAGTCACTTATTCCTCTTTATTACTTAAGATAAACTTAGGCACATTTATTAATTAATTATTAATTATTAAGTGTGCACACTAAGTTTCAGGGTTTTGTTGATCTCCTTCATAAGGATTGATCACTTTGTAATAATTGATTCTCTTAATGCATTTTTCTTGAGGTTCTGAACATTGTTTTGAGTTACATGTCTTTTGCATGTGGCAATTCATTTGCATGCGAGGTGGTCTTGGATTCTAACATGGTATCCCGAGGCTCAGGACACCCGCAAGCGCTTGTTCGATGATATGAAGATATGGCCTCACCGTGAGTTTCAAGTGTAAGGGTTTCCACCGGGGAATCTTTTTACGCGAAGATCTGGGGGTATGTGCCCCAAGCTCACTGGGCTCAAAGCCGGACGCCATGGCGTTCGCGTGACCAAAAAACCCTAAGCTTGTCGTTTACATTCGATTTGAGAAGTTATTTCGGGGCAAATTTTTTTTGTCCGGGGCCTTGGCCTCCCAACCGAATCCAGGCATTTTTTTTGAAAAATTTCAAAAAAAAATATAAAAAAATTGAAATTTTTTAAAATTTTGGGCGCCGCCCGCACAGAAGGCAGGCGGCCACCGCCGCGCCACCCGGCGGCCACCAGGAGCGGCGGCCACCGGGCGGCAGCCACCTCCTCCACCGCCGGCAATTTCAACCACCGCTAGCCCACGGCCGCTCTTAGCCCTCAGCGGCGGTCCTATGGAGGACCAGGGGATCAGCCCCCAGCACCGGCCCGCCAGCCCCTGGTCGCCCACAGGACCAGGGGCCCAAAATTTTTTCATTTTGCAGGGGGGCCGAATTTTTGCGGCGACAGCCAGACGGCCGTCAAATTTTTGCTCTTGTTTTGCTGACGTCAGCATGACATCATGATGACGTCATCCGTACGGCCGGCCCTCTTTGCCCCCTCCTAACCCTAGTTTGCCCTAAAAGAACAGTTTTTTTCTTTTGGTCATAACTTGGGCATACGGTATCGAAATCGGGCAAACGAGATATCGCCGGAAAGCTGGTTCCAAGCACTTTCCAGTAGTGCTGTTTATTTTTCAGTATTTTACTGTTTTCCTACATTTATTTCTGTTTGAAGTCAGATGTACTTTTTATGCTTCCGAGCTCATAACTTTTTGCCACGATCTCCGTTTTTCACCTCGTTTGAAGCGTCGGAAAGGTATTGAGGAGCTCTAGGTTGCTATCCATACACTTTTTCTGTATCTGTCCCAGGTTTATCAGTTAGTCCAGATTTAGCCCGATGGGTTGTTTGGCGATTACTTGGATATTTTGGCAGTTGGGAGAGTGCATCTTGCATCTTTGCACTTCATTTTCAGTAATACATCATTCAATAATTGCTTGCTGCTTCATAGATTCCAGAGTTGTTCCAGTTTGGAGTTTTCGAGTGTTCCGTGGCATCGGGTCTTCTGTTGCTTTATCATGATTCCTTGAGTCAATCGGTGACTCTCATCCGGTTTCAGTAGTATACAGAAGAATATTTCCTTGCTTGCCTATATCAAGTTCCAGTGTTACTCTATAGAGTTCTTCCAGTGCTTCTTTGCAGCATGTTATCTCTTTGTAAGGGGGTTTTGTCCCACTGGGTTTTTCCTTCTCTTAGCTGCTTTCTTGCATTTGGCAAGTAGATTTTGATGGGAATTTGGTTGGGATACATATTGCTCGTACATCTTATTCTAGTGTTTTGGGACCTTCCTAGAAGTTCATCTTAAAAGGGTGTTAGAGTAATAAGTTATTATGCTTAGTGGTACATCACATTGGTGTTAGAATTAGAAGTCACTTATTCTCTTATTACTTAAGCTAAACTTAGGCACACATTTATTAATTAATTATTGGTATTAAGTGTGCACACTAGGGTTTCCCTTTTTAGGGTTTGTTGATCTCCTTCATAAGGATTGATCACTTTGTAATAATTGATTCTCTTAATGCATTTTTACTGAGAGGTTTACAGAACATCATTTTTGGTTCTTCATGTCTTTTGCATGTGACAGGTATTCATTTGCATGCAGGTGATCTTGGATTCTAACAAAAAGAAGAGTTGTTTGGGAGCCTTCATAAAAGGGCTCATATGCCTTCTCAAGTACAGGTAAATCATGAACATCATCAAAGTCATTTTGATCATCATGATCAACTCTGCCACTAAATGTGTCATGGATCAATGTATTCGTACCATCTTCTTCAACAATGTTTTCTAGCATATGATCATCTTCTTCCATAGGATCATTAACTTCATCTTTGATATTCAAAGCTCCATGTTCGTCCGCTTGCAAAACCACATTCTCCGGGCCATGATAATCCATATCATCTTCCCTAGGGTGCCCCGCCTTTATAATAATGATAGACACAAATAAACCATGATCATGATCAAGTGATTATATATATAAATATAAAATGTTAAAACGATATAAAAATTTACAAATTCAATCAATATAAACACATATAATGAACAACTTACCAATGGACAATAATCATACCCCCCTTCAACATGACCATGCTACCTACAATGTTTCTTAGTTGTTGTCATTAAAAGTCATCTCGTTTTTAAGCCCTTGCAATTATTGCAAGGACATGCTTTATTCCATCACCATTTCTTTTCAATCTAGCCCTGATCTATCGAGTGTCTCTTCATTTTGTTCTGGACTAATATTATCTGACATGATTTTTCTTTACCAAGCTTGACTATTTAGATCTTCCAAAAATATCAAACTCACACTCCAATAATTTTTATTCATAGACAGGTAACATAATCTAATAATTCTGATATTTTACACCAAAAAAATTTGGCATTCAACCACCCCTGCAAAAAGAAGATAATATGAAGTTAATGACCCCAAAAAACACTTTAAAATGCTAATTCCAAAACTTGTTAAATTCTGATTTTACTATGATTTCCAACCATTAAGACTCCTAAAATTAGAATATTGAACTTGATCGCAAAATTCCTACAATGATGGAGGTAGCGAGCTAGTAAGAGCAAGTGACCCATTCCTAAGGAGCAAGAAGTCAGAATCATCATTGCTAATGTCAATACGAATTTATTCTTTTAGTTAAAGATGCAATGTGTCACTTCTTATGACGAGCTTATCCCTAGGTCCCTCAACATTGAGAGAGCCCTAATAAAAAACAACATAAGCATTGGTAAGAGCATGATTAGGGTACAAACCCTAGGCCTCTGTAGAAACATAAACAATAACTATAGTGGATTAGTGAGGTTGCAATACCAAAAAGATTGAGACATTGTAGGTAATAACAAAATCTTGCAATCTAAATATTGTAGCCAATAACAAGCACACTATGTAGTGACATTTGTAAATGCAATCTATGGTAAGAAGAATGAAATTCACTTGAGATGTGACAGTCAAAAAGAGGTTGAGCAGTGACAAGATAATAAAGCTCAAACCTTGCATAGTAAAGTGGAGATTTTAATAGTGAGTTTCCTTACCCCCTTGCTGACCTTAAGGGTTTTTCAAATGCTTTTGGTAATGTTAGACAAGGAAAATGCAATCAGAGAGAATGACTGTCCAAATGAAGTAACAATGGTAATCATAGGTTTAATGTTTCTTCTTAGCCATTAATGTATAATGGAGGTAGTGGATTGCATGTTTGAGCAATGTTTTGAGACTCATCAAAGATGGGAGAATAGTGAATAATACCTTGTGGGACTGTGACGTAAGTGTCAATAAGGTTGAAGGATTTAAGAGCTACAATACCATGAAACAATGAGTCCCCAGTATAAGTAGGCAATCTATAGGGCACAGTTTGATTTTATAGAAGGATGCTCATGAAAGGAATCTTCAAGTGATAGTGAGTGAGCTGTTTGAGATTGCAACTAAGGGTGCAATACCCAGTCTTAAAGGAAGTTAGCAAAGCAGTAAATGTACAAGAAAATCAAATTATACACAACAAACAATTCATAATGTTATTTTGCATAATGCCTTGCGTTTGAAGACAAAAATCTCATTGTATCTTCATGATGAAAGTGGTGACCTTAATGGTCAATCACTGGCAACCATGATTTTAAAATATGCTATTGTGCTTATGGAGGCAACATTTTAAGCAAGGCAGTGAGTGGTGGTTTGGAACAATGGAAGGTATGAAGGGACTTGCTTTATATGCATACTATGCAGTCTAGCTTAAGACACCGTTCTTAGAAGAGATTGAAGGTGGATTATGGAACTCAAGGGTTACCATGAAAAGGATTAAAACAAAGACTGAGATCTATTTAAAAGCCACAGTCATGAAGATATTAAAGATGTCACATGCAAAACCCTAGTAGTTGGAGTAATGAATACAGTGCTAAAGAGGATAGTGTGATGGGGAAGATTTAAGAGATCTCCACATTATCTAATTATAGGGAAATACATCATTTATTTAATTAAAAGAAATCATTCTAAACCCTATATAGGATACATTGATACTTCAAAAGCCTCTGAAGGAATTTGAGATTATGTAAATATATGTCAAGTAACATTCATAAAGTTTAGAAAATCTTGATCACTCTCTAGAATAGCCCATTAAACATGGTTTGTGCTTGAATGCACTACATAATTGATATAACACAACCACTCTGCATATCAACCAAAGTTATAGGATCTTTATTGCAACAAGAGGTAATCACTCTTCGATCATGCTATAATTACATTATAACCTGTTAAACTTGAGAAAACTTGAATGCACCCAATGATGATTGACATCTACATTATACAACCTAAATTAACTACATTATATGAGTGCCTCCGTTTCTATCACAACATAGCCACATTAAACTTGGGTCACACATGAATGCATCCTATATTTGTTATAGCACAATTGTGCTACATGACCAATAGAGTTATGGATCACATAATTATAGTCACAAGAATCTGTTCCTTGGTTGTGATCTTATGGTGATTCCACACAACAAAATCTGGATATAAAATTCTCAAAACCCTAAACCTCTAAAAATGAAATCTGATGAGATGTTGCTTTAAAATATGATTTTCAAACCTAGAACTAAAAATCTAACTTCACAACTGAATTCTACAAAAAGACAATGACTACCCTCAACCTAGCGATATCTTCTTGAATTTTTTCTGATTTTTCCCAAGAAAATCGTTCTTAGTTCTCCACAAATTGTCTCAAGTAGAGCAAAACACTGTCACAATAAATTAGGCGTGAACTCACGTTTCTTTATGTCAGCCACAATTTGATTTTTTTCTATTTTTCATGTTTGTCGAAAATTCAACGAAAAGGATAGCCGACATTTCGACGAACACCAAGTTCGTCGAAATTTCGATGAATGTCGGGGATAAACTTTCAAAAAATTGAAAATTACACATCAGATTTTACAAGCACCCGACGATACATCAAATTATACATATTTTGTCAGACAATTTCGTCAGATTTTGCAGTCAAATGAGTTAGTGCCTAGTTTGCACATGGTGAGAGCATAGTCGCCTACCACATTCAAGCATAGTAAAAAAAATAGAAGACATTCATTTTATTGCACCAAATTAAGTGTTTTCTATTCTAAAAAAATCACAAGCACAATGTTTGGAAGTGATAGTCTTGGACACTTGAACCTACAAAATCACAAGTTAGAAGTTTGATCAAATAGTCTTGGACCCACAAAGTCTTGGTGCTACATGTTGGCAACAATGATTAGTAAGTAGAAAACACCTATGCTCATCAGAATGTAGAAATAAAACCAAAATTCCAAAAAGAAATTTGAAAAACCCAAATGCAAAGAACAAAAAAATAAAATTGATTACCAGGAAAATGTGTCACAACAGATGCGTTGTTTGGGGCTTCAGATGTGTCATTGTCTGTCAAATGTGGCTTTCTGGACTGCATATGTGAAACAACAAAGTACTTGTATCATTTCAGCCTGTGAATGCATCGCGATATAGCATATGTGGCTTGAGAAAACACAAATACAACATTTCATACCTATACCTGCAAAAACAACAGAAAAAATTAAAACCGTACGTAAACTACATAAAAAAGTGTCGGGTTCACCAATGTATCAATGGGTATTTTTCAGATAGGTTAGCAGATTAAATCAATAATATTTAAACCCAAAGAAACTATAGAGCACAATGAAAGAAAAATAAAATAAATGATTATACCAGATAATGTGCAAAGCCTTCATGATTCACCTCCATAACACCTTCTAACTTGCTGCAAATGTGATTGTGATTGTTGCCCTCAAATTTGAGTGTGTGAGCAAATGACTATGACCATGTCCAATGGAAGGTTTGAAGGATTTGAAATGACTAATGCTATGCTATCATACAAATGATAAGCATAAAAACTATGCCAATATGACTATGCCTATGCCTATGAAATGACAATATGACTATTCCTATGACTCAATCAAATCAAATATGTCGAATGCAAATTGTGCATGTGTAAAGCTAAGTCCTTCGCAAGTAAGTCCAAATATGTGAGAAAAATTGGCATTTTATAGAAAATGTAATTTTGGACAGACAACTAAGATTAAAAGTTTATGAAAGCCTAAAATCAGAGGTTAAGATTGTGTGTGACAACCCATAATTAGGGTTAGGGAAAAAATAAGAAATGAGTGGCCAAGATGCCAATTGAGAAAATCACATCGACGGTTGAAAATAAATGTGACAATTAGCCAAAAAGATAAAGATTTTGAAAATCAAGAAGATAAAGATTGCTTGATTTATAAGATTCAGAAAATCAAGGAGATAAAGATTGGACAGAAAAAGAAGATTTGGAAAATCAAGAATTTTCTCAATTACTTTATTTATGGAAGAAGATTATCATTTTTGAATTAAATTTAATTCAAAAATATGGATTTGTGTGATAGTAAATAATTGATTTTAGATTATTTACTAAAAAGAAGTGTCAGTTATCAATGTGAAGTCATTTTAAATAATTAATTTATTTAAAATGATAGAAATGTTAAATGAGACAATTAAATAATTAAAGATAATTATTTAATTTAGAGAATGTGACCAATAATTAAACAATTTAATAAATCTATTTAATTATGAGAATTCGTGACATATTAAATAAATAAATAAATAAAATTCATTTATTTAACAATCAGGAAATGAATAAAGATAATTAAATAAATTAAGAAATTTATTTAATTGTAAGAAGATAATAGACCATTAGTGACGTATTGAATAAATAAATTTATTTATTTATTTAATAATCAGGAAGACATAATGAATAAAGATAATTAAATAAATTAAGAAATTTATTTAATTATAGGAAGATTTTAGACAATTAGTGACATATTAAATAAATAAATAAATTTATTTATTTAATAATCATGAAGAATAAAAAGACATGAATTAATTAAATAATTATGAATTATTTAATTAATAGTCAAAGGTGGACCAAGGACGAAAGTGGTAAAATAGAGCTTGTAGGCCTAGGTCATTTTTAAGTGTCTACAATAGGTACACTAGTGCTACTTGTGTTGGCTACCATCATCTTCTTTCTATGTTGGGACCTAGTTGTTGTCATAAACATGCACAATAGACCTTGGTGAATAATACTATGTTTTTGATACTCAACCCTATGATGAAGGTATGAGTGGATTTTTGGAAGATTTTTTTAGAAAAAAATGATACTATGTTTTTGGTACTCAACCTTATGATGAAGGTATGAGTGGATTTTTGAGAATTTAAGGATAATACTAATCTATGGAGAGAAGGATTGACAAGATTCAATTGATGTTTTGTTGAGTCTCAAAAGTGTTGATAAAGGATAGTTTGATTTCTCTACTTGAACTAGACTTGTGAGTGCAAGTAAGAGAGGATGATAGCAATCTAGAAATTTAGGGAGAGGATAATGTCCACTAAATTTGACAAGGCTATAGGATGATAGGATTATTTGATAAAGACTCTATCAAGATGATGAGGTTTGATATCTTGTGTTTGATGTGTGTCCAAAGGATAGTTTGATGTATGATGCCAATGCAAAGGATGGTCTAAAATACTAATGATGTCCAATAGTTTTGATAAGGTCTGATGCAAATCTGATTGTGATTTTTTTGTAACAAATGAGAAATATTTTGTGACAATGTTTGAGGTCAATTCTGAAAAGTTTTGAGATAAGAAATAATGCAATAGTAGTGGATTTTTCAAACAACTATGGTAGAATTTGAGACAATAGTGAGCTTTTATAGATGCAAAAGTGGTGGAAATGACAAGATACACTCTATTTTTTTTGTGATTGGAAAATAAGCAGAATAAGCAATAGCAACTTGATTCACAGTAGTGACTAGATGTTTAGGAAATTTCAACCAGATTATGAATAATAATGATTGTTTTTTGAGAGAGTAGCGATCTAATTCACAATGGCAACCAATATTTTTGATTGGTGCGACTTTGTTTCCTAATTGATGATAATTTTTTTGATAATTTCACAAGTTTGAAATTTTTAGATTTGATGTTCAAAGTGATTTGCAAGTGATACATAGTAGGAAAACTATGAAATAAATGACTCAAATGGTAGGGGGGGATATTACACAAACCTTCTTCAACAAGGTTTACTAGTCTAGTTTGAACAAGATCAATCAATTACAACCTAAGAAGTAAAGGTACATTTCTTCACAATAGACTTACCTCACCCCCAAAAGAGTGATGTAATCCATTTCTAATGGAGGGGGTCAAATAGGACATACCAAGGTCATGTATCACCTTGATACTCCTAGATTTTTGCAAGAGAATGAACTCTTAAGCTTTACGCCTCAACCATAGATCGAATATGGTAAGTAACTTTTGGGAACAATGTTATTCCCATGTACTACTATGATAAATTGTTTTAGAAAACTTGGATTGGCCTCTAAGTACAAGGTTTTTAATGACTCTGTGAACACTAGAGGTATACTTCAGATGTGAGACGCTAAAGTCCCTAGTCTAGTCCGAGCAACCCATATGTTCGCACTAGATTTTGACATGCAAGGTATAACGTCCCCATATACATGCTACTTACTTTCATTTTCACACGCTTTAAATAGACTACCTGAACACGTGCTTTGAGGTCACCTTGAGTTCTCCATTGCAGGATGTATCTCAAAGTAGGTCCCTCTAATAAAGAAAAGGATGACTTGGATGATTTTTTGTTGTCCTTTTTAAAACCCAAAGAAAAAATGACATTCTAGCACATTGTAAATTTTAACTGAGAAAGTAATGGTGATTTGTTGTTCTTTTTAAAACCGAAAGAAAAAATGACATGCTCCAACACATTATAAATTTTAACCGAGAAAGAAATGGTGATTTGTTGTTGTTCTTTTTAAAACCCAAAGAAAAATGACATGTTTTAGCACACTGTAAATTTTAACTGAGAAAGAAATGGTGATTTGTTGTTGTTCTTTTTAGATGCACTAAAAAAAATTGTGAAACATTCATTCCAATTTTAAAACAACCAAAATCTAAGTGTGAGTGTTCTTTTTTAAAACACTAAAAAAAATGTGTAATTTATTCTCCCAACACCACAAGCTTCAAATCAAAGATTAGTAACTCAAAAAAGCCTTAATCTATTGAAATAAGCTTGCAAAAATTAAAAAGAATTGTGGCTTTGTTACTTGCAATAGCGAACTTTGTTTGAGACAAAAGCGTGTTCACACAATAGCGACCCTATTTTGAGATGACTGCAACCTGATTCTGCAATAGCGAACTTCTTTAGATACAATAATGACCCTGCTTAGATATAGTAGCAACCCCGTTAACGATTACATATTCTCTAAAATACAACCATGCTCCAAAAGCCTGCAACTTATGAAAATTTTGATAAAAACATTAGATTAGGGATAGGGGTCCCACTAGGCATGCCATTTAATGTAGGGGAAAATATTGGATCAGTAACAACAATTGAATTCAAGTAAAGAATCCAAAAACAAAGGATAGAACCCACTTACCAATGAGATCAAGATTTCTCAAACAAATGAATTCAAACAAGGATTAGATCAATCAAAACAAATGAATTCAAAAGGATGAAACAACCTTATCAATCCCATTGTTGAGTAACTTTAGTTGAAATGTATGTCAAATTGCTTCAACTCAAAGCCTCCACGATATTTTGTAAAAGATTCAATACGTGATGACCTAGATGCTATGATAAATTCTCAATTGCTCAAGAATAAAATGAACATGACTTTGCTATAAAAATTCTAGGTAATGAATGTGAAGGATGGAGTGTTATTTTATAAATTTTTTGAAATTAGATCGACGGTCTGGATTAAGAGGTGTTGATTTGAGATCAAAGGCTAAGAATTAATGAGGAATTGATTGCCTAGTTAAATGACTGAAACTGGCTACAGGGTTCCAATTAACTGGTTGCATGAGATATTGATTGAAGTGTTAAGTTAATTGATTGATCAAAAGAGTGGTCAATCAATATCAGTTGACTAAAAGAGAGTTTCGGTTAATATTTGAGGGAATAATACATGATATAATTAATTAATTAATGGAGGAACATGCAAGATAAGATTGAGATAGAAGATGAGTTTGATTTTTGCATGATAAGATAATTAATTAAAGTAATTAATTAATTGAGGAACATGCAAAGATAAGATTGATTAATAAATAAATGCTTATTTATTAATGGATGATGTTTCAGCTAAGTTAAGATATTTTGAAGGGAATTAGGATAAATTTTTTTGGCAAAAGGCTAGTAGCCTATATATTATATTAATAATAATAGTAAATAGTTACAAAAGTGCCCAAGAGGGCGTAATTACAAGAGTTCCCAAGAGGGCCTAATTACAAAAGTTCCATGTGTCAAGACACCACAAATCCAATCCATTCAAACCGAGTCAAAATTCATTTTGGTGAAGTGGTGGAAGTCAAACTTGTCGGGAGTTGGGAGTTTCCCTTCCCTCATACTCCATACCTTATACACCGTGAAGAATTCAAGGAACAAGCCTGAACAATGAATTTTAAAGCCTTCTAACCTGTCGTTGGGGTTTAGAGTTCCTTTGTACCCTTTACCACTTAACAATTAAGTTAAAGCCTAAGCCGTAACCATGAAGTCCGATGTCTACCCACTTAGCAAATAGTAAGACAAAATCCCAAATTCTGACTTCGCATAACCTTCATACCACTCATCACACCTTTCAGTAAGGTGCAACCCTCCCTCTTGACCCACAAACTTTTTGGGGTTCAGAGTTCCTGAATACTTCAAATATTTACACCCTACTACCACAAACTAAGTAAAGGTTACTATGAACCTTCGAATTTTGATTGTTGACAACTTCCAAACCTTCAAGGCCTTTTTCAAATGCATTCAGTAAGCAATACGCTTGACGACTGATGCCCGATTACCTGCACAACTTCTAAGTATTTTACCATGGTATTTGGTAAGCGATAAGCCTAAAGATCGAACTCCAAAACCTGCAAACTTAGCATGGTGATAAGTGTGAAGCCCAAACTCCAAAACCTACAAACTCAGCATTTGGTAAGAGATAAGCCCGAAGCCCAAACTTTGAAATCTGTAAACTTCTAAGTCTTTCACCATGGCGTTTGGTCAACCCGAAGCCCGAACTCTGAAACCTACAAAATTAGCACAAATTTGATCACTAAGTCATTTACACTAGATCTTCTTTCCTTTGTTTCTGGTAAATGATGAATGGTAAGCCCAAGGTCCAATCTCCAAAGCTCTGAATTGGGAAGCCCGATTTTCCTTTAGACTTGTTGGGAAATGGGAGTCTCTTGTACCTTATCCTTCCTTCACTTGGTTCACATTGAAGTTTGATGAAATCTTCAAAGGCATTGTACCATTACTCATGAAGCTCTGTACTACCACTCTGAAAGTCATTTTGAATTACCAATCATTGAAAAAATTGCTCTGCTCTTACTCTCTCTTCTAACCATGTGTACTTTTTAATGGCATCAATATCATCTATGATCTCCAATTCCTTTTTTTCACACCCCAAATTGGAAAGTGCGTCCGCTAGTTTATTTCCATCAAGGGAAGTAGGATAATTAACTAATTAAAGATAATTATTTAATTTATGCATGATGAAAAAGGTCAATTAAATAATTAAAGATAATTATTTAATATTAGAAGGGGGTTTTATTTTTAATTAAATAATTAATTGATAACTATTTAATTAAAATAGATGAATAAGTTAAGTTAGCGACATAATTAAATAATTAATGTTTGTTTAATTAATTAGGGGAGTGAGGCTAAATTAGTAAAAAAATAGTGAATTAACTAAACAATTCAAGATTATTTAATTAATAGAGGAAAATAGGGTTAAATGATAGAAATGATGTTAAAAGGGATTTAATGATGCTAATGATGCCAATAATGGAAAAGTACACTTTCAGGATGTGCGATATGTGCTACGCATTTTTACATGTCTATAGTGTTCTATAATAAAATGATGCTTTATGGGGTGTTTTACCCAAAATGGTTTTCCCTATATGTCTTGTGTAATATATAAAATATATGATTGTCTTTTTCTCATTTAATTTATTTTAGATTTTATTTATAATTATTAGTATCCTAAGATCCTAATTTCTTAAAGTTTCTCATCCTAACAAGTCATTTTAGAGTTTCCCTTCTTAGCATGTTATTCGTTTAAGTCCCCTATTTTTTATTTCCCTCTATTTTGGGATTTCAAATTTTCCCATCCTAGCATGACATTTTTGAGTTTCCATTCCTAACATGCCATTTTTGAGTTTCCCTTCTCATTTTTCTTCATCCCCTTTCCCCATTTCCCTCCAAGTCTCATTTTCCCATTTTCCTTGTTCTTAAGAATATATGATATTAGGGTCATAATATTAGATAGAATATTAGGGACCTAAAATGCTCCTCTCCTTGAAAAAATATTGTCCTCAATGCTTAGTAATTATGAATGCTTTAGTATGAATTGTTCATCTTCCCATGTGGCATCTTCAATTGGCATATTCTTCCACTTGATTAGGAACTTAGATATAGCTCTATTTCATATCTTTTCTCAATAATTTTATTATGTTCTAAAATAAACTTTCCTTCTTCATCTAACACTATAGAGTCTAATTGGATTGAAATATTATTACCTATTACTTTCTTTAAACAAGAGACATGGAAGATAGGATGGATTTTAGAAGAAGGTGGAAGCTCTAACTTATAAGCTATGCTTCTTATTCGATGGAGAACCTTATAGGGACCATAAAATTTAGGTGAAGTTTAACTGCAAAAATACCCAATCTCCCTCTTTAAAATGCCCCTCACTATGATGTTGATTAGCTTGTTTCATTCAATTTTGAGCCATAACTAAATTATCCTTAAGGATTTGTAGTATTTCTTGTTGGTTTTGAATATGATCCTCTACTGCATGAGCTTTAGAATTAGATTGTAAATAAGAAGTAAAATATGGTGAAGGGCATCCATAAAGAGCCTCAAATGAATACATTTTAGTGGATGTGTGAAATGATGTGTTGTACTACCACTCTACTAATGGTAGCCATTTGGACCATTGTGTTTATTTATCAAAGGAAAAAAAATATAAATATCCTTCTAAAAATTTATTCACAATTTCTATTTGTCCATTTGATTGTGGATGATAAGAGGAGCTATGTGCTATTTTTGTACTCCATGTTATAAATAAGTTTGTCCAAAAAATTCTAGTGAAGATAGGTTCACAATCACTCACTATGAGTTTAGAATTCCATGTATTTTTTGTATATTTTTCATAAATATTTTGGCCACACTACTAGCATGAAATGGATGAGAGAGTCCATAAAAATGTGCATACTTGTTGAATCTATCCACAACAACCAAAATTGCATCAAGATTATTATATTTTGGTAGACCTATAATGAATTCCAATGATATTTCCTCCCAATGTTGTGTTGGGATGTCTCATGGTTGTAAGAGGTCGGGAGTCTTTATTATTTCACCTTTAATTCTTTGTGACATCAAACATTCAACAATAAATTTCTTGACATCTCCTTTTAGACCTTCCCAAAACAAATCTTTCTTTATATGATGATAGGTCCTTAAAAGCCATAAAATTCCTCATATTTGTGAATCATGCATTTGAGATAATAATTCTTCTTTTAAATGAGAATTTTTACATAAAAATTATCCATCTCTGTACCATAATGAATCTTCTTTCCAAACATACTTACCGAAATAAGATGGTTCATGTTGAAGTTTTAGAATGAGATTATGTATTTGAGGATCATGTTGCTACTCTTTTCATGCAACTTCTAACCATTTTGGTTGTATTAAGGAAATGAAACAAATATTTTCTCCCTCTACTTCTTGTTGAGAAAGGGAATCAACTACAACATCTTTTTACCCTTTTTAGAAATTATTTCAAAATCATATCCTAACATCTTGGTAACCCACATTTGTTGTTCTAATGAGGATAGTCTTTGCTCTAAAAAATATTTTAAACTCTCATGATCAATCTTGAATTTGAAATTCCTTTCCATTAAATATTGATGCCATTTTTTAATTGGATGAATAATGGCTAACATTTCCTTCTCATATGTGGGCCTTAGCAAGTTTTTTCCTTTGATTTGTAGACTATCAAATACTAGCGGGTACCCTTCTTGCATTAATACTACCCCAACTCCATGTCTAGAAGCATCACATTCTACCACAAATATTTTAGAGAAGTTTGGGGTAACTAGTATTGGGGTTGAAGTGAGAGCTTCTTTTAGTTATTGGAAGGCTTGAGTGGCTAGCTTTGACCATGAAAAGGAATCCTTCTTTAGTAACATTGTAAGGGTGCTGCAATATGAGAATAATTACAAATAAATTTTCTATAGTATCTTGTTAGACCCAAAAATGCTCTCAACCCTTTCATATTTTTAGGTTTTGGCCATTCTTTTATTACAACAATATTCTTGGGGTATACCTTCACACCTTCACGTGACACCACATTTCCCAATTATTCTATTTATTTTACCCCAAAGACACATTTGGATTTCCTAGAATAGAGTTGATTATCTTCCACTAATAATATTTTCTCTACATGTTGCAAATGTTCTTCCCATGATTTTATATAGGTAAGGATATCATCAAAGAAATCCACCATAAATTTACAAAGAAATGGGTGAAGTATTGAGCTCATGAGGCTTTAAAAATTTGATGGGGCATTAGTTAAACCAAACAAAATTACGAAGATTTCATAATTTCCCTCATGCGTTCTAAAGGAAATTTTATGTATATCCTCTTCCTTTATACGAATTGACGAAAACTGGAATGTAAATCTAACTAAGTAAAGAAAATTGTACCATTTAGTTCATCTAATAAATCATCAATAGTAGAAATATAAAACTTATTCTTAAGAGTGAGCTTGTTGAGATGAATCATCTTTCCTTTTAATCATAACCACTAGAGATGAATAGGGAATTTTACTAGGACAAATAATTCCTAAATCCTTTATTTCCTTGACTATTTTTTCAATTTATTTCTTTTATTCATAAGGATAATGATAAGGTCTAATGCTAGGAGGAATGGTTCTAGGTATTAATTCAATGTCATTATCATGGTCTTTAATTGGAGGTAGACCCTTAGGTTCTATAAAAAATTGGTGTTTTTGAATGATCTCTTGAATTTCTTGTGGATGTTGAGTTTTCACATCTTTTGCTTATGTGAAATTTAGCTATACCACTAGACCATAGGAAACTTTCTTAAGTAATTTTTCCATCATATGACAACTAATAATTTGAGTTGGTGGTGATGTTACTCCTATAAGTTTATAATTTTTTCCATTAGAGTTCAAAGTCATAAATAATTCTTGAAAATTGAAGGACATTGTTCTCGATTGTTTAAGCCATTGTACTCCTAACACTACATCTCCCCCTCCTATTGGAATAACAAACATTTTTGAATCTAGATAGTAATTTCCTATTGAATTTTTTATATTATGGCACTTACCACCATAAGAGAGTTGTTTTCCATCAATAATTTCACGACTTGGAATTTAGATATCAAATATACAAAATAATTGATCCAATGAACTAATCTTCTATTAATAAAGGTGTGTACCACCTGTATCAATCAACATTGTTAATTTCTCTTTTATATAACCAAAAAATTTAAGTGTTTGTGGTGTTCTTGCTCCATTTAATGCATGTAAGGAGATAGTAGCATTGTATTCTTCCTCTAAATTTTCACTCTTTAGTTTCATATTTGGTTCTTCTATAGGTACTTCTTCCCCTTCTTCAACCTCATTCTCAATAATCATTACTCTTTTCATTATTACCACATTTATAGCCCCTAGACCATTTGTTATCATAATGACAACATAGACATTTTTCTCTTTTCTCTACCTCTTGTTTAGGAGAGAGCTTAGTTATTTTTTTGGGCTAAAGAGGTTAGCCCTATTTTTGTTAGTAGAATTAGTGACATTTTAATCTCTCCATCCTACTATTTGACCTTGTGTTGATCTTTTACTAGTGAGGTTTCATTGTTTAATATGTAATGATTATTGCATTAATTTTATAATTGTACAAGGTTCTAATAACCAAACATCATATTTAATTTGTTCATTAAGTCCATTGATGTAGAGTTGTAGTCTTTGATAAGGTGTCACATCTTGAGTTTGAATTGCCAATCTCATGTGTTCAACATTGTATTCTGCTACACACCCTATTTGTTTTAAATTTGTAAGTTGGGTAAAATAGCTGCCCTTCCATGGTTTCTCATAGTGTTCTACTAAGTCATTGGTAAATTATCTCCAACTAAGTAATTTCCCTTGTTTTTCACCCATCATCCATTGGTACCATTGATAAAGTTCATATTCTAATTTTTTAGTGAAGTTATGTCAACCATTGCATCATCTAATATATTGTGGAGTTTAAAATATCATTTCATGAGACTTTCCATGAAGTTACATTTTTACCATCAAACTTATGCATATCTATTTTGGGTAGGTTTAAGTTTGGACCTTGAAAATATTGTCCTATTCCTTGACTTTGTCTATTAGGGTTGTACCCACCTTGGTGTATTTTTGAACCTCTCAATTTGGATAGTGTTAATTTTTTAAATCTACAATAATCCCTTATTAAGAATGTTGTAAATGGGTCAAATAATTTATTCTTAATAAAATGTACCAGTTTTTCACAATCTAATAAAAATTATTCCCTCAATTTTTGGTGGTGGACAATAAAGATGGTCATCGATTTCCACATTAATAAAAAGAGTCCTCTGGTCCTAAAGATGGCAAGGATTCAAGTTGGATTTTAATGTGAACTTTATTTTAATTTTTTATTAGTTGAGGATAGTATCCAGTGAGAGTTGTAACCATAAAAATTCATAACATATGCTAAGACAGGTTTTGGAATTTATGGTTTGATTAAAACTTGGACCACTAAATTAAGGAGCTTATTTTAAGTAACATCCCCTTCTTGTGCCTAACCAACTTTGTTGACCGTTAGCCTATCCAATGGGTTTTGTAGGTTAACTAAGTGTTTAGGGAGCTCCATAGTTCTTGGAGGAGTATTTACTCAACATATTTCTAGTTTTTTATCATGGCATTGAGCTTTGTTGTCATCATGCTTCGGGATGATGCTTTCAGAAGCATTTTTGGGCATCTACTTCATCCACTTTTTATGGAGTTTATTGCTATTTTTGGAAAGTCACCATAATGGCCTCAATTATAATTCTTTATTGTCGACGTTAGTTTGGCATATGCAGTTTCGAGATTTGATGCTTTGGTGATGTTTTTGTGGGTTAGATAGACAAAAATAATTAAATTCCTAAGTTTTAATAATTTATTTTAAAGTCACATTCAAATATTTATTTAAATTATTAAAATGAATTTATATTTATTACTTGGGTGCTTGGAGATATAAGTATTTAATTTTGATTAAGGTCATTTATTTTTCAAAAAGGTGGGTGTTGAGTTTTGGAGGAAAAATATTAAAAATAAAATATGACTTTCATGGGAGGAAATAGAAGGGAATTTTGAAGCTTATTTTTCATATGCTTGGATTTTGATATTGATGGTATGTTGTAGGGTTTTTCCTCTAAGAACTTCCTAAAGATGAAAACCTTCAAGAATAATATCATCCATGGTGGTGAAAGATCTGCCATGGGTGATTGTTGATAGATTCATTTAGAGTCCATGCTTGTGCTTCAATGATTGAATTTCCACTTTGAAACAAATAGGTTTAAATGCAATGATTTTGGCAAATGACTTGTAGGATTGTAAGTAGAATTTGAAGAGCTGTAATAGATTTATAATTATTCATGGTTGTCCTATTTCTTTGTGTTGGTTGAGCAATTGAAACCCTCTATGGTTTGAGTTGATTAAGTGGTGATTTTCCGGTCACTAATCCTCACCTACAGATTGCCATTACCAAATCGATCTGGGCTTGGGATTAGTTATAGTTTGAGGCACCATTGAGAGTCTATTTTTGGGGGAATACATGTAGAAGAGTGAAGATATTTTGGAGAGAATTGCTATCATTTTTTTTGGAGGAGATTGAGCTACAAATTATTTGTAATAATGCTACTATTAAAGGATACGAATTGTTTGTAATAATGTTGTTGTTTAAGGATGCCAATTATTTGTATTAATGTTATTGTCAAAGGATGAAAACTATTTGTAATATTGCTACTATCAAAGTCTCGTTTCACAACCATCAAACTGTTGTGTAGCAAACCTTCATTGATGCTTCCTCTATCTATTTAGATGTGAATCCCAAAGAGGTTAGATTTATGTTAGAATTTTGTATTTGTATAAAAATTTTGCTAATAAAATTAACACAAAAAATCTACATTATTATTTTCTACTTTAAAGTAATAAGGAGGACATCCAATTGATTATTAAATTGTTTTTTTCCATTTTGTGAAACTTTAGGCTTCAAAAAATAAGTGTTTGTAATATAATCATAAAAAAGAAGATACATTCCAAAAGAAATCTAGAAATTATAACAATAGTGTGCATGCCAAGTGTTTGTCAAAATGTCAACACCTTGAAATCAAGAAAAAATTAAGTGAAAGTAGGGGATGTTCTCATAGTGGTATAAGAGCTGGTCATTTCTTCCAGCCTATGTTTAAACGACATCATTAAGTTGCATACCCTCTATGAGTGAAAGAGAATAGAGGTATTTTAACAAGGAAAAAAGGAAATATTATTGGTAGCCCCCACAAGTCCTAGAAGGAGTGACTATTTTAGATATCCTTGGAATACATCAAGATTCTCTCATAGACAGTGAAATTATTTCGGGGGATATGGTAGAAAGGGATAAAGGATGAGTTGGTTATGTTAGTCCAAATACTAGGGCAGAGAGAAAATTTGATGCAATGATGGATATGATGTCTCAGCTATTGGGGAAGTTGAATCAAGGTGTCACTTTAACTACTCATACATAAAATTTTGAGGGTAGCTCTGATCATCAACAAAACACAAATGGGCATATTGCTACAACAATATCTAGATTAGTACCAAGACCACTTTATCCTACCTTTACATGTAGAGAGGAAGCACATATTATTCCAGAGGTCCAGGCTCCTTTAGTAGATGAAATATGGGCTAGATGGGTAGAGTATGCTACACTTCTAGAGGAGATTCAAAACCATTTATCCTTGAATTATTTCTTGAACTAGAGAAAGAGGAATAGTGGTAGAGTTGAGGATAGAGGACCAATAGTAAAAAGATATTTTCAAAAAGCTTTAGGTACAGTCACAATGGCTCAGTTTGATGGTAACAATAGATGCATAGCCAAAGCATGGGTTCATAAGTTGGATAACTATTTGGCTCTTAGGCCTATGGTAGAGGATGAGGCAATTAAGTTTTCCACTTTACATTTGGATGGGTTAGCACATAAGTGGTGGTACCATGGTCTTATTACACTAGGCCACAACCTAATCATCACATACGATGAGTTCAATAAAAAACTCATCAAGAGGTTTGATAAGAAGGATCTCAAGTTGTACTTCAGAGAAATTTCTCAACTAAAACAATATGGTTCCCTTGACATCTACATCTCAGAGTTTCAAAGGCTTTTTGTCTAGTTTTTAAAAGTTTTGTTCCCTTGACAACAAATCATCACTCTCATTGACACAGTGGCCACATATAATTTTATTGATGAAGGAATTATAGCCAGAAGGGGAATTAAAAAAAATATTTTGATGGCTTCAAGGTAATCGTAGCATATGGGTTCACCCTTACATGCACTAGGAAGATTCCTAACTTGTGCATTCAACTAGGTGGCAATGAGATCAAGGATGATTTTTATGTGGTGAGCATGGGAGACATAAATGTATTCCTTAGTATGCAATGGTTGTGGTATATTGGAGAGTTCTATATGAACTTGCAGAGCATGGTGATGAAATTTGAAGTGGATGGCAAGAAGGTAGTGCTTAGAGGCATGTCCAATGTGGGCCATGAGTAGTCTCTTTCAAAATAATGGAGAGGCTTATCAGACATGACCAAGTTGTGTGGGCAACAAAATGTATTATCATACCAACAATTGCAAAGAAGAAAAAAGTAGTTACCATCCAAATTTACAAGGTTTGTTGTCTAAGAACAACAAGGTTTATGATAGCATACCTCTTGGGAGTCCTCTTGAGAGAGGTTTTGAGCATGACATTGAGTTGGAAGAGGGTGTTAAACCAGTTATCACCACCCCTTATAGGCACCTGAATAGGCACAAAGATAAAATAGAGAAGGTCATCAAAGATTTACTTGAGATGGGTCACATTAGGCCTAGTAAGATCCCTTTCACATCTTTGGTGGTATTGGTGAAGAAAAAGGATGAGACTATACGTATGTGCATAGAATACAAATATTTAAACAAGAAGATAATAAAAGAATATCTCATCTCATGCATATATGGGATACATGGTTCTTTTTATTTCTCTAAGATTGATTTTAGGTTGAGCTACCATCAAATTTAGGTCTAAGAGTAGGATGTGGAGAAGACAACTTTCTGGTGCCACTTTGGGCACTTTGAGTTCTGGGTTATGTCTTTTGGCCTAACCAATGCTCCACCTACCTTTTAGTCTTGTATGAACAAGGTTTTCCATGTTCGACTTCAAAAGTTTTTTCTTATTTTCTTTGATGATGTTCTTATATTTAGCAAGACTTGGGAGGAGCACATGAGACACCTTGATGAGTGTTGAGCATCTTAGAGAAAAATTCATTGTATGCCAAGGAGTCTAAGTTCAAGTTTGGTATGACATAACTTCTCTACCTTGGTCACATCATTAGCTCTAAGGGAGTTAGAATAGATCTTGATAAGATCAAGGAAATTGTGGATTGGCCTCTGCCAACTAATCTTTCACAACTCAAGGAAATTTTTGGCTTATGTGGTTTTTATAGGAGATTTGTAAAGGGATTTCCGCAAATGGCTTCACCACTTATAGATTTGAATAAGAAGGGGGCATTTATGTGGTTATATATCACACAACAATGTTTCGACCAGTTCAAGCAGATAATGAGCACTTTCTAGTCTTAGCTATTCATGATTTCCACAATCCTTTTGAGTTGGAGTGTGATGCTTTTGGGGAGGGAATAGGTGTTGTCTTGATGCAAGATAAATATCTCATTACATTTGAGAGCATAAATTTGAGAGGTGTTGAGAGGAGTTATTTTATAAATGACAAGGAAATGTTGGCCATTATACATGCCTTGGCCAAGTTTAGATCACATCTTGTGGGAGTTAAGTTTATCGTCAAAACCGATTGCAATATCCTCAAGTACTTCCTAGATTAGAAAGACCAGAATGATCGACAACAAAAGTGGGTGAGCAGACTATAGGAATATGAATTTGGAATTATTATATAAAAAGAAATAAAATAATTGTTGTTGATATGCTATCCAAAGACCTCATTTGTGTTCTCCAATAGAGATTATACTTGTTTGGAGAGAGATGATTTCAATTGATTATGTGAAGGAATCTTGGGCTATAGGCATCATAGAAGGTACTATACAAGATAATAGGTACATTTTGGTTAATGTGCTTATTATTTATAGAAATAGAGTCTATTTAATACATGATTCAAAATTTGAAAGGAATTTATTTTGGGAGCGATGACTAATTTTTGGTGGTCATTTGGGTAGGGTTCTTGTGGCCTGTTCTAGGTTGGGGGCCCTCTTTCTCTCCTTCCTGTGTTTGTTGGTCAATTATGGAGGGGTGTGCGGGTGTTGTTCTTCTATGTGGGCTGCTTTTCCTTTCTGTTTGGTGTTTGTGGTGGGTTCGTAGAGTGTGGGGTCTTGAGAGTAGGGTTGGTGGGGAGCTGAGTGGGGTGTGGAGCTTGGTGTTTGCCACAAGGAGGTGTGGAGGTGGGGGTTTGGGGATTGGCATGTGGGGTAGGAAGGTTGGTGTGGAGCTTGTTTGTGAGGGGTGGGGTTTTTGATGTTCGGCTGTGGTGGGTGTCAAGTGTGGAGATATGGTTGGGAATTCCAAGTACTTGGTGATCACAGGTGTGAAGCCGTCTGTGGATATGCATGTACCAATGAAGGATACCTCTTTTGTGGGTGAGAGCTCCAAGATCAAAAAAGTGAATGGATGTTTGCCACAGAGTCAAGCTCATCCAGTTCTAGTTATCTCTTTGGAATCGGTGCATGAGGACTTCTCTTATTGGACTCAACATGTTCTAATTTGTAAGTTCTTGGGTATTCGTGTTCCCCTCTCAGCTTTGGATTCTTGGATGCATCGTACCTGGCAGGTTGAGGGTGATTTTGATATTCTAGTGGCTGGGAATGGCTACTTCTTGGTTGATTTCTCTTGCATTTCAAATCCTAATCGTGTCTTTAAGGGAGGCCCGTATTTTTACAATCAGGTTGGTTTGTTCATGAAACCCTAGCATGGGGGATTGAATGCTATAGAGGATCTGCCTTCCTGAGTTCCCGTGTGGGTCCGCTTGCCATGGTTGCCTTGGGAATTATGGAGAGAAGATATTTTGCAACGAATTGCGACATTATTGGGGAAGCCGGTTGCCATTGCTTAGACTACTTTGGTTAAAAAGGTATTTTATTTTGCTCGCATTTGTGTTGAAATTGACCTCAATAATCCTTTGCCAGATTCTTTGGAAATCTATATTGGCTCTGCCTCTTGGATTCAATAGATAGATTATAAGTCCCTCCCTTTTCGATGTCATTTTTGTCATGAGTATGGACACCTTTAGCGTCAATGCCCTCGGGCATCCAGATCGGCTAGGGCTTCTTCTCCTCCTTCATCGGGGCCTTCAATGGAGAAGGGAGATAAAAGTAAGGTGCCTATGGCCGAGGGGGGGTATGATAAGGATGGATTCACTCCTGTTAATCCGAAAGCTAAGGGAAGGGGTCAAAAGCGGGCCTACAAGGATAGGCAAAGTGATCAGAGGTTTAATCGTTTTGAGGTCTTGGATAATCAGGCCTTGGAGGAGGGGATTCTTGTTGAGCTATTGTCTAGGGCTACTAGTGTGGATCCAGGGATGGAACAGAAAATTGTTGTTAGGGAAACTTCTTTGCCTTTTGTGCAAGGGAGTTCTAAGCCTTCAGAGGCTTCTGTTGGCTTACATTATGATATTATTTTAGCGGATTTACCTAAGGAGGTTCTGTCTTTAGGTAAAGGTCCGGGGTCGGCCTCTTATCTGGGGGTGTTGCAATGCCCTCTCAAGAAGGGGCATTTTGAGCACTCCTCTAAAGTCCATCGCAAAAAGGATGTGGACAAGATTAAAACTACTGGGGATTTGATGGTGGAATCTGGGTCAGTTAAGACCATTGATGCCCACTTCGCTCAACCTTCCTCATGATTATTCTTTCATGGAATGCAAGGGGGTTGAATAGCACCTCTTGTCAAAAAGCTATTCAGGATTTGATTGGGGTTCATTCTCCAAATATATTTTGTGTTCAGGAGACTAAGCTTTAGGTGAACTTCATGCTTCAGTATGCTCCTCGTATTTGGTTTTCTAGTCAATGTCAGTGTATTGGTTCTAGGGGAAGTTGTGGAGGCTTGGCACTTTTCTGGGATCCTTGTAAGGTTGTTCCTCGTTGGTGGATTTCTATCTAGTCTTCTATTTTTGTGGTGGCTTCAGGTTTGGACTTTGGTGAGACTATTTTAGTTAGTAATGTTTATGCTCCGATTGACATCTGTGGTAAAAGCCAACTTTGGGCCCATATCAAATATGTTAGGTCCTGTGCTCCTTATCTGCCTTGGATCTTAGCAGGTGATTTCAATTATGTCTTGTGTCTTGAGGTGAAAAGAGGGGGGTTTCTGAGACTAGGCCCTGCTTCAGACTTGTTTCGAGCTAATGTAGACTCTCTTGCTCTTGTTGATGTTAAACCCTCTAATGAAATTTTTACTTGGAATAATCAGTGGAGTGGCCTTGAAGAGATTTCTGAGTGATTGGATAAGTTTCTTGTTTCTAGTTTTTGGGTTGGGGGCAGTTTGGTCACTTGCTCTGAAATTCTTGATTGGTGTGGCTCTGATCATTGGCCAATTAAGTTCTCAGCTTCTTCTTTTCCTACTCCAAAGAATCCTCCTTTCAAATTTCAGCTTATGTGGCTTCATGATTCTTCCTTGTATAATCTTGTTGCTCAGTGGTGGTGAGATGGAGCCCTTGTGTATGGTACTGCTATGTATTCTTTTGTTAAGAAGCTGCAATGTGTTAAGTATCATCTTAAGCGATGGAATAGGTCATGTTTTGGAAATTTTTGGACCAAGAAAAGGGAAGCGTAGGAGCGTCTTACTGTTATTACATGCCAGATTAGGGATCTGGTATTTTCAAAGGCTCTTGGGCATGCTGAGTCCTAGGCCCTTAAATTGGTGGAGTGGGAGCTTCATGAAGAGATCTTCTAGAAACAAAAGGCTAGAATTGATTGGCTTCAGGAGGGGGATAGGAATACTACTTTCTTTCATAATTCTATGCAGGCTTGTAGGAATAAGTGTTTTATCTCTTCTCTAGTTAGTTATGAAGGATTAGTTATATCTTCACAACAGGCTTTATTAAGAGAAGCTCACCATTTCTTCTTTGCTCTATTTACTAAGGATTCCCTTCTTGCTGATGCTGAGGAGAATATGGTTCTTGCTTGTATTCCTTCTTTGATCTCCAATGTGATGAATGCTTCTCTTATTCATCTGATTACTTTGTCTAAAGTGGAGGAGGTTGTGTTTGGGATGAATAAGGGGAAGGCTCATGGTCCTGATGGGTTCCCAGTTGAATTTTTCTAGGAGTTTTGGGACATTATGAAGTTGGATTTTTTGAAGGTTGTTCGTGAGTCTCTTCATAATAAGCAGATGCTTTGTGCCCTGAATGCTACCTTTTTGGTTCTCATTCCTAAGAAGGAGGGTGCTAATAGGCTTGATTTCTTTAGACCTGCTGTGCTCTGTAATGTGGTGTATACGATTATTACGAAGCTGATTGCAGAGCAACTTAAATCTTGTTTTCTTGTTGTCATTTTAGAGGAGTAAGGTGGCTTTGTGGCGGGTCGTCAAATTTTGGATGGGGTGGTGGTTGCTTCTGAGGTCATTCATTCCATGAAAACCTCTAAGGATAGGTCTATGTTTATCAAACCGGACATGGCTAAAGCGTATGACAGAGTTAAATGCAGTTTTCTTTAGAAGATTCTATTTGCCTTTGGGTTTTCTTCTGAGTGGGTGAGTTGGATTATGACTTGTGTGACTTCTTCCTCATTTTTGGTTATTGTGAATGGGGAACTTTCAGAGCTATTTGGGGCAACCAGGGGCCTTCGTCAGGGGGATCCACTCTCTCCCTATTTGTCTATTATTATGGCGGAGGGGCTAGGCTGTTTTCTTAAATTTTGGGCCTCTAAAGGATTGATTCATGGTTGGAAGTGGGGGTTGGGTTTTCCAACACTTTCTCATCTCCAGTTTGTGGATGAAACCTCTCTTATGGGGTTGGCTCGTATTTGGGAATCTGAATCCTTTAGGAAAATTTTGGATGTTTACCTTGCTACTTCGGGCCAGGAAGTCAATGAGCAAAAGTCTTCTATTTTCTTTTTTAATACTCCTCCGGCTATCCAGCGAAGGATTGCTGCTATTCTTCAATTTCAAATTGGGTCTCTCCCCTTTGTCTATTTGGGGATTCCTCTTGCTGTTGGTTGTCAGCCTAGGTCTTCTTGGCAGATGTTGCTTGATAAGTTGAGAAAGAAGGTAACTCACTGGACTCATCGGTGGTTGTCTACATCTGCTAGAGTTACTCTCCTTAAGTCTGTTATCCAGGCCCTTCCCATCTATAGGTGCTTTGTTCAATCGACCCCTATGTATTTCCTTAAGGAATTTGATGCTCTCTCTCATCAATTCCTTTGGAGTGGAAACTTGATGTCTTCTAAGTGGTGCCTTGTTAAATGGGAATCTGTGTGTAGACCCAAGCAAGAGGGTGGTTTGGGTCTACGCTCTACTATTTTGAATGAGCAAGTTCTTGTTGCTAAGTTGTACTGGCGTTGGTGTACCAATCAAGAACAATTATTGGCCCGCATTCTTAACTGTAAGTATCTTAGAGGTGTTGTTGCTTTTGAGGTTCCTCGCTATCCTTTGGAGGGGAGTGGTTCTATGATTTGGCATACTTTGAAAGTGGGGGCTCAGTTGATTAAGTGTGCGCTTTTCTGGATCTGCCACTCGGGGTCACAGGCTCTCTTTTGGTTGGACTCTTGGGATGGTCATCTACCTATTCTTTCTGCTTTTCCTCATCTTCAACCCCTTTGTGATGTTTTTATTGCTATTGGCTGGGATACTGTTGAGCACTACAAGATCGTTGAGCAGTGTGGCTCTACTGTTACCTTTCACTGGAAACACCCTTTTGAGTGGCCACCTGGGGGGTCTGAGGGGGATAGGTGTGAGCTTGTTCAGCTATTGGTTTCCCATGCTTTTAATTCTCTAAGGGGATCAGATATTTTGGCTTGGGATGGTTCTGATACGTCTAGGAAGTACTCTGTGTCTGCTAGTTATAAGCAGTTGGGTAGGAAACTATTGTGGACATTGAGGTCCCTTGGTGGCAGCATGTTTGGCACAAGTTGTCATGGCCCAAGTGCAATTTCTTTATGTGGTTAGTGGCTCAAAATTGGTGTCTTACTTGGGACAATTTATGCAAGCGCAGTTTTCAAGGCCCCTCAATTTGTATGTTGTGTCGAGCTGCCAAGGAGAGTGTCTCTCATCTCTTCTTCCAATGTTCTTATGCTCGAGAGATTTGGCACTATTGATGGAGGGTGTGGAATATGCCCTGTAGGCATGTTTCCTTATTGGTTGAGTTTGTGGATAGTGGGGCAGGGCCCCTGTTTCTACCTCCTTTCTTCAAGCTGCTTGGGCTATTGGTCCATCCTTCATTATTTGGAATCTTTGGCTGGAGAGGAATTGTCCAATTTTTTAGGATGTGATGTTGGTGGCCCCTCATGTGTGGTGGAATATCTTGCATTCTTTGGGTGAAACAGTTGCGGCTAAGTGTGATCTAGTAGATTTGGTGGCTCATTCTGATGCTGGCTGTTTTAGTCGTCTTCATCTCCCTCCTTTGCAACGGCTGGTCATGCACAATAGATGTAGACATCCTACCCCGAAAGTGAATAGAGAGGGAAGATGGTCCCCTCCTCCTTAGGGAGTTCTTAAAATTAACACGGATGGATCCTCTTGTGGAAACCCCAGTCATCCTGGCATTGGTGGTGTTGGTCGGGATAGTTCTGGAGATGTGCAGTTTATCTTCTCTATTTATAAGGGTCTTCATACTAATAATCTTATGGAGGCTCAGGCAATTTTAGCGGCTGTGGAGCGTGGAAGTTAGTTGGGCTGGCATAGGATCATATGTGAATCTAATTCACAGGTTGTGGTGAACCTATTGAATAGGCGACAATTAGATGATAGTTGGCATCTAGCTTTGGTTGTTGAACAGATCCTGAACCTTTGCGCTTCTCTTGAGTCTGTTACTTTCACTCATATTCCTAGAGAGTGGAATGGTGTTGCTGATTGTTTTGCTAAATGGGCTTAAGATCATATTCATGATTGGAACTTGGTGGATTGGGGTCAATTACCCCAAGATTTGTCTCAACAGTTGGACCATTTGGTGGCGCTTGATAAGGCTATTTAATGGCCTTGCTTTGTAATTTTTTTTTGTTTTAATAAATTTTTACCCCTCTTTTATGTTAAAATACATGATTCAAAATTTAAGGTGAAGGTTATAAATTCTTTTCATGATGCATCTATGGTTGGTCACCCAAGTTTCTTCAAGACATACAAGAAGATCTAAGAAAGGTTTATGTGGAAAGGGATTAAGAATGTAGTCCTTAAATATGTTCTAAAATGTCTCACATGTTAATAGAATAAGAGTGAGCATACTTATCTAGCTGGTTTATTACAGCCCCTACCTATTTCCAATAAAAAATGGGAAAGTATTTCAATGGAATTTATTACAGGGCTACCTAAGGTGTAGGGTAAAGATTGCATCTATGTTGTTATTGACAGACTAAAAAAAATTTCTCATTTCTTTTCTATATCAACAACATATATGATAGTGCAAGTAGAAAATTTATTCTTTAGGAAGGTATTTAGGTTGCATGAGATGTCCAGGAACATAGTTCGTGACAAGGACATCAAGTTCTTGAGCTTATTTTGGAAAGAATTTTTCAAATTGAGTGGGACTGAGCTCACCCCTAGTACCAACTACCACCCTCAAATAGATAGATAGACTAAAATTATGAATAAATGGGTGGAAGGGTATCTTAGAAACTATATTTCAAGGTAGAAAAAGGCATGGGTGAGATGGTTGTACCATGGTGAGTATTGTTATAATTATTCTTAACACATGTCTACTGTGATGTCACCATTTGTGGCTTTGTATAGGTATGAAGATCTGAGCTTCTTGAATTTGCTATTTGGGGATAACAAAGTACCCAAGTCCAAGGACTTGTTATAGGAAAGTCAAGATATCATGAAATATTTCAAGGAAAGACTTGCAGCGAGCACAAAACTAGCAGAAGTAATATGTTGATTAGCATCAAACAAAACATACTTTTGAGATCAGTGATATGGTCTACTTGAGGTTGCATACCTATAGGTAGTCCACTCACAAGAAAAGTGGGTTGAAAAAACTTAATCCATGGTTTTATGGCCCTTTCAAGATATCCAAGTGGATTGAAGAGGTGGCTTATGAGTTGGAATTATCAAAAGATAGCAGAGTACATATTTTTTCATGTCTCTCACCTTTAAAGGCACTTGTGTATAATGTGTTTCCCTCTTCTGAGTTGCCACCATTGGACGAGGAAGGGCAGTTTATACTAATTATAAAGGTTATTATTGATACTAGAAATCATACTCTACGAAGAAGAACTATCAAAGAATATCTAGCGAAGTGGAAAATTTTGTCTATGGAGGATGCTACTTGGGAGAGCGAGCAGATCTTACAACATCCTGAATTTCAATTACTTGGGTATAAACAAATTTTGGGAGGGAGGATTGTAATGTCCCCTTCTTCTGCCTAGTCAACTTTGTTGATCATTAGCCTATTCAATGGATTCCCATAAGCTAATTGAGCGTTTAAGGAGCTTCATAATTCTTGGAGGGGTATTTTCTCAACATATTTCTAGTTTTTATCATGGCATTAAGCTTTGTTGTCAAGATGCTTTGGGATGACACTTTCTGAAGCATTTTTGGACATTTGGTTCATCAAGTTTTTATGGAGCTTATTGATATTTTTGGAAAGTCACCATAATGGCCTCAATTATAATTCTTTATTGTTAGATTTAGTCTGGCATAGTTAGTTTCAAGATTTGGTGCTCTAGTGATGTTTATGTGGGTCAAATAAAAAAAAACTGCCTAAGTTTTAATAGTTTATTATAAAGTCACATTCAAATATTTATTTAAATTATTGAAGTGAGTTTATATTTATTACTTGGGTGTTCAAAGACATAAGCATTTAATTTTTATTAAGTTTGTTTATTTTTCAGAAAGGTGGGCGTTGAGTTTTAGAGGCAAAACATTAAAAATAAAATGTGACTTTCATGGTAGGAAATAAAAGGGCATTTTGAAGCTTATTTTCATATGCTTAGATTTTGATATTGTTGGTATGTTGTGGGGTTTTTCATCCAATAACTTCGTAAAGATGAAAAAAATCATGAAGAATATCATCCACAATGGTGAAAGATCTTCCCTGGGTGATTGTTGATAGATCCATTTAGAGTCTATGTTTGTGATTCAATGATTGAATTTCCACTTTGAAACATAAGGGTTTAAATGTAATAAGATTTTGGGAAATGACTTGCAGGATTGTAAGAAGATTTTGAAGAGTTTTAATAGTTTGATAATTATTCATGGTTTTCATATGTCTTTGTGTTGAATAAGCATTGAAAATCCTCTATGATTTGAGGTGATTGAATGGTGATTGTTGGTCACTACTCCTCACCTACAAAATGCTATTACCAAATCAGGTTGGGCTTGGGATTAATTGTGCAGTTTGAGGCACCATTGAAAGTCTATTTGCTAGGAAAATATATGTGGAAGAGTGAAGACGCTTTGGAGAGCATTGATATCATTGATTTTGGAGGAGATTGATCTTCCAATTGTTTGTAATAATACTACTATTAAAGGATGCCAACTGTTTGTATTGATTCTCTTGTTGAAGGATGCAAATTGTTTTTAATATTTTTTTTGTCAAAGGCTCATTCCACAACCATAAAATTGTTGTGTAGTAGACCTACAATGATGCTTCCTATCTCTATTCAGATGTGAATCCCAAAGAGTTCAGATTTATGTTGGAAATTTATATTTTTATAAACATTGTTGTTGATAAAAAATATGCATTATTATGTTCTACTTTAAAATGGTAAGGAGGACAACCAATTGATTATTAAATTGTTTGTCCATTTTATGAAACTTTGGGGTTCAAAAAATAAGTGTTTTCAATCTAATCATTAAAATAAATCAGATACATTCCAAAAAAATTCTAGAAACTATAACAATAGTGTGCATGCCAAGTGTTTGTCAAAGTGCCAACACCTTGAAATCAAGAAAAAATTAAGTGAAAGTAGAAGAGGTTCTTACATTTCATGTCTAGAAATAAATTACAAATAATTAACCCTAACTATTTTTTAATAAAATTTCCATTTTTTTAAAAAAATTCAAAAATTACAATTTGTAGAGCAGAATAATGAAAAAAATTGACTAAACTTTGATAACTAAAATAAATAATTTATTTTATTTTTAATAGTAAATTGCAAAGAACTAACCCTACCTAATTTTTTATAAGCTTTACAAAAATATAATTTAAGAAAAAATCCAAAAATTTCAGCCTATAGAGAGCAAACTAATGGAAAAAAATTAAAATCTTAATAAATTTTAGAAGATGTACCTTGAAAATCTAATTTTTTTTGAGAGCTTATCTAATACATACCTCAAAAACAAAAAAAAATCATATCAAAATTCATATTGGTTTAGAAGTTATGGTGGACAAAATAATGTTGGGCCAAATTGTAGCTCTGATACCACTTGTTATGACATTTCTTGAAAATATTTATAAAAATTCAAAAATATAGGAGACCACTACGAGGAGGTTACCTTCAATAATCAAAAAGTATGATATGAATTAAATAATTTATGATATAATGATTTGGGAGGAACATATTCCATTTATTTATAGGCTTAACTATGTAGGAACATACCCCTTCATCCTAATAAAGAGTAATTAAGGTATTAACTAATACTAATGTTAAGGTTAAGCATGCCACAAGTGCTTAACTTATTATACTAAGGAATGCATATTATATTTTTAGGAATATATGATATTAGGGTCATAATATTAGTTAGAATATTAGGGACCTAACATTTCTCTTCCTCTTGGTACTATTCTTCGAAGGTCTCTATGTGGAAGTGTCAAATGATCAATTATCTTTTTTTCTAACATCTTTTTGCCCCTTACAATTAGTTTAAAGGGAATTTTCTAATAAATCTTGCTCCTATATTATGCCCTTGAAGTTTATCACTCATTGATTGGGCCAAGGCATTCTAAAAATATTGTTGAGCCCTTTCACATGTAAAAATTTTGTGGTTTGAATTTTTGCAGAATGCACACTTCTTCTTATCCGACCAATATTATGTGGCATAGTGACATGTTTTACCATATTTAAAGCAAGTTGTGTCATCTCTTTTGTAGTTTCCTCTTCCACGTCCTCTTCCTCCTCTGTAACTACATGAGGGTCCATGGTTTTCTAAGTAGTTCTGCAAAGGTTTATTCTACATGGATTTTGCATTTTTGTTGTTTTTCCATGCATGTACCCTATACCCATGGTCTTAGATGTATAGGGGTCACTTTGCAAGCCACTTTACATGTCATATTGTGATCATATTTTTGTATTTTGGGCATTTTAGTTCATGGTTTTCATCCTAAATTATAATTTGGAACCATAGTGATGGACACTCATCTGTTGTATGGTCATCCCACTCTCCACATAATCCATAGTACACTCATTCGATTTGATTCATAATGTTTGAAGTTCTACTCTTATGGAGGCAACTCATTTTTCACCTTGTGCTTTTGGGTAATCATTTCATGTGTTCCCTTCAATTGAACAATATGTGGACCATATATTATGTTTCCCTTTGTTTGATTCTTCTTTTGCCATGATCTCTTCACATCATGTGAATTTTTCGATTGCTAATTGCATGTTCTCTAGCACATCATTTTATTTTTTCTTTATCCACTCTCATCCATGGTTGTGCCTCAATGTGGTAGGCCAAAGTTACCACATCCATGTAAGTATTGAATATTTTTCCATTTAATGCAACTCTGATATCTTTTTGAAGTCTAGAGATGAACTATTCTACTTTCTATTTTTTATGGTTCCTCCAATTTGTGAGATATTTCCTTGAACCTTATATCATATTATTGTATCGATTCTTCTTTTCTTTGTACCAATTCTCTCATCTTACTGACACTTTCAGATAGTACTTCCAAATTCTCAAATTTTGCTAAGAATTATTTCTTTACTTCTTCCCAATCCTTATCATGCTTAGGATATGTTTTCTTGTACCAGTCCAATGTTTCTTTTCTTAATGATGCCACAAATTCAAGTAACTTAATTTTATCCTCATCAATATATTTTCTTTTCTAAAATGATTCTAGTAGAAATATGTGTTCTTTGGTAGTATCTTTACTGAATATCAGGAGCTTAATTGATGACTCCATTGTCTACTTGGCATTCTCTTGTTTTGTTTTGTGGAGGGGTTGAGTTTCCTTCTTCCCCTTTTTAACACTTCTTATTATTGTAGGTTTGTTTTCTCTCCCCTTGTCTCTAGCTAACTTAGTGCCAAAGTATTCTTTACACAAAATTTCTTCACAGTTTGCTATCTTTTGTTCTTGGATACTCTTTCCTTTTCATTGCAGTATCTCTTCAACTAATATTCTTCTTGCTTTATGGCATAGGGGATGGGTCTTGGTCCAGGGGTTGTGATTGTTCATAATGGTGTTTCATGCTTGGTGATACCTTTTCATTTGTAAGTGACAACTTATTTATTATTATTGACAATTATTTTCCCAAACTAAACATGGCTCTATTTTCCTTTTCTATTTCTACTCTTCTCAATTTCCTTGCACTTTTATTAGCTAATTGTTCCAAATATTCTTCATCAACTGATAGTATTTTCTCTTATGTTTTTAAGAATTATAGGAATCTTTCATCCAAGTTAATTGTGATGTTTGATAAGTCTGGCCTTGTTTATGATGTTTTGGTTAAGTATGGTAGTGCCAAATCCTTTTTGCTTCTACAACCATCTACCAATTGCTTCTTTGATCTTCTATTCTCTTTTCCAAATTTGATAAAATCTCCCTTGCTTCTTCTAGGGGAGAAGTCACTATTTCCAGAGTCGTCCACTCTTTTTTTATAATTATTTTTCCCTTATTTTCGGTAACAACCACATCGAAACACCCACTCTCTCTTTTCTTTGCAATCATCATTCTTCTCCAGTGTCTTTCCTCTATCTCTACTTTTTTTTTTGGCCTTATTTATTATGAGTTTGGGCTAGCCATCTTTGTTTTTCTTGTCAAATCAATCTCTTCTCTAACTTCTCTTGATTTTTTGTTATCACTTTTTGCCATGGGTGTTTTTGGTTTGGTATTGCATTACTCCTTTATTTCATCTCATAGTAGTTATTGAACTTTTTATTTTGATAGGTTACATCTTTTCAAGATTCCTTTCGTAAATCCCCCCTTTCCATTCTCCATTCCCTATATGCCTAACCCCCTCTCTCGAGGTTGATACCAAGGGGATAATACTGTAAACTATGAGAAAATTTTCATCTTTGAATTAGAATTTTTGTTTCCTGATTTCCTCTGTATTACCTAACTAGGGTCCTGAAAACAAAATCAATATTAGTAAGAAAATGGGGGAACACAAATTGAAGTACTGAGCCCCAAATAATCTCTATATGTTGTATTTATACCTCGAACTTAGTAATAAAGAGGGATTAGAGACTAATGCACAATGCATAACAAATAGATTAAAAAAAAAAAACATATGAATAGAAATTAAAGAATAATAATAACTCCCATATATCACCCAACTTCATATATATATATATATTATTGGAAACACAAGGGTAGACAACTGAGAGGGGGGGTGAATTAGTTGTTACAAAAATTATACAAATTATCAAACTAATTAACCTTATTCTCGGATCTAATAAATAACCATGAAAGCATAAATCATCACCACATCAGAAACACACATAACACAAAGATTTTTACGTGGAAACCATGTTTGGGGAAAAACCACGGTGGAGGTAACATCCACAAGATTATACCCTGTTAAAAGTATAAGAGAATAAATGGGAATGCACATGCATTCAGGCACACTGCCTAGAGCTCACTGCTCAAATACAACAAAGCTTACTGCCCAAGGAAGACACACTGTCTTACAAAAAGATTCAGATTAAAGCTGCAAGATTGAATTGAGAAAATAACATTTGCTCATGCCTGATTACAGTTCCGGTTAAGCACATAAAATATGCTCACTCTTCTTCACACTTTACTTCTACCTTCGAATGATTAGAAATTTATTCACACATAGGACTCACACACTTCACTTCACACATTCACTCATCATACCTTCAAATGATAAAACAATCGCTCATATATATCCACAACCAAGAATAACATCATCTACATGTTGGCTTCAATAAAATATAAAATGAATACAAAATGTTCGCCCAAAACAATAAACAATTTGCAATGCGAATCAACCAAAGTCGACCACACCATAGTGATGACCAAAAAAATAATCCTTGAACATGAAACATCTTCAATAATTATTCCTCAAAGATTCACAACACACTACAATCACCTAGTCGGCCAAGAACATGAAAAATGTGAACACGCAAGAGAAAATCTCCAATCGCAAGCACACCGATCAATGCGGACGTACAACAAAGATAGAGCATGATCTAGAAACATCCACAAACATCATGAAATAATATAGAAGGACCCACAACAACTCAGATTACCAGAATCACATCATCTTCATTCACGAACACCAACTGAAGCAACACAAAAACTGTCAGAACACTGAAACTCATAACTCGAATCAAATCTTCATACGAACCTCTGAAACTTAACGTGGATAAACTAGATATACTCGACAGGAAACCCTTTAATCCACAACCTCTGATCATCAACATACTGAGCTGGCCAACATACTGAACTTGACTTCACCACCGACAACCTGCAACTTACTTTATTACAATTTTCTCAATATCCTTGACATATACGACCTCTAATGACATTAATGCTAATAGTGTTGACATCAATGACAACCACATATCAACAACATATATATATATATATATATATATATATATATATATATATATATATATATATATTACACTTTCATCTTTCCCTTATACATCATGTCTTCTATATAATATGTTTCTTATTTTATTCATATATCTTTCTATATCTATCTTCTATAGCTTATATACATTTTCTCTTTACTTACTTACCCTTTGTTACATAGTAGTCTACCTTATACATATAGGGTCCTAGTGGGACATGCCCCTTACTTTCTACAACTCTTCTTGTAGTTGACTTGTTGGCTAGGAGTTCCACAACCCTTTTTTGGTGGTTTGTGGTAGGATTTACTTCTCTTCTCAGTGCATTGCATCTTCCATACCAACAACGATGTAATCAAGAAAATAGTATTTCCAATGACATTCCACATTGATCGAATCATGACTATCTCTTCCCTAGATTCTTGGTCTAGGTGGAGTTTTGAGGTGAGGTCTATTTTTTCTTGAATCGTGATTTTGTATTGAATATATATCACTTCCTTCACATCTAAGAACTTTCTTCATCCAAATACTTTCTTGGTTATGAGATGGATTAGTTATAGGAACTTGATAGTTATCCAAAGTAATAGAGACAATATCGCCAAGATCAACTAAAATGTGTAAACCTTCCTCTATCAATTAGATCATCTCAAGAAGAGACCATTTAGTAAAATGGTGATAGAACTAACTTTGACACTAATGCCATGCTTCTCCTATTATATTCAACAACTTTAAGGCATTCTTGTATTGGTGACTACTACAACACCTTTTAATGGCATGAGGTAAATTTCCACTGTTGAAGCATGATTAAATGTTTAAAATCTTATCAAAGAGCTCAAAGATTGTATCATCATTCTTTAAAATCTTTATACAAAAAATGAATAATATATTATACTATTGGTACAAACCCCTTTTAAATCATCTCATATCCAAGACCCTATAGGTATCCTCTCTTTTTCATGCAAAAGAAAGGTGATCAATAAGGGAGATGTATGATATAACATTTGGATTGAAAACCATCTCTTAATTTATGTTAAAGAGATGTAATGTCTAATAAAATTGTATTCAACTAGAACAAAATTATTATATTATGTACCTTTGAATTTGAGATAAAACCTTTCTTCTTCATTTTTTCATAAAATCTAACATCGTAGAATTCACCTACCTAATAGAAAAAAAAACATAAAAAATGATACATAGATTATTCATATCATTCCATTATCTTTTCACCTAATAAACATTAACTAAAATGTTCTCCCAACGACTAAGAATAACATTAAAGCTGTTTATTTCTAGTGGAAAGTACTACTTATAGAAACTACAATTAATTCATCTTCCTCCTCAAGATACTGATACCTTTGGATCATGATTTTCAAAGTGTGGTGGATCACTACTGGCTTCTCATGCATTTTTCTAATAAAAACCCCCTGCCAAACTAAACTTCTTATGCATACCCAATATAGTGATCATGGTGTGGTACACACTAATAGTGTGACCATAGTTTTCCTACGAATAAATGAAGCTCAATGTAGCTCTCCAATTACTCTTTTGCAAAGGAGTTTTTGAACCTGCCTTGATGAATAAATGAATCCACAGTTGTTCAGTACTGTCATGCCCTCCTCCATTACATTTTTATAGATGTTTATACTCTGTTCCAAAGTCCCCGTCTTGATGCAGGCATATGAAGAATTACTGGCAAAGGACATAGGATTTGACTTCACAGAGACACCAATTATATCTGCTTGAAAGTTTCTAAAACCTTTCCAACAATTTTTTTTTATGAAAATCCTACAGTCATTTCAATCCATGCGATGACATTTCATTGTGGAATTCTATCAAATAGTTCATGTCTCTATCTCTACTTCCATACTAGTGACAATGGTTGAGGAGATGCTGGCAAAGGTCATGGGATTTAACTTTAAGATTTCTAAAGGCTTTCTAACAAATCCATCTTGAACATATCCAAAAATCATGCCATCTCATGAGATGATATCTCCTGTAAGATGTTTTCCAAGTACCTCACGCGCCTAGCCATGTTTCCATAATTTCCATTCATGTCTACCCTGTTCCAGAGTGTGCATGAGCATTCCCAACTACAATATCTGGCAAAAATCCACCTTTCAGCATGCTTTGATGGATATCAACAATCTATTTCAAAGCTGCCATTTTAGTAAGGATGTGGAGGATGCTAGCAAAAATTACTCCCAGGCCATATAGCGGCTAGCAAGGGGTGTGGAATTTGGCTCTATGCATGCCAAATGCATTTCCTTGAAATTTTCCAATGCTTTCACAATAGCCCATCTTAAAATCCTCAATCATGGAGTGCCATTGACACAGACGAGGAGGACAAGAGTTGTAGAAGATTTCATGGCGGACTTGGCTTGTATGAACCTTATGGAAAGTAAAGTTTCACACGGGGTTTGTACTTTTCCTTAAAAATGGGTGCGCGTAGGGCCAAAGTCCACACTCATTCCCTTTAGCTCTTTGTTTTCTTTTTGATATGCATAACTTGTGGGACTTTGTAGGGCACGAAGATGTCAAGTTTCCCTTCACTTTGTAAGTTGAGACACAAGGGTGCCTAGCTCCACACCTCTGCCTCTTTATATCTTTTTTTAAGTATGAAGCCTTTCTAGGATCACACAAATCATATGGATTTGGGGATGGGTGGATGGATGGATGAATGAATGAATGTTTTTAATTACGTCCACAAGAGCAATCAGTCTATGGAACCCAAGAAAACAATTGAAATCACTTTTGCAAAACAACAAAACAACCGCTGACCCCACCAATTACTTCTTGTTGAGTTTCTTTATTTTGCAGTTTGTTTCGTAGGATGTAAAGACACTTCACACTTTTCCTTGTGTATATTGGGGTTTGTTTGGCACCTCTTGTATCTTCATTTCTTCTTCTTTCTTTTTTAAAAAAAAACCTTCCATTGTATAGTTGTGGGATTTTAGGAAGCAAGATATTGTTTAGCTTTTGCAAATTGAGAAATGAACCTTTACTTTTCCATTTTTTTTAAGGGAGCAAATTTTTGAGTTTAAGTTGTAATTTTCACAAATTTTGTTTTAAATATATGAAATTTTAGCATTTTAATTGAACCAATGTCTTATTAAATTGAAAATATCATTTTATAATCGTGAGCATATTTACATAATTGTGAGAATTTTAAATTTGGTCTGATTTTGATTGTCTTACATATTGCAACTTGTGATTACATCAACCAATTTTTGGATTTTTTCTTACAACTTTGTTTTAACGCTTTTTAAATGTCATTGTTTAAACATTGTGACTCCATGTTCTTGTCAACTAGATGATTTAATTGATCACACAAGTAAAATTTTGCTGAATTTAATGAAGTTGCACCTAAAAATCAATTGTAACCATGTGTTCAAACTTCAAATAATTTAAATTCGCACTTGTGAACCAATTGGAATTGCATTTAAACTTAATTTATTATGAAATTAACATGTGTGAACTTTATAAGAGTCACTTAGAACTTGTTATTGAAAATTTTAAGCTCTTTAATGACTTCACAAAACTATGAACTACAAAATAACAAAAAATGTAAAACAGTAACCCCACAATTGTATTCCTTTCAAACTATATTAAAACACTTAGTATTTTTCCATTGAAATTTGATCAACATTTAATCATTTTTTAACTAGATTACCAGGTTGACAAGATTATATGAATTGATTTTTATGACACTTTTGGGTGGCCAAACTTGATTACAAATCACTTATGACTACAACCAATGGTTGATGATTTTGACTTGATCTGTAATCTAACAACTCAAGATGATAAGAAACATTTACAACCAAGGTTAATCGAAATCCACAATTTTGACTTCATCAATCCAAGATGAAAAATAACTTTCACATAAGACTTAGAAAAATGGCATGACTTTGGGAAGTTAGATTGATGATGCATGCTGACTTAAGGAATGTGAGAAGTTTATATTTTTCGAAGTAAAAAATGATGATAATAGTTATCTCTAACTAGGGACAAGGACTTCACAAATGCAATAGGAATCCATAATCTCTAGTAAAGACCAATGATTTATCTAATGGGCCATAGAGTCAAGAGTTTAACACAAGATGATAATAAGTATGAAGAGACTAACAAGACAAAAAGAGAAATAGATAAAAATAATGCCAACTAAAAATTGAATCAAACACAAAAATAATTCTTAGGACACCTATATACATGGTAGAGTATAACCTACCTCAACTGCTCTGCAAAGTTCATGTGAACCCATTGACCAATTCAAAGAAATAGGTACATATGTGGAACACTGAGTTGTACCTATGAAGTGAATTTGAACTAGGTTGCTATCTCATATTTGTGATGAGATGTTTAAAGTATTTGAAATTTGTAAGCTTCAATAATAATGTGTCACATCATATAAATTGTCATTCTTCAAGTCTATAGAACTTAGAGGCCTATTGGATTACTTCAATTTTACCTCGTATACCATCTCGATCTACCTACATCAAAGTGGACATTTAATCTCCAATGCCTAGATACATTCTTGATAACCTAAGTTTGATAGGAATAAGTCTCGATTTGAATATACTTAATATACCATGAGATGGGAAACCTATGGCTAGTTGAAGATGTGATATTTGCTTATGAACAATGATTTCAATGTAGAACTTAGAGGCATATTGAAAATACTTTAATGTTAACTTATATAGCATTGATCATATCTCCATACATCAAATTAGACATATCAATCTCTAATATATGGATACATTCTTGACTACTTGAAGATGATCTATCAAGTTGGATATGCTTCATATAAACCATGAGGTGGGAAACCTTTCACTAGATTGGGATGTAAGATTTCTTTATGCACAATGATTTCAATAAGCATATGATCATCCATCATGAGATTATAAGTTTCATTTCTTTAAGTTGCAATAAAATAAAATAAATACATTTCTAAAGATTGTGAAGGAGGAGATAATGAAAAATATGTACTATTGATATTATTAGTAGATCAATATTCTTTTATGATTAATGAAGGGAAAAGAATACCACCCTCACCATAGAGAAATTTATCATTTAGTGCCTCAAGAAACCAATTCAAAATAAAGACCTCATGGAACTGAAAAATCCTCATAAATGATTTGTTTTTTCTAATCATTTCTTATTTGTTATTCGTTCAATGTTTCCAACTCCTCAAATTTCCTCTACACAGTTTTGGCAAGATGCAATAACTTATGGTTGAGATCTTATTTTTTTCCCATTAATGACTATTTGTATCTTAGACACATTTTATTCACAAAGTAACCATCTTTTCATCTCAATATGTCATAAATATCTCAATTGGGAGGGAAAGAAAAAGGAAAACCTCTCAAATTCTTATTAACCCATGAGATATCTTTCATCCCTTTATCATTATCCTCATTTCTCATATGATATCATTTAGCATTGTTCAACACATTTTAATCAACCATTTGTATTTCTAACATTTTATTTTCTTTTATAATTACAATGTTCTAACAACTATTAGGAGTGTGCAAATGTTTCTCTTCTTTTTTAGTATGCATTTCATTCAGTAGATCAAGTTCAAGAGAGATAAAGCATTATAATGAAACTATAAGAATTATCATAGAAAGGTCCTCAAAACAAAATGATTCAGAAATAGGATTATTTTTTACCTTTTTCTTGTGGAGATTTTCCTCATCTTTCCTTTCAAAAACCTTGAATGTTTCATATTGAAGTTGTGTACATGTCAAAAGAATAATACCCTCTAGTTTAATTTCATAATCAACTTCAAACTAATTTTCAATCTCTATTTTAGTTGTATTTCTCATTGAGTTCTCTTTAATGGATTCAAATGCTAAGAATTCCATTTTAAAAGGAGAAGGGAACATACACAAAGATTCATTATTTCTTTCCTTTTTGTAGGCCATTTCACTAAAGGATTATCCAATGGCTATGATTGTTGGAGTGGAACATGCTATATTATTTCTAATTGAGCACAATGATGATCAAAATTCTCTCATGGGTTTGAAAAATTATTGTTCCCATGATCACTAAGAATAATTTGTGATTCATCATCATTATCTTCATCATATGAATACGATGCTCTATTAGTTTCTCCACCATAATTTTTAATCAACGGTTCTATGGATATCTCTTGTTCACTAAAAAAATGATAAATTGAAATAAATGCCAAGAGTGGTTGACTATCTTCTTTTTCTTTCAATATTCTTCTTATTCACTAAATCAAGATAAAAAAAACAAAGCATAGTTGTGAACTAATTCTTTCCTAGACTAAGATTGTTTCTTTGTATCCATAATAAATGTAATTTTTAAAAGTTATTTCATAAGGAGAGTAGCTTTACAATATTAAAAATGGTCTAGCTTCATCCTTTTAGTTTCCATGATACTTTTCCTAAGCTTTTCCATAGATAGATATTTGACTTAAGCATCATTCAATGTGAGAATTACATCAATTATAAATGTGGCTTGCTTCATATGTTTTTGCTTAATTTTTGTTCTCTTTCAACACATAATCTATTTTGAAGATTCTTAATAAAGAATTTAGATCTACAATATTGTGAAGGATCTAAACCCATTTTCTTAGCTTCAAAAATACTTTTTAAAATATGGTTCCAAAAGACAAGATTACCTCATCATTCAATGCAAGGATTTCATCAATCATTGGCATGGCTTGTTTCATAGGTCTTTAGTTGCTTGTTTGGTTTTCTAGATACAAGGACAATATTCCAAGTTGAATATAAAAATAAAGTCACTAATGCCCATTTAGGGGAGGTACCTTCAAATGTATGGAAAACCAAAATGCACTAGCAATCATTTCCTAGCAAAGTCACCAAAAATATGTTGGCAAGAAGACTTATAATTATGGTACTTCTTTGAAGTCAATGTGACTCACACAATAGTAGTGGTAAGTGTTTACAATAGTTGAGGAATTTCCATTGAATGGGTAATTTTATTCTATGTTTGAGAGGGGAAACTCCCTTAAATGATGGGGTTTTTGGAGTTGTTGGTACTTTTAACTAGAAAGTATGAAAGGGACAGAAACAAAAAACTATGACAAAAGAGAAAAATTGAGAAACCCTAGATGAGAAGTACAACAAAATCCATACGAATCCTTAAAAATAAAAGGAGATATTTAGAACCAAATAGACAATATATTTTGATTCAGCATATGACATTAAAATGTAAAAAAGATTTACTATTTTTTTATTTACAAAAAGACAAAGAATTATTTGAAGAAAATATTTTGCATTATAGAAGAATAATATGCATACCATGAAGAAAAAATTAGACACAAAGTTTTGAAAAAGTTAACTTTATTTATGAGTGAGAGAAGAAAGTCTTCATTACATTCACTGTACCTATTATGTAAAGAGGTAAGAAGTTGTAACCCCTACAAATGCCCTAGTTTTACAATAAATATGAGAACAGTTGTTCACTTTCTAAATTTCTAAATAGCTGCATTGCTTTGATTAATTTGGTTACCTTTTTGTAAAATAATCTTAACATCTAAGAAATTATTCTCGTTATTTATTTGGGCTTTCAATAAGAATTTCAAAGAAATCTCTAGTCATATGTTGATCCAAAGCTATATTTTTAGATGAAAACTCCTTTTATCTTCTAGCTAACTCAATTTTAGTTTCCCCAAACTTGAAAAACGTAAACCATGGAAGAGTTAGAAAGCAAACTATCCTCACAAGAAGTTTCTATATAAGTTTAATCATAGAAAAGGGTTATATAATCAAGAAAATAGTTTTTTCAATGAAATTCCACACTAATCCAACCATGGCTATCTCTTCCCTAGATTCTTTATGTAGGCAAACTTTTGTTGAGGTGAGGTCTAGTTTTTCCTTAGTTAAGATTTGACAAAGAATATATATATATATCCCTTTTTTCACATCTAAGAATTCTCATCATCAAAAGTTGAAGAGGGTTATTTATTTCTTGTTCATGACCAAGATCAATTATAGGAACCCAATACCTGTCCAAATTAATAGAGACAACATCACCAAAAGTAACTAAAATGTGTGAACCTTTCTCTATCAACTAGACTATTACAAAAAGATCCCATTTAGTAAAATGATGATATCATTATTATTGATACATATGCCATGCTTCATCATTGCATTCAACAACTTAAAAAAATTCTCATATTTTCCCTAACTATAGAATGATTTGGTGGACTTAAGATTAATTCCATCATAAGAGAAAATTCAGATTTTTTTTAAATTCTATCAAAGGGCTCAAAGATTGAATCACTATTCTTAACAAATCTTAAAAATAAAAAATTAATGAAATATTCTAATTGCTATGGAATACTCTTCTAAATCATCTCATCTTAGATTCTATAGGGACCTCTACTTCCCTTGCCAAAGAAAGACAATTAATAAGGAAGATGTATGCCACAATATTTGAATTAATACCCATCTCTTGAATTCTATTAAAGAGATGCAGTGCCTCTTTGATAAACTTATGTTAGACATAACATAAATTACTACATTATACACCCTCAAATTTAGAGTAAAACCTTTCTTCTTTATTTCATCACAAAACATCATACATTATGGACATCATCTAGAGCATCATATGGTGTTTGATAAATGTTCATACTCTATTCCAAAGTTCCCATGATGGTGTAGGAATATGCATAGATTGTCAAAGGGTGTAGGATTTGAATTTACATACACCAATTTTATTTGCCTAAAACTTTCTAAAACCTTTCAATAAATTCATTTCATGAAAATGCTTTAATTAGTGCATTCCATGTGGTGATATTTCATATGGCATTCTATCAAATAGTTCACATCCTTATCTATACCTCCATACTATTGACAATGGCAAAGGCGAATGCTGATAATGGTAATGGGATTCAACTTTAAGGTTTCTAAAAACTTTCTAACAAATCTATCTTGAACATATCTAGTAATCATGCCATCCCATGATATGCAATCACCTTTCAATTGTTTTTCAAGAATATCATCTGCTTAGTTATTTCCATAATTTTTATTTATGCTTCCATAATTTATATTTAAGTATACCCTATTTTAGAGCATGTGCGAGGATTTCCTATAATAATATCTAAAAAATCCCCCTTTCAATATACTTTGATTGATGTCGAAACCTTATTTCAAAGTTGCCATTTTGGCACAAGTGTGGAGGATGCAAACAAAAATTACCGACAAGTTGTATAGTTACTGGAAAGGGTTGTGAAATTTGGCTCTACAAATGCCAAACACATTTTCTTGAAAGCTTTCAAGGCTTTCTCAACAAGACATATTGAAAAATTAAAATCATGGTGTCTTATTGGTGTAACTAAATGACACAACTTTCATAAGATTTCATGCCATATTTGGCTTGTATCTTAACTTTGTGGGAAGTAGAGTTTCACATGGAGTTTGCATTTTTACTTTGAAAATGTGTGCACATAGGATCAAATTTTGTGCCTATTCCTTTATATTTTTATTTTATTTTTTATATGCATGCATTGCGGGACTTTATAGGGTGTAGGGAGGTGGGTTTTCTCTTCATTTTGTAAGTTTGGATGTGAGGATATTAAGAGTTTGCACCACTGTCATTTTATACCTCTTTTTTTCTTTTTCTTTCATTCATTTATTTATAGTACAAAGGCTTTGTTGGATTTTAAGAATCATGGGAATGCGAATGCAAATACAATTTACACTTTTTCTTATGTACACAAAGTTTTTGCATGTTTACATCTCCACTTTTTAATGTTTTAAAATCCATATATTCTATAATTGTAGGTTTTTAGGAAGCAAGATCTTTTTTTACATTTGAAACTTGACAAATGTGACTAAAATTATTTGCTTCTCCACCTTTTTATATGGTAGCAAAATTTTATGTTTAAAATGTATTTATATAAAAAAGAAATTAAACTTTGAAAATGTAGAACTTTAAATTGAACTAATGTTGTACTAAACTAAAAATATCATAAATTTTGAAACCATGAGAACACTTGTAAAATTGTGAAAACTTTTTTTTTCTTGATTTAATCACCTTACATATTGTAACTTGTGATTACATCAAATAAATTTTGAATTTTCACCTACAACTCTATTTGAACACTTTTTAGATGTCATTATGAATATGAATTTAAACATCATGACCCCACATTCTTTCTAATTAAATGATTTAACTAATTGTGTAATTAAAATTTTATTGCGTTTGATGAAGTCGCATCTAGAAATCAATTTGCAACCATTTGTTAAGAATTTAAATATTATAAATTCACACTTGTGAACCAATTGTAATTTTTTAAGTTAGTATATTTTTAAATTACCATGTATAAACTTAGTAAGAGTCACTTAGAACCTATTATCATTTTTTTTAGATATTTAATGACTTGACAAAACTATGAGCTGTGAAATACTAAACAATGTTAAAATTAACCTTAAGACTATATCCTTATCAAACTACATTAAAACCCTTAGTATTTTCTTCATTAATTTTTTATTATCAATATTTAATCATTTATACATAGATTACCAATTTGACAAGATTTTATGACTTGAATTTTGTGACACTTTCAAGTGATTGAACTTGATTACAAGTCACTTTGGACTATGACAATTAGTTGATAATTTTGACTTAATAGGTAATTTGAAAACTCAAGATAATTAAGAACATGTATAACCAAGGTTAATCAACATCCGCAATTTTGACTTGGATAGATGATAAAGAGCTTTCACATATGACTTTAGAAAACTAACAAAACTTTGGGAAGATGACATAATGACACATGCCATCTTAAAGAATGTAAAAAGATTAAAATTTTCCTACGAAAAAATAAAGATAAAAAACCTCACTTTGTAGACTTTTCTCGAACCCATGCATTCCTTCAAAACTACATATTGTCTTTGAAACCCCAACACATGTTAATTATTATGAAGATCTAGACTATTTTTGTAGATGCACAATCACTATTTGACTACATAATACTTTTAAAAAAATCCTACACAAAATCCATTAAATTTTTCTTTAGCCTTATATTCACTATAAAATTGCACGTTTTCTTTGAAACCCTACACATGTTAATCATTACATTTGTTTTCCTTTGTACTTGTAGCTATTGCAAAACTACAACTTTTATCTGGAACCCCACTCATTCAAAGATTGAAAAATTTATGCATGTCTTATAATCCTTCCTAATTGCAAAAAGTTCATCAAAACCTTTTTAGAGATATAATTGTATAGTTTTAAGTCTTCTTACTAGCTAATTTATTGCATATAATTTCTAAAGGTCTATATAAGACAACTTTCTAAGTTGATTTCTTAATATTTCTCATAGTAGATGATTTTTTAAGTTAATATATTCTCCTTTTAAATAAAGTATGATTTTGAGGGATTAATCCCTCTCTTCAAGATCATCTTGAATCTATCTTTTGTTCTAAATCTAGACTTAGGATAAGTTATCTTGGAAGAGTTCCATGAGAAAATAAAGGAAATTAAGAAGATAAATGATATGGCTAGTCACTTGAAAAAAATAAGTCTCATGAAAGTTGTAAAATTTCCTATTTTAATCAAATTTGTTGACTTAAAAATGACATGTGCAAAGTTTTATAATCTCAAGTTCAAGGAAATTAGGGATTTAGAGGATTGTTCCATTCTATAGATCACACATTTATACAATATTAAATAAATGTTGGATACTCCCACTTGAGAAATATATGTAGACCTTACAATAGATTATGCTAGAAATTTCTATCAAGACAATTTAAACCAATGTTTGACATATTTAATAGGAATTATGTAAATAAGGAAAGGTGACTATAATAAGGGTGCTCAAAATTTTGCATAGGAGTGAACTCCATGAGGATGTTAATGACATAATCACCTTTCTCAACTAAGTTTTAGATAATGAGGATATAAAGAACTTTCATCCATAAATGCTCCAATATGTTGCTTAAATCCTTGTGGGAAAGAAGTATATTGATTAGGCCACCCTAATTAGTGATTATCTACATGACCAACTAGTAAATGTAATTGAATTAAAATATTTTATGATCTTGTACTTGGTGTATTCTCTAACTGGGAGAGGAGTGTTTCCATGGTCGAAGAGGTAACATGGGCCTCAAACAAAAGGAAGTATAAAAACCTTACCCTTGAAAAACTAAAGTTAAAGTAATGTTAGAAATGCTTAAAGAGGGTGAATGAAGAATTTTATTTTTTATATTAAGAATACTCAAGAATGGCCCAATTAGATTATATCTATAGAAAGTACTATTTTGACATCTAATAGGGAAATTTGTTTATTCATTTTGTTACTTTTTTATCAATTAGGGTTGGTGGTTTTAGTTAGGAACCTTTGAAGCTACCTAAATATGTCAATGATATTCTAGTTCTATTAGATTTATGCCATCAATTGCTAGTGATGCATAAGATTTTTTGGTAAGTACAAACATGGAATTTAGTTTTTGTTATAAGGGAAATATGAGTGATCAAATGAAAGCATAAATGAAGCAATTAGAGTCTAAAAACAATAAGAATTTACAAGACTAGGATCATAAAAACCCATACTCAATGAAATTAAGCAATTAAACCAAATAGACAATGCAAACCTTCAATCCCATTATGGATTGATACAAATGTGATGTGGATTTCTCAAATTGTGCATAATCCATGTTACAAAATCTTCATGGAGGTGATTCACAAAATAGCTATTCTCAAGTGCTCAAGATTGGCTCAAGAATTCTAGAGAGTGCCTATGCTTATGAGGATTGTGAATGAATTTCATGAAGATGAAGGATTGTTTTATAGATTTTAGGAATTATGATCAACAGTCAAGATTCAATATGAGGATCAATGGTTGAGAGGAAATCAAGGAGATGAGGGAAGATCAAGGGATGAGAATTCATGAGAGCCCAATATATCCCTACTTTCATGAAAAATTGGTTGAAGATATTTTGAATTGGAGGGAAGAAGATATTTGAATTTGAATTAGGAATATTCTCTTTTTGAAAAAAGAATATTCTTTGTGCAAGTTGAAGAATTGGAGGAAAATTAGTCAATTAAATAATTATAAAAATTATTTGTGAGAATAAAATTAGGACTTTAATTAAATAATTGGGAATTATTTAATAAAAGGGGGAAATTAGTTATGAAAATGATGAATTAATCAAATAATATTAGTTATTCAATTAATAGATGAAAAAGATGAATTTAATCAAATAATTGGAAATTATTTAATCAAATAGGGGATATAGGTGATAATAAGGAAAACGATGTTCATAAGTAAATTCGAGATGTATGATATGCTTAGGATAATTTTAGGTGTCTACATTTTGCCCCTTTTTGATACAATGTACTTGTGTTGTTTTAAAGACTTGATACTGCTCAATTTTTAAAAACAAAAAATTACTTGATGCACCACTGTGCCATAGTGGAGGAAGGATGGTAGGTTTCCCCCTCAACAGATTGACTGAAAACATTAATTTTCGGGTCAGGATCATGACATGATGATGAGACTAAGTTTGCTTAAAAGAGGATGAAAAATTAATTCCTAGGAAGCCAAAGAATTGATCAAGATTGATAGATAAGTTTGAAAAATGAGTTGTAGGGTGAAAACCTAGGGTTTTCTAGGCATACATATGCATTTGGGCTCAAAATATCCTCATTTACACGCTTTCCTTTATAAATTTCTAGAACTTTGAGCCTCCATGTTTTACAGAAACCTTCTCAATATGGCCCCCATTCCTCATGTTGCTCTACGTACAAACTAAGTCAGATAGTTCCAAAGGCCAATGAAAGCAGGCCCTTGGTACATACTAAGTTGTTTCACTTTTCACACATTTTTAGGCTTTCAAATTTATAGCTAAAGGTAAGAAAATAAATGCATCAATGATCCATGGATCAATTCGTTTGTAACTTGATGTGTCACGTTTGTAATCGTGGAATCCCACTTTGGTCATATCGTATTGCATTTGGGTTACCCTATTTGTAGTGCCTCTCAGTTTTTTCTCGGTTGACTGACTGTTGTTTGTATCAGATTGGGATATTATGATACTTTGCTTGGGGTTGGATTCACAGTTATGATGATACTTTATCACTGATGTTTTCTGCTCATATTATGCTTAGTATATGGACTATGTGGATTAATCTTGTTATGTGCATCATGTGATTATCTGATGATTGTTCATATCATGTTGATTAACATCTTATTAGTGTGTGTTGATGTATTATGGTGAAGGGGAACAATGTCACATCACTTGCTTGCGAGTGCCTTGCGACGTTGCAAATTTCCTTTCATGGTGTGATTGACTATACGACTATGTACATGCTCGACTATGTTGGTTTGTTGTAGGTTGCAGGTATCAGGCATCGACTCCACCTGAATTGCCAGGTTTGAGTATGCCTTAAACCCAATGGAAATCGTTGATGGAGATAACATATGGTCCCTTGTTGAGCCATCATCCTTGATAAGGATGAATATTCGTTGTCAACCAGGTAGTGTTGTTTGTTTGTGATTTGGTTCGTCTCTGTTGTTGTGGTCTTGCCTTCCATATCACTGTGAGGTCAGGTACTGCTTGGTATTATGTTCATTCGATTAATTTGATTGATTGGTGCTTCGATTGATTATTATATTAGAATAAAGATTATTAATATTAAAAAAAATATTTTGATAATTAAAAATAGATGCTTGAATATAATTGAGGTATTGATTAAGTAAAATATTATTAATGTTTTATTTGGTCTAATTAAATTAAAATTATGATTTAATAAATAAATATAAAAATAAATACGTTAATTAAAGTATGTGTTAATAAGGAAATATTGAAATAAATATATGATTTAAAGTGTTGTGCAAACAAAATTAAAATGAAAAAATTATAATTAATAAATAAGGATATGCTTATAAATCAATATATTGAAGCGTGGTAGTAAGCAATTGTCGGGAAATTAAATAAATTAATTTAAAGAAAGGAGTTGCATGCAACAGCAGATATGGTGGAGTGGTTAATAAATTGGTTAATTTGCTAAAGAAAGGGGGGCTTTTGGAGAATATTTGGGAAAACTAATCTTGCTTTTCTCTCCCTGTGAGTTTTCTCGTTCTTGGAGAGTTTCATTGTAAAAATAAATTGCCTATAAAAATTGTTGGGGAATTTGAAGTGTACTGAAGTTGTGTTGCAGCTGCAAGCTGGGAGTGTGAGCTCTACATCAAATCTTCTCTCTGGCAAGCAGAAGAAACTGGGTTCCATTAATATTCCCAATTCTAGTTTTGTAGAAAATGGAAAAATGGTGTGATTGTATTTCTTTCTAATATCCAAGTTGTGCAATTTAGGAAACTCTTGTTTGGGAATTTTCCAAGCCTTTCATGAAAGTCAAGCTGTGCAAATTCTATAGTATTCAGTTGTTGTGGAACCCTCTGTCTTTTCATTGTTTGTATTTTGTTATTTTTTTTTTGAAATCTTGCTTATATTTTGCTGTCAGTGCACCACATTCTTGACCTAGCCATTGTAATTCTTTGTGTGTCTCTCATGCTTTGATATTCGTTATTATACTACATACTGGAATATTGGTGACAAATTCCCTTGGGGTGCATTATACCTCTCTTTCCCCTCAAATTTCTTTATTGTCTGTCTTCTTTTGGTGTCCCTTGTGTGAAATTGAGGGGGTGGTTCGATGTGTTCTTTTCCTGTGCAATGTAGACTTTCCTGTGCATTGTGCCTTTATTATCAGACCTACGATGTTATCTTCATAACTCTGTGCTTGAGATGCACATTATTGTGATTGAATTCAGAGTTTATAACACTATAAGAAATAATTGAAACTTTACATGGTGAATTTTTGTTGGGCCGCAACTTGCCTCCTGACAAAACACTATCTCTTGCGTTGCGCCAGTCGTTTGTTCGAGCTCATTTGATAGAAGATTCATTTAGCTTCATTGATGTGTTGAATCCTTGCTTTGAACTATGAAATTTCCTCCTTGTATGTGCCTTAGAGTTGAGTCGTTTTCTTTTGGTTTTGATTACTGTTTATGCAATGACATAGTCTATGCCATCATTCGATGCTGTTTGTTTACATACATGTGTATGATTTTAGTACCTGGTAGCATGTATTGTGCATGGTTGAGCATATGTAATAAATTTTATATGTTTCAGTGGTTTTCCTTAGCATTCGATTTGTTTTCAACTCCTTTATATTTGGCTCCTTACTTTCAACTCCTTTATATTGGGAAATTCGATAGCCATCCTCTATATTGTCTTTCCTACCCTGTAGTTTTAATGAAACTATACTTGTAATTTCGGTGCTAAATTGTTTGCTTTCAATATTATGATTTCGATGTGTATTACCTATTATTTCGATGTGTTCCTTAAGATTGGGAGCTTCAATAGCTTTGCACAATATAGGGTATTCGATGAGCATACAATCAGTTTGGTAATTTCCACGCATTTCATTAAGTAGGTGATACTTATGCAAATGCTGTTATTCGATACTTTATACCGAATTGCTTGAGTTATAACGATAGATATAAGGCAATTAAGGTGACTGTTAAGTGTTGTGAGTAAACTGGTTGTTTTCATCTTGAGCTTATGAAGTCGATATTGAATAAACTGAACTCATTCTAATCAATCTCAATTCCATGCATTTTGTGTAATTCGGTAAATGTTATTTGAAATTGGACATTTTGTGTGAAGGACATAGCATTTGCTTTATGATTTGTATTGAGTTTTATTCGATTTGCTTCGTATTCATTCTTGTAGAGTATATTCGTTTCTTTATATTTGATGGAAATGACTTTATACTGGCATTGATTAATTATATATATAAATATGTATGTTTGTATGTTTATGTGTATATGGATATCTATTTATAAATCATGGCATTAGAAAAAGATTAGTGTTGTCTTGTAATTATTAAGAGAATTGAGGGTAAATGAATGGAATAAAATTATGAAAAGAGAGATTAAATTAATTACATTTAATTAAAAGTGAGAATTATTAAATGTGAAATTAGACTATTTCCTTGGCAATCATAAATATTGCATGCTTGTGGTAAATTGTGTGTTATACGAGTTGTAAATCCATCATGGATTCCATGATTACCGCATTGGGATTGGTTTCTGGTATGATGCGTTGTTTGGGTGTTGGATAATGGAGTAAATGTTGGTCAATGTTCTATTGGGAGTCTTCCAGAGGTAGGGAAATATGTTATGGGTTGAATTGTTGTGTGGGATCCTTGTGTTGATTGATATTATACTTACTATGTGTTGTTGTGGGTCTTTAGCCATGCACTCTTTACTTGTATTACAATTGTGTTTGAGAGCGAGATGGTTCATGCCTTGCTTGGGTTATGTACTTTTGTGGTTTTCATTTTGTGCATGATGGCTTTACCCTGTTGGTTTATTAGGTCTTCTAGCAACTAGTAGGGGGAGTGGCTCTCAATGGGGGCCAACACACAAAGTTACGTCGAGGACAATCCATTTGGGAGTTTCTTAACTCAGTGATAACTTAAAATGAATTAGGGGGTTTGGGTAATTTACACATTAATCAAGATAAGTGAATTCCTAATCCATGCTTGTAGTGCTTGTTTAGGCTAAGGATGGGTTGAGAAGGCTTGGTTGGTAAGACCAACTTCCTTGTCCTCACGAAAGGAAGATTGGTTTCGCATGTGTCACCCTATGGGGCCGGGACCTAGTGAGAGGTTTCCAGGACAACCATAGATGGGGGCCAGGGTCTAGTGAGAGACCGCTAGGACAACCCATGCCAGGACCATGCAATGACACTCTTCCCTCTACAGACTAGTAATCTCTTGCTTGTGTTCATCCCTTGATGTGTAATTTCCTCTTGAAGCAGTGCATGTTCTTATGTGATGTTAATGTGGTTGAGGTGTCAGATTGGAGTCTTGTTTAACCTTGCTATGTCAGTTTGTGGTCGCCTTTTTTGTTATTGTTGTGGAACCTTATGCTATCTCCTAACATGGGGGGTGGACCTTTGTGTTCCACATGGTTGGGTGGATTGTGCCTTGTGTTGGGTAAAACTATTGTTCAGATTAGCTCTTGTTTTGACTTAAATTGGACTCATATGGATTTCCTCAGTTTATACCTAGATATGTTAATCCGAGGTCTTAAACTAATGAAAGGTATTGGGGCTATTTGCCTAAGGGGTGAAGATAATAAGTTAAGTGAGATGAAATGAAACTATTCAGATTTAAACTTAAATAATTATCCCACAACACACTTCCCTAATCGATTCATACCTTATTAAAAAGGCTAAACTAGAAATTATGTTTCCTATCATAATTGAGACAGGATTTGTACCAGTGTATGTGCAGACTAAAGAATGGGTAGCTCACTACTGTATTTGAATACAAATTTCAACGAATGTTTGGTGACATATCGACAAAATATTGTCGACTTATCAACGCAACACTGATTTAAATTTCGTCGCTGGAATTTCATCGCTTTAACGACCAATTTTTATACGTCGAAACCATGATCCAACATCGTCGATCAGCGTGACATAAAATGTTGGCGGTGTCCGTCACAAAATCAACGTTACTTCGTCCATCTATCGACGCAAAAAATCACAAAACGTTGCAGAGCGCCCATTTGAAATCATCGAAAAAACACCAAATGTTCATCCATTTTCTGACAAGGTGGAGCAAACCGTCATTGCCATTATGACGAAAACCACGTCGCGTGTACAACAACCTTGTCGCAAATTTTTGTGGTCCGTTGGGCTATGTTCGTCAAAATTGTGACAAAACCCTGCAGTTTTTTTTTTTTAAATATTCGTTCAAACATCTTCCCTCCCTAACATGGTTATATGTATGGGGTACACAAAAGCTTTAGAAAAAGTAAAAAATATTGTTTTATATTGCTGAATAGTTTTGTTTAGTTTTTCTTTTGTCTTTGGTTAGGATTTTTGGTCTATCCACATGGAATATATGTTAGACAACGAGTTTAGGCTCAGTTATTTTGTAACTTGTCTCAAGTTGTCTTTATTTAATAATTTTTTGGGATCAAGGAAGCATGAGTTTGTTTTATGGTATTTCCAAATGTATGCATAACCATGTTATTCAAGGGAAAGGCCCTAACAGAAAGTCTCACTTAATCAATTATGGAAGAACATATATTATATGCAATAGACCATCTATTCAAATTGTTTTTGCATTTAGAGAAATTTGTTTCAAAAGAAAGTTCATTTTTTTTGTAGGATATGAAAGTTTGTTTAGCCTAAAATAAAGTTAGAAGCACTAATTAAGAAAAAAAGACTAAGACCTAAAATAATTTAAAAAACCATAAGTACCTTAAATCAACCATAACCTGTACTTTTGTTCCATAAGCATGCTAATCATAGAAGTTCATCTTTGCTCCTGAGCTCCTCTTACTCATTATCCTCCCTAAAATAGAAACAAAACTATTAACAATACCCACAAAATTATCATTCAGATTGGTAGTGACAATGACAAAAGAAAGGACAACAAAGATGAGAATTGCAACTCCACCAACTAGCTAAAGACACTTCTACATCATCAAGATGTTTTCCTTTTCTTATATTATGATATTCTTTCATGAAATCAGGAATAGATAGAGTATCATTAAACTTATGTGGATAAGGATTCACTCCAGTGCTTTTCAATGTAGCCAAAACTTTCAATCCGTTTTCAAAGTATTGCTGCATAGAAAAAACATATTTTAGTTTGGTAAGTAATTCTCATTTCTGCAAAAATCAACAAAGATTCTCCCTTAAAATCCCTTAGAAACATTAATAGAGATAACCATGTTAGCCCCTCTCCATGGAACTACTAAGGCCACCTGCTTGATTTGATCAGATTCCATTTTACTTCATATAAGTCATTCTCCACCAAGATTCAAAGATTTTGATAAATATTGTGCAATTTTTTCAACAGTAAGCATTTCAAATATCAAGTAAAAGGAGTTGATTTAAAATTTGAACCTTCAACTACATTAAAAGGGTACAAACCTTGTGCATCATGTTTTCCCTCAATTTTTTGAATGGTTCACTCAAGTTATGAAAAAAGAGAACAAGATATTTTGGCTACTTGTCATAGTTAGCTTGTGGCATCAGTCTTATAAAAAACTATACACTGATTTAATTGATTTGGTTTAGTATGTGTATTGACAAAATTTCTATTGCTATTGTTTGTATACATCAATTTGTATTGGGACCTTGAGAAAACACAAGTTCTTCTGTCTTCAACACAAGGGAAAATATGAAAATCATACAACCCTAAAATCATGGTTTTGAAACTCATAGAAGAAGTAAGTCATCTAGGTTCAACCTCTTTGCTAATCCAAAGTCTCCTGCAGATTCATTATACTAATCTCAATTGTGAATATTCTTGACTTACACAACAAATCAAGCAACTTTCTCTCTAGTGAATTTGTGTCAAAAGAGTTAAATCTCTCAAGTCTATTACAAGGAGATCAAACTTACCAAGATGGACAACCTGCTCCTTTTTCAAGAAACTATTTGAGCACTACAAAGAAATTGGCACACTACAATCATGTTACTATTTCTCAAGAGAAATGTTGAAACAAGTACAATCCCTTATTAACCAATCTTCAAATCTTAATGAAGGATATGATTTGAGTGCAGATAGTCCACTGAAATAATAATCAATTAACTAACCTTAAATTCTCGATGAAGGATATGATTTGAGTGCAAATAGTCCACTGCAAGAAGTTGTACAAACCATTTACAAAGTTTCTACTAGAAAACATGAAGCAAATTTATAAATGTACTCAAAGATCAGAAAGACAAGTTACATTTGGATAAATTGTTTTTGAAGTAACTTAGATGAAAGGTTAGAAGAAGCAAAATTCTATAATTGAGGTTCTATTGGAACCACAAAACCTTTGCTATCATATTACATATCATCAATTTATAATCCTATAAAGTCTATCTAAATACCTATATCTGCTTCATTCCTGGACTCTGCATTTTTTAATATTTAATATATATATTTATAACTAGCATTGTTTTCACAGGAAATTTATTCTAATCTTTTATGAATTTGTAGGATGTTCTACTTCTTCTTTGAGTCTTGGGGAAGCAAAGTAGATGATCCTATTGTTCTCTGGATGACTGGAGGTCCTGGGTGTTGCAGCGAACTAGCTGTGTTTTATGAGAATGGGCCTTTCAAGATTACAGAAAATTTGACTCTAGTCTAGAATGACTATGGATGGGACAAGGTATTTTGCATTTTTTTCATCTATAATTTATTTATTAGAAACAATTGTGGCTTGTTCCAAGGATTTTGTCCAAAACTTTGGGATTGTTCACAAATTTATACTTGAAAGTAAGAGCAGGGATATAGTTGATAAATAAGTTTGTGCAGGTCTTTTTATTGCTGACTATTTGTGTTTAAGATGTTATCCACATGATACTTGTTTTGGAGAGGTTGGTACTTTTCACACATTCTTGTTTGCATTACTATGTGATTGATGATTATTTGTCTCTACAATGTTATGCTTGAGAAAGACTGTCCTTTACACTTTAATGTAGATATTCACTGCATTCAACTTCAATTCAAGATTGAGGATGCCTCATGAAATATTTTAGGTTGTTGAATTTTCAACTCTTTTTTTCCTCTTAGATGTGAGTAGCAACTTTATTTTAATGTGAGAAATATTATGCCCATTTTCTAAAATATGAGATTATAGAATCATAGCTACAACGAATACATGATTTGACTTTGCACTGTCTACAAATATGATATTATAGTATTATAAATGTTTTGAATAGGCTTGGACTCAAACATCAGTTTGAAGAATCTTCCCCATGAATTACAAATCTATTGTAAATGGTTATCCTATTATCACTAGAAAGCTTGGTGTCCAAGGATAAGGAGCCTGTTCCCTAACCAATACCTCTTACTACATGGTGGATCATAAAAAAATCCTTTTCCAGATTAGAGTAATTTTCCTTGTTGTGACTTCTTGAGAACATACATGGTCATCTACTTAATAGAGAAATTATTTAGTTTAGCCTGTGTTTAAATATGACCACCTATGCTAGGAAGGAAATATTTCATCTTTGAACATTTTCTTAGCTTTTGGAAATTATGCTTTTTCATGTGATATGAAATGGATCACTTTGCATTGCCAATGACTTTAATATAACTGCATGCAACTATAAAATTGCTACCCAGATTGAAAGGTGCCCCTCATATGGATCAAATGGCATGTAAGCAACTAGAGATGATTATTGGGAGCAACTAAAGAATCAATAACCTACCAAACAATGGAATGATATCATCACTAACTACTCATCACATAGTGAATTGTGGATGATTTTAGCATTAACTACATAATTAAAATATCTGTATGTTTAATGATTTAATACCAGTTGTGTTACAGGGCTCTCAAACAGGGTATGAAGGAACCAATGATAGTAAGAACTTTAAGGGCTTTTGATGATTAAGTGTGAGTTCTTGGTTGTTTTGTTTAAGAGATTACCAAGGTATAATTTGATCTCATTTGATATAAGGTTTGGTGTAAGCATGAAGTTAAAAAGTCCATTGCTTTGACTGATCTGTCTAATAATAGCCCTGTTTTGGAGACTAAAATGAAAGTATAGTGTATGATTTTGTTAATTGTCAAGAATAAATGATGGGAGATGGTTTACATTTTTTTGAAGTGAAATGGAATGGAAATTGTGTGGTCTATATTAGCCTAAATACTGTTTTGGGTTAGATTACTTTATGTTGAGTTGAAGTTGTGATGTTTAGGATAGTCATAAAGAGAGTTAATGGTAAAATGAAAGGGGAGATTGGGTAATTGTTTGTTTTGATCAAGATGAATTTTACTAAGGTGTTTGAAGGTATGGTAATGGTTTGGAACTCTAAAGTAAAAGTTGAGTGTTTGTGAAGGGAAATATAGTTGAATAAGTGTGTCAAAAGAAGGAAAGTTCAAGATTTTTTGTGACTAGTCAAATGAGATTGTGTGAGTTTGTTTCCTTCCTCTGACTCTTCATCATGTACTTCTATACGTTCTCTTATGGACATGCACTAGGCATTTTTCATTGCACTCATGGACCATGTATTATTTTCAGTCCCTTTGATCATTTGTGGACCTCAATATGTAAATTTATTTAATCAAAGTTTAGAAATTTGAACCCTAGTGAACTTCATGTGTTATTATGTGATGGGAATTCCTTTCAATCTTATAGTAGAAAAAATATGCTAAGACAAATACAAAAACTACAGTTCACAGGTCGAAAATGGCCACCTAACTGATTGAACATCTCAAAGCTTGGTTGTTCAAACTAACCAAACACCAGTACTAGGTAGTACTTGGGTTTGTCAATGGGACATTGGCTCGAATTGACAAAATATAGCATGCAAGACCTCGATGGGAACAAACAGAGTCTAAATAACTGTACTTGCTACAAGATTTCTAAATGTGGGGGAAAAATCACTTATAGTCATTGTCCCTTGGTCAATTTTCCCTTTCTGAGTGCCCTCACCGCTCGCTCTAGATTTCCTCCTACCAAATGGTTCCTAGTCTTCCTCATCGACTCAATGGCCTTGAAACACTCGTCCAGTGAAGTCTCACAACTCTCCACTCAGGGGCTAGATGTAGTGATTCTTGGTACAACTCTCTAGTTAGGGTCTCGATGTAGTATGCTATGTCGTGCTCCTACACGCGTGGGGCCAAAATTAAAATATATAGTTTATATATATGCTATGTCAACATATAGTTTATATACAAAATATATATGCTATGTCAACATATAGTTTATTTTATTTTCTACAAAATATAATTTTTGTATGGTGGCTTGTTGAGCTTATATAGTTGGTTTTCTCTTTCTTTATAATTTTTGATGATTTATTTCCTATGACATGATTGAATATTATCTACAGTCCTAGTGATTGTTAAAAAGGCTTATGATAGGTGATGTTTAATCATGATGGATGTCTAAGAATCAGTGATTGAAATACTACTAGACTAAAGATTAAGCTATCTGATATTTTGTCATTTAAACATCATGGAAGAAATGCTTGCAATCAATGTCTTATTAATGTAGTCTACAAGGTTTATTTTCCTAGTTTTTTTTGGTCCTATTCTTGTTATGACTTATTTTTTTACATTGGTCTATTATAGTAATGGGGAGCATATCTAGTGAATCAATTCTTTTAGTCTCTTTGATTCTTATCCTTGTGCATAACGAGTTTTCTTCTATCCTATGATTCATTGATTGTTGGTTTAAAATACTCATTACAACTAACATGGATATGAATTATGATGTGGGTGTGAGAAGGGATTGTTGAATATGAAGGAATAGTTTAGGAAAGTACTCCTTAATCCAAATGAGTCATTTTCTTGTCATGGAATGTGTTAAGAGACTTTAAAATTAATATATTCAATATAGTTAATATTGACACATCTAAAGCATGCCAAAGGCACTTCAGAGATATGCTATGACATAAAGAAGATTGTTAAGGTGATGTCAAGTCTTGATCAATTAGGGTAGGAAAACATAGATGCATTGGTACAAAAGGTTCCATTCAACTTGGAGGAAATGGATAATTACCTAAGGGGCTAATGTGAGATTGGACCAAGTTTATATTATGATACAAATAGCTTGGGAAAAGGGATGATGAAATGGTTAAGTATGTGAAAATGTAGAGATAAATATAACACCAAGGGAAGAACAATAGAACTAATTTTAGCACTATGGATTAATCCAAGACTCAAAATTCCACTAAGAGGCATCCCTTACCTCTTAAATTAATTCCATAGGTGGGTTTATCCTCCAATATAGTGCCATTGGTTATCTTATCATGTGAACTTACGCTATAAGTAGGATTACCATACACTTTCATAACATGCATGTGTGGTTTCAAAAGGTTTATACATTCTTGTGAATTTGAAAGAAAGGAATGTTTTGAATTTTCCAATAGGTGTTAGGGGTTAATTTGACTTGGTTTTAGCATTAGAGTGACAAACCTTGTGGTTTAGGTTCCATAAACAAAATATACTCATTTTTTTACCTTCCTATTATCATCTTTATATTCAATGAGCTTTTTAAAGATCATCTAAATATTCATTGCTATTGAAAATGCACAAAATGATGTGTAATAGATCCAAGGTGAGGCTTAGAGAGCCTCATCTTTTGAAACCATTAACCAAAGAAATACTAAGAAGAATATATGAAAGAGACGAAGAATAAGGAAACTTGTATTATTAGGAAGGACGATATGCCTTTATATAGCATGATCTCATGTTTGAGTCTCGAAACCCTCCCACATCGTCAATGCATGCATCTAGGCTAACTATGTCAAGTTTCACTCCATACAAGCAAAAAATGAAAAAAATTAATTCAACGCTGGCCCCATTCACATGTCACTATGCAGGGTCAACATGAGGAAACCCTAATTTTTTGGGAATGAAATAACCAAAGATATGATCAAATAATATCTAATCATAAATAGTCACAGAGTAATTAGGATTTGATCATATGGAAATTTCTAGGAGAGCTACAATAGTTGTAATATCATGAATTAACAACATTAAAAAGTACATCATGAATTAATTATGTAATGGGATAAAAATTAAAAACATCATGAATTAATTATGTAACCATATAAGTCAAATATAATTCTATCAAGAAATCAATATCAAATAGATAATATAATTGCATAACTCATACATTTCAATGTCATTGATCTTCTTCTTCATCCAACTCTTGGTCTATATCATCCAATCCAGATTCGACATTGTAAGGATTGATCATATCATCATCATCGTCATTGATATCGGTTTCGATAATGTCATCATCCACATGGATATCATCTTCATGAACATTAACTCCTACATCATCATGATCTAGTTCCTCTTCTTCGACATCTTCGTTAGGCACATCATCAACTAACTGTTGATCTTGATCATCATCTACATCATCTTCTAGTTCTTTGGTATCTTCTTCTTCCACCACATTATACTTTACCGACCTTCCTCTTGGATCATGTCTAACAACTAATGAACAACCCGGTTTACCTGGAACCTCTGAGTAAAATGCCTGCTCACATTGGCTTGGAAGAACATAGGGCTCATTTCTAGCTTGTTCGATCGACCTTATATTAACCATGGTAAATCCATTATCATGTTCAATAACAGTTCTCTTGGGATCATTTTCATTCAATCATAGCCTGTACCATTGGATGATGAACATAACTAATTTGAAGGACTTAAAGTCACACTCAAGTATATCATCCAAAATCCCATATTATCGATTTTTTGAGACTTTTGGATGTATGTCGCTTCTAGATGAAACATTAGTCACCTGAAAGATTGTAGTTATCCTAGAATCACAAGTTTTCTTCATGTCATCCAACTTTTTGATTTGAAATTTACGACCATTGCACCACATAGCCTTGTGGTGTTTCACCTACAATATGTCAAACATGTAAATTCTTGACCGAATGTATGCAAAGAAAAAAAAAAACTCAACATATATATACATCAATATAATTGAAAATAATTAAATAATATGGGTGATTAATATATTTATATGTACCTGTTTAACTCTTAAACCATATGCTAAATCAATTTCCCTTGGTGTAACATTGGAACCTCCATTACGATGAGCTTCTTTAACCAATGAAGCCACACCTTCCCAATGTAATGCGCGACCGTATTGTTGACATCTTTCAATCCATACTGTCATCCAATCAAGATTGTTTGCGATGTACAAATGTAGTGCATCCCACTCTCGACCAACTGTATAAAAAAAATGAAATTCACAAATGACGTATAATTAGTTAATTACCATGATATACGACCTTAATTTATAATTTATGTACCTGAAAACCTAACATGTTGTTGGAACCATAATTTTTACCTAAAATTCTATTGATTTTCTCATATAAAATCAAGGGCCTCTCTCAATATTTTCATGAAATTCATGTTTCTGCCATTTGCAAGGTCAAATTAGTCTTTTACTGCCATACCACTGCCATACTTGAGTATCCCATATATGTCTTTCCTTTTACCTCCTTACCACAACCTACAACAAAGTAACTCATGGAAGCGCAGTAAGAGGGTAGTAATATTGTTTTACTGCTATACTGTGGAGGATTGATACCTAGCCCGCGATAGAGTGGGGTTATCATTAGTACAAGTAGAGGGAACCACTATACCTCGAAGGGTCAGAGTGAAGCCTACGGTAGAGTGGTAAATTAAGAACAAACATAAGGGAGAACCGCTATACCATGGGTGATCGGAATGTGGCCCGTGGTAAAGTGGTATATAGGGTAAAGCGCAAAGTATACATTGCAGTACTGCCAAGGAAGCCAAAGAAGTGCGCGGTAGTGCGGTATATTGGGAATAAGTAAATACTATGTACTGCGGTACTGCAGAGAAATGAAAAGTGATAAGTGGTAGCATGGTAATCAGCTATTGGAGCATTAAATGGAGGCCATTCACATCAATCAACATCAAAATATGAAATTTAGCTCAGTGTGAAGAATTTGAATGATGTAGAGCTTGTATGAGAATTAATGCTGTATAATATGATAATTAAAACAAGGAAGATTGTGAATTTGTTTGCTCGTGGTAATAGAAGCTGAGTATAGGAAAGCTCAAGGTGTGATAGTTAGAAGAATTCTTCAGGGAAAGCAAAAGTGAGGACTAAAAAAGAAGAAAAATCCAATAAATCTTCATTATAGTCACCATTACTTGTATTGCTTCCTGGTTCAATCGATAAAGGTTATAAGGGGGTCTTTAAGGATTTAGCTCAGGGGCGTAGAGACCCAATAATTCAATGGTCTGGGTGGAATTTGTATTGGTATTTCTATAAGAACAGAAATGAAGGGGTCTTGGTATCGAACCCATGGACTCTTGATATGGGTAAATTGATAGTTCCTAATGTGTTTGTTGATGTCAAGCTAATTAGAGCTCTAGCCAGTAGATATCATTCCCCTTCAAAAGTTGTTAGGCTCCTAGATGGACAATGTCTGGTAGATATCTCCAGGGAATTTATAATTAGGTGTTTTGACCTAAATAAGCAGGCTATCATAAAAATAGATTTGGGGAGGCTAGAGGAGGAATACAAAAGATTGAAAAGGACCTATAGAATTGAGGAACTCCCCCTGCACATGAAAAGGGGTGACAAAAATAGAGTCCTTCCTATTCCTTCTTCAAAAGCTAAACCCTTTCCAGTGTCTGACTTTCAGACTCATTTCAAAAACACCTATTATGCACTATGCCAGATTCTTGGATTTGATGCTGAAGACAATATGTCAATTGGATTGATGAGGATGAAAATGACTATGCAAAACCCTGAGTCTAATGTGGAGTTTGATTTTGCTTCTATCATTGAGGAACAAATTCATGAAGGTCTATTACAGGTTAGGGAAGCTAAGGCCCCTATCACTTTCAAAAAATATTCTCTACTATGTCATTTAATTCTATTTCAAAATGAAACCAAGTGGACTAAAAGGATGAAGTTGAGCACACATGAGAATGGAGTTATGCTCCCAATGCAAAATTGGTGCTATGTTTGGGATAGTAGGTGCACTAAAGGTGACTTTGTCAATAGACTAATTGCTTCCCTTGGTCTTCCTACATCGAGGCTACCACAGTCTTTAATGGAGGTTATGAGACCCATGCAATATAAACTAGACTAGGGTTTCACACAAAACTATGCTGACTGGTTTTTAATGCCACAATATACCATCATTAGGGTGTATGGTTGTGATTAGGCCCCACATATTTTACCAAAATTTGTGCCTAGCAGAGTATTGTTTTTAGAATTTATTTGGAAAATGCTCTAGATGGAGCGTAGTCTCATGAAGAACTAGAGAAACGAGACTTTCTTGCTTGACTTAACAATTTTTGAGGAGTTATCAGTTGGGTCAGATATGTTGGAAGAAGTGCAGAGATTCATAAGAGCCAATTTTTCTCTCAGATCAGGAAAAGTGAGAGTATGTGATCCAGAAGGTCACATCAATAATATTAGAAGGACCCTGCTTACAAAGAGAGTGATAACACATGCATTTGATCCAAAAGAGGATGTGATAAGAAACCTAGTATAATTTTCAGATGTGTTTGAAACAAGGAAAAAATGGTTAATGATGATGAGATGGGAGGACCAGAAGAAAGAAAAAGATAAGAAGTTCAAGGGGTTCTTTGAAGAAGAACTAGATTTGTTGAAAAGGATGCAATTGATTCTTAGTAAGTTTGATGAAATGTATAAAAAAGGCTCAATAAGAGAAATCATCTCCACCATCTGCACCCCAACCACCATCATACATAGCCTCCACATCACATACACCACCTCCATCACCAGTTCATCTATCTCCCCCATATCCAACTGATGAGCCTCCTGCTAAGAAACAAAGAACTGAATCACTAGTTGACTATGGGTCAAGTGATGAAGAGAAAGAAGTAGTCTTGACTTTGGCTGAGATGAAAGAGGTAGCAGAGCAGCAAAAGGTGTCAAAGCCTCATGACCCAAAAGTAAGAATATCAGAAGAAGTTGATGAGATACAAGATGATGATAGAATAATTACTTCTTTTTGGTTCATGGAGGATGATGATTTCATCTATACAAGGGAATTTAGAGATTTCTAGATAAAGATTAAAATGAAACAGTTTGATGACAAGCTAAAGATTAAACTCATTGAGATTGATGATTCAAAGCATGTAGAGGTGCAGGCCCAGACAATGGCAGAGTTGGATATTGATTACATCAATATTACTCCCAAAGAAGCAAAGGAGTTGGTGCTAAACAACAAGATGTTAATCATACCTGAAATGGAGCTCTCTAAGGTGTTTTTGTTAGATCAAATAAGAGCTTAGGATGATCCAAACTTGGTTGCAAAATTTGATTCAAAAGGATTCTCAAGCACAGGATACAATCCCACCACCCAGACCCTTTCCATGTGGACAAAATAGAAGAACACAAGGAAGCCAAGGCTTCTAGATGTAGTACAATAAATGAGAGGATCTGCAATGGTTAGAACAATGAAGGACACTACTCCAACAGAAGCAGGAACCATAACTATGCACTCCACTATGTTTACAAAAGGATGTAGTAGAAAACATGGAAAAGAAGATAACAGAGTATGAGAAGAGACTCAAGTTATCAAATGATGAAATAAATAAGTTGTTCATTGAAGGTGTCATATTAAAGCAACAATTGCAACAAGCCACAAATGTAAAAGGGGATGAAATAGTTGTCTATCATCCGCCTGCTCCAGTTGAAGATCCACAAATCCAATAGTTGAAAGAATTGAAAATTTGAAGAAACATAATATGGATGATGTCAAGCAGCACATCTTGGGTACCTTAAAGGAAATATTGAAGCATAGAATTGTAGTTTTAAAAGAGAAGATAAGTGGAGTCCATGAGGGTTTTGGTCATTTGGTGAAAGCTCTAGAACAAATAAATACTAATTCCCCAATCCTAGAGGAATTACATAAAATATGACAGCCCACTTACCATATTTTAACCACTTTATGCAAAGCAACACAGAGGGATCCTGATGCACCCTCGAGATTAAAGCCTACTCAAGAGATGGTGAAGGTAGTTATTGATGAGCATAATTATTTGAATGACATGGAGAAGAAGGTAGAGAACAAAAGGAATTCATTTGATTTAGTAAAACAAAGTTTCAGTCCTTTGATAATTAAAGATGATGGACAGTTCAAGGATGTGGATGAATGGAAGAATGAGTTTGATCAAATGGTTCCTCAATGCTTGACATATATTCAGGGTGATGGTGATATCAATCTGGAGAAGTTTCACACTCTGCTTGATAGAATTATGACGTTGGATAATGGTTACACAAAGTTTGTTGTAGATGCCAAAAACTTGCTTGATAGCAGATGGAAGAGTCACCTTACAAACTTCACTGCTACACAGGAATTCAAATGGCCAAATGACTTAACAATAAGTAAATGGCAGGAAAAATATATGGGCTTAGATGAAGATTGATTGGCATCACCAAAAGGAAAACATATCATAAAGTAAGAGCCTTGCATAGGTCTTAGATGACTATGAGTTTCTTACTCGTAGATTAACAGATCGACATGTGCTAGTTATCTCTAATACATTTTATCTTTTCAGTTATGTTTAGTTATCAAAAGTCACGTCCTTTGGTTTGAAGCTTGTTGCCTCTCATATAAATAAGAGAGACCAAGACCATAAGGAAAGATATTAGATTAGAAGATAGTAGATAGAAGAAGTAGGAGAATAGGGATTGATACAATGTTTACATCAAAAAGGACCAAGATGAACGTGTAAATTTTGAAGGAGTTAATGAAAAATCTCTTATTCGGTGGCCACATGTTGGTATCAATTGTTTGTTAATTTAATTAAAGATATTATCACTTTGTCTCCATATTTGATATTTCTTTGTTGTTTAAATTGATATATCAAGAATATTTTCAATTTATCAGTGCACATTTGTTGTATCTATGTGGTACAATTAATTGGGTCTTTCAAGTAAAGATTAAAATCCTCTTGATTATTCACAACTTAGAATTATTATTTTGGATTATTAAAGAAGAATCTGATAATTACATCCCTTCCTATTTGTACAAGTTATAAACATAAAAGTGCCAAATAGTTAGAATTATTGCCAGTCATAAGTCACTTAACTCTTATTTCTATCTGACTCCATATACCCGATAGAGCACTGGTCCCCATATTCCATCATTTTTAGTTTCATTCATTTTATCTTTTACATCTGCTAATTGAACATATTAGGATTAGCCTTGATATTGCTTATACAATCATACCAAAATGAGAATTCATTTATTCACTCCCACTTGCCATTGTGTATAAATTGTTTTAGGGAGAAAATACAACCAAGTCTATTTCATTCATATAGGTGTACCCACCTTGGTCTAGTAGCACATGAAGAGAAGAAGGTCTAAACCATTTAGCCTTGTATGTTACCCTAAAACGTACCAAGAGTTTGGCAACCTCTTGAGGTATTTAACCTGCAGTTTTGAGAGCTAACACATCCCAGTACGAATGATCTTATTATCTTTCATTGTTGGATGAATTCAAATTAAAGGAGTATGCACAAAGAATGAATTATGACCCTGAAGGGTACATACACTCTTGTAAGAAAAAACAAAACCTTAGTGGATACATCCATGTTCCTATACCGGGGGAAGATGTGTTGAAGAACAAAGAAGACAAAGAAGCAGAGGAGGTTACAGAAAATTTCATGGAGTTAGAGCAAAAAAAGAAAAGGTTGCAAGAAATGGATGATTCATCTGAAGAAGAATTTTGGGGGAGAAAATGAAGCAAAATCATAGCAGAGAATAGTCTCTCGGATGATGAATGATGAATATGAAGAACTCCCTGACAGGGACTTACAAGTAGCCAAGGAATTTGCGTGTAGATGAAGATGATAGGCTTACAGCCTATGAATCCTTTATTTCTGATAATGAGTTTGTCAAGTCAAGAGAATTTAAATATTTTTTATATAATTACAAAGGAAAAAGGTTGAGGGAATCCATCCCAAATATTACCCCTAAAAATGAACAAAAATTGATGAAAAGGTTGAAAGATGATATAGACAGTGAAGTGTAGAACATGACCCCTGAAAGGGGTAGATAGTTGTTACTTGAAGTTGGTGTCATAGTATTTCCTAGTTGGGACCTTAGTGCCTCTTTAATTTTTGATATTTTTTGCATAACAAGGAAGGAGAATACAAGTTAAACATAGAGAGTGTGAAGGAAATTTACATAGGGTCAAGATTCAATCTTGATGAAAATTAAATGTTGATATGGGCACTATACCCACCTCACAAAAGGCCAAAGATCATCGATATCAAAAAATCCTTTGAAAACATGATGGTCCTTAAAGTTGGGGAAACTGACCCTGTGGCTTCAGCAGACATGGGCATAAGCATTGCCAAGTTCAATAAGGCACAAACAATACAGTTGATGAAAGAAATAAATTATTACAAAATGAAAAGTGAAAAATCAAATTTGGAAATTACTGCCATGAAAGATGCCAGAATGAGGATCACCTCTAGAACTGATACAGAGTTGCAAAGTGAATATGAGCAGTTGCAAGAAGAACATCAACAACTAGTAGAAAAGATGAAGGACCTTCAGTTTGACACTGTGGCAATGATGTTGCACAAGAGATTTACAAACTTGAAGATATGTCTTTAATTAAGGAGGCTAACCATATGTCGGCCCACAAATTGATGGAAGGGGATGGTTGACTTTAAGTGTATGTCAAAATAGCAATGAGAATCATGGAGTGTCGCAATTTGGATGAACGTCGGGCATACATTTTTTTAAAAATTGAAAATTTCACATTAAATACATAGGTACTCAATAATACATCTAATTATACATCTTTCATCAGAAAATTTTGTCATATTTTGCAGTCAAATGAGTTAGTGGCTTATAGAAATTTCAGATTCTCCAGAATAATTTTTTTAATTAATTACTGCTAACAAGATTCTAAAGACATTCATAAACCGACTAAATGCTTGAAAAACATATTGATTTATAAACCAGAAAACTAGTCTCAGATTAAACTAACTTTTTTTTTATTGCAACCTGAAATCAGGATTGACACAAATACAACATCAAACTAAGATCCAAATTGAATATCTTGAATGAATATATCCCAGGAAGTAATCTACATTCAATTCTGAAAGCACACAGACAATAATAGAATTACTACTGCAAATTAATGTTTAGGTAAACATGAATTACACCATAAATAAATGCACAAGGAACATCACACATATAAAACTCACCACACCACTAAGAAAGAGATCACTTGATAACACAAGCAGTGGGCCTTTCCTCCTCGATCACCAGGCAACACAAAGAATACTAGCTTACATAATCTTAACCATGCATAATACGAATGTACATAATAGAAATTGCAGATTAAAACGAAAATATTTCTTATATTTCCCAAGTCTATCCAGTCTTTGAAACACACACATACTTATACCAAAATGATATAACAATGTACCCTTGGTTTTTTATGGCCGATGACCAACAAACCATAGCTTAATTCAATATATTAAAAAATGGCCGCTAGCCAAATACCCTTTTAACCAAGTATAGTCTAATAAAAACAACAGTAGCTACATCTATTCGTATAATAGCAAATATCTTTTAAGAAAAAAACAAAACAACTTCAAAACTACTCCTATCTCGTCCTCGCCTCTTCACTGCATGTTTGAAAATTACATCACCCTTTTCATTCATCTCCTGCCATTTAGACCACAAAATAATCAGTATCTTTATGGATTTCGATATTATTATCAATCCTAATGTTCTTTTCAGTTTTTACTAAAAATTAGAGTTCCTTCATCAATTGGTGACAAGAAGGTAGACAAACATAAAGGTAAAAAGGGAAAAGAATAGGTAAAAATAGGTAAAAAAAATGGGATTCCTATGATCATCATTTCCCCACAGCTAGCCAGTTTGCATGTCCTCATGTAAAGAAATATGGATTACAAACTAGAAAGCTTCTAAAGAGTGCTCGTGATCTCCTTGACCCAAAGTTTTCACATTTCTTCCACCTGTTGTTTATGTTCCTGAATGGATATATGAGATTATTTGCATACCATAGCTCCCTCAAGTTTTTCCCTGAGTTGATTGATTTCCTTTGTTTGTGAGTCTGTAACAAAATGTGCTTCCTATAATAGGGTGTGTAAGACTTGGTTTTTTGTGGTTAACCTGGTTACTATTTCTTACAAACCCAAAATTTACTCTTTTGTCAAATGAGGGTCTTCATCTTCAAATTCTTCTTCTGCTTCCACCTTATCCTCTAACTCAAAACTTCCTTCTCATGTTGTAATGTCAACTATAGGTGTTTGAATACCACCTCGTTTAGCTTCTACATTCAATTTTGTTTCTTTGGGCATAGTAGAGATGGGTGTTTTAGTTACATTTCCTTTAGTAGTTTTCCCAATCTTAGTTTGAATTTCCACAGAGTTATTCATTTGATCAGAATTATCCACTTGATTTGAGTTATCCATTTGGGAATTTGGGTCCCCCACATTTTCTTCTACATCAATGACATCTGAAAGGACTGTTTCTATTTTCTTGTTCAGACCCTATTGGATGAATGAATTCTTAGGAGACTTAACCCCAAGTTCCTCTTGCTCATTCAGACTCCGTTGCAACAATTGATCATCCCCACCCTTTGTGAGAATGCTCTTTCCAGGACTGTCCTGTGGAAATTCTATTGGGGAATTAGATGATTTCCACTATGGCTAGGGTCATCTAGTTCTTTTGTTAACCTTTTTAGTTCTATGAAATTCCCTGTGAAACTTTCCCTTCTTTTTAGTGACCTCAGGCAGTATCTCTAAACCTTGTCAGAATCTTTGGGTGAGCAGACCACTAGCTACATTAGCCAAGTTTTCTAACACAACATAGGTTTTCTATGCTTCCTTTTTGGGGGAGATAGTGATGATGAGGAGGGAGATGGTGGGGATGGAGGGGATGATGGAGATAGAGGGGATGCAGGTGGTAGATAGATATTGGACCTCAGAGTACCCCAAAGGAGGAGATCTATAGTTCCCTCGGGACAACAGCAAGTAGGACCATCCCAGGTTCAGATTTGTGTGCCTTCCCATCAACAACATACATAGATAAATTCCTTACAGTTACAGGTGGAGGGCTTACAGGGATAGCTAGTGTAGGCACAAGAGAAGATTGTCTCTCTGACAACAAAGAGAGATGTTGTGAGACAAAGATATGAGCATGCAGAGACCCTAGCTGAGAGATTAAAGAGAGTGTTCGAGGGGACTACTGTAGGGGATATGCTCAGAGAGGTTCGAAATTCAGCCTAAGAGATAGAGTACTATAGATCACTGTATTATCAGATGGTTCCTGCAGAGCGGTGTGCCCCTAGTTATGCACAGTCTGTCAGTGGCAGGTCAGGTCAGAGTTAGTCATGGACTATGAGCAGAGGTGTGACTGGACCACTTCCCAGAGATCCACCAAGCATAGATCCAGGTACAAGTCCATTTGGTGGTGCAGCAACAAGTACAACGAGGCCTACAACGTCTAAGGGGAGCAACACGTAGCTTTTGTGCTCACATTTGATGTACTGAGACTCGATGTATTCACTTATTCAGTCAGGGACTTCATGATTTCCTGCCATTTTGTTGTTGTATCTCTCCACATTTTGTGATATCATTATACACTTGACATTGATTATTTTGAGATTATACGAGATGCAATGAAGACTATTGATCTATATGTTGTCTACATGCTTTTATGATGAATTATTATGATTAATCATTTTATTTCCACTCTATATGCTATATGATGTTTAATATGATTGTGCCATGGTTGTGTATGGATGCAATAATGAAATGATGATGCACAAATTATGATTCTATATAGCTTTATGGATGATGCTTTATGATATATGAGATGGATTTGGTCATGCAGATAAGATGTGATGCACCTTATTTTTTTTGTATTTTTCTAATGCAAATATATGATCTAATGCATGGATGTATGACCTATGATAATAATGATTATGCAACTACATGTTAATGATCTTTTTTGTTTATGCCAAATGTACTCAATCCTTTAATGAGAGAGATAAAATCTTTTTGAAATTTTCCAACCTTGGAAAACCTAAAATGGACATGCAAAAAATAATATGAATGCAATCTATCTTAACCATGTAAATCTAAATATGCAATGTTGTCATCTTGTCAGCCAATTTGTTGTGCTTGTTATCATCATTGAGATTTTGATATGTTGAAAGTTAGTACAAACACCAAGGTATAATTAAACCATGATGACCTGACTACAACTTCCATTGATTTTGATATTGCAAGGTAATACAAGCATCTAGGTATAATTGAATTGAGATGACCTGAGTATTGCTTGCATAAAACAGACAAGAGTTAATCCTTTTCTTATGCAAATCTGAAATGTCATCAATGATACTTTGTAGATCATGTCCTGTGACAAATTTTCATAGTAGTAATGATCAACTTGTAGACAAGAGACAAAGAAAAATATCATACTCCATCGTAGCTTCTCTAGTTCATGACATCCTTGAGTTGCTCCAGAGAAATGATAACAAAAATCAAGATAAAACAATTGAACATTTATGCTAAAGTGATTAAACCATGATTCAGAAGAATATCATCCAGTTATATTTGTTTCGACCAATCTTGCTATTGATTTGGATGGTTGGTTTTCTAAAAATTGTGATTAATGTCCAATGTTGAGTTTCATTGTGATCGTTATGTTTGTTATGTTGTCTTACTGTTGCTTTTCTATTGTTTTAAGCTCAAAGTAGATTTCCCCTAGTGAGAAACAAACCATTTATTGTGAAAGCATACAATGATCGCCAAACCAAGGTGAGACACAACTGCAATGCCTAGATATGTACATGAGGTTTTATGATGGATAGGCATAATGATGGTGAAAAGCAGATGACCGACACATGTTCCAATAGATGGACAAGCCAATCTATCACAAATAGTGCTTGTTGTAGGTTTTCACTACTTGTTTTTATTGCACTTTTTCTGATTTTATGATTTTTTTGAATTTTTCACTTTTTTTGTATTTTTCCCTTTTTTACTTTTTTGGATTTTTTTGCTTTTTAACTTTTTTTGGATTTTTTTGCTTTTTTACTTTTTTGGGATTTTTCTACTTTTTTACTTTTTTTTGGATTTTTCTACTTTTTAAACCATGCACTAGATGAGCTATGTATAAAACTTCTTGAGATGAATGTTGTACATATGTTCTTCAAACAGGTCCCCTTTGGGTGTAGATAACTGATATGCTCCAGATCCATATACTGATACAATGACAAAATGACCTAGCCAATTAGGTTCAAATTTTCCCTTCTTTTCCCGATCTTGTTGGTTGCGAGGATTCTCTTTTAGTACCAAGTCACCAACCTGAAATGTTCTTGGTCTTACCTTGTGATTATATCTCCTTGAAATTATTTGTTGATAAACTTTTAGATGATCAACAACATGCTGACAACGTTCATCTAACAATTCCAACTCATATAGTTTGGATACTCGATAGTCTTCCTCTGAAATGATTCCTTTGAATGATACCCGAAGTGAAGGTAACTCAACCTCAATGGGTAAGATGGATTATGATCCATACACAAGGGCATATGGTGTGGCTCCCATAGGGGTGTAGATGCTAGTATAGTATTCCCACAAGGTAGGGTTTAGTTGAACATGCCAGTCATGTCTAGCATCATTAACAATTTTCTTCAAGATTTTCAAAATGGTCTTATTTGAGGCTTTTGCTTGGCCATTCTCGTGAGGGTAATAGGGTGTGGAAAATTGGTGTTGGATATGGAAATTTTCACAAAGTTCTTGCACATCTTGGTTTTTGAAGGGTCTACCATTGTCAGTGACAATGGAGCTAGGGATGTCATATCGACAGACAATGTAGTTCAGGATGAAGGAGGCAATTTGTTTACCAGTGATCATGGTTAATGGGACAACTTCAATCCACTTTGTGAAATACTCAGTGGTTGTGATCATGAATTTATGTCCATTAGAGGAAGATGGATGAATCTTACCCACAAGATCAAGTCCCCATTGATAGAAAGGTTGGGTCGATGTGAATGGTTGTAGCTCATGTGCTAGTGCATGTATGAGATTTCCATGGACTTGACATTTCTTGCACTTCTTAACAAATTGAAAAGATTATTTTTCCATGTTCGACCAATAATATCCCAAGCATAGGAGTTTCTTAGCTAAAGTAAGACCACTTGAATGAGTACCACAAATACCTTCATGAACTTCTTGTAAGGAAGTTTCATATTCATCATGTTCAAGGCATCGGAGGAGAGTACCATCGAGACCTCATCGATAAAGTGTATCAACTATCAGGGTGTGTCGAGCTGCTTGACATATAAAGTTGTGTTTTTGGTTCCGGGATAGATCATGTGGAAGGGTATTGTATCTCAGATAGGTATAAATCTTCCCATAGATTGAAGAATCAACATCAACTAGATGGCACACGACTTGGGATTTAGGATTTTCATATGTGGGAGTAAACAATTGTTCCACCATGAATTCATAACGACTTCATTTTTTTGGTATTTACAACAGAGAAGCATTGGTTGCCATGGAATCTGCAGCTTTGTTGTCTACTCTTGGAATTTGTTCAAACTTGATCTCAACAAAGTATTTCTTGAATTCATCTATCATTCTCTTGTATGGCATCAACTTGTCATATTTTTTTTGATAGTCATCATTAACATGATTGATGACTAATTGGGAATCTCCATAAACTTGTAATTTTGTGATTTTCCATTCCACTACTACCTTGATACCAATGATTAGTGCTTCATATTTAGCCATGTTGTTTGTGCAAGGGAACATCAACTTGTAATATTTTGGGATAGTGTGTCCTTGAGGAGTAACAAATAGGATTCTAACACCCAATCCATGTTGAGTATAAGACCCATCAAGGTATAATATCCAATGTTGTGTTGTCATTGTGAGGAAATATGCATCTGAAAATTCAATATGCATAAGATGGTCATCTTGCAAAGGTGCTTCAGCTAGCTGATCTACTATTACTTGGCCCTTGATTGCTCTTCTATCCACATATTGAATGTCAATCTCACTCAATATCATCACCCACTTGCTAATCTTCCTATTAGAGTGGCTTTGTTGAGTAGATATTTTAATGGATCTATCTTGGCTATTAGTTTGACAGTATGTGTTAACATATAGTGTCACAATTGTTGAGTAGCAAACACCACTTCCAAACAAGTTTTTTCAATGAATGTATAGTTAACTTCATAGCCACTCAGTGTTTTTCTAATGTAGTAGATGACCCTTTCTTTTCCTATAGAGTCTTCTTGTGCTAGCTGAGCTCCCAAATATACCTCATTAGTTGCTATGTAGAGTAGAAGTGGTTTTACCTCTATTGGTGGTACCAATATAGGTGGATTCATCAGATATTGTTTTAATTTATTAAAGGCAGCTTCACATCTTTCATCCCATCTAAAAGAAACATTCTTGTGTAACAAATGAGTAAAAGGATCGATTTTGTCTGTTAGTTGCACGATGAATCTTCTGATGGATTGGAATCTTCCTTGTAGAGATCTTAGTTGGCTAATGTTCTTAGGAGGTGGCATTTCCATGATTGCTTGAACTTTTGTTGGATCTACTTCGTTGCCTTTGGCTGAGACTATGTATCCTAAGAGTTTTGTTGATGTTACTCTGAATACACACTTCTTTGGATTTAAACGCACATTGAACTTTTCCAATCGATTAAAGATTTTATCCAATATTTCTAGATGTCCTTCCCTAGTGAATGATTTTTCTAGCAGGTCATCCACATAGTCCTCCATGAATGTGTGCATCATGTCATGAAAGATTGTTGTCATTGCATGTTGATAGGTGGCTCCTACATTCTTTAATCCAAAAGGCATTACATTCCAACAAAATGTACACCATGGGCATGTGAAAGTTTTTTTGTCTTGATCTTTTGGTGCAATCTTGATCTGATTATAGCTTGAAAAACTATCCATGAGTGATAGCATAGCATGTCCTGCTGTTAAATCCACAATGATGTATAAATTGGGAAAGGGAAAGTCATCCTTTGGACAAGCCTTGTTAAGATCCCTAAAATCTATGCATATTTTGATGTTTTTGTCTGGCTTGGAGATTGGTACAATGTTTGAAATCCATTCTGCATAGTCGATTGGTCGGAGAAACCCTGCATCTAATAATTTTTCTAATTTTTCTTTCACTAGTAGGGCAATGTGTGGATGTATTTTTCTCAATTTTTGTTTTATTGGCTTCACTCTAGGTGCTATGGATAAATGATGCATTATTAGATCTGGATCTATTTATGGTATGTCAACATAGGACCAAGTAAAATTTATTTGTCTTTCTTCGAAGAATTTGGTGAAATTTGGCTTTTCTTGCTCTATCATTGATGCTGCTAGGTGTATGGTCTTTATTGTTTCCATAGTACCGATGTTTATGGATTGCGTAGGATCAACCAATACTGAAGATCTTTCTTGATAATGCTCAGGAAGAGTGTAAAATCTCTCATCCTTCAGTGCCTCAGAGAGGTTTTCACTGTTGGATACACTCTTTCTTTTTACTTTTTCATGATCTAATATTGCCATTGCATGGTTTTCACCATTAGATCGATTTTTTGTATTCTTTATTTTGCAGCTAAGAGACTTGGAACTCCCCTGATTTGAAGCTTCGTTATCAAATTCATTGGTGGAACTTGTTTCTAGATTTTCAAAACAAAGAAAATTGACAATGGCATTATCATCTGAAAAGATAGGGATATCAAGAGGCTTGGTTTGTTCCTAGTCAATGAGTTTGGGATGTATCAAAGGTAAGGAATCATCGGATTGGTCAAGATCAACGGTAGTGAGGGTCATGATGGAAATTTTTTCAAGGTGTTCGCTAGCAACGTCAAGGTCTATAATCTTACTCTCCTTTGAAAGATTTGTCTCACTCAATGTTTGATCATCCTCACTAGAGTCATTGATATGTAGTGATCCAAATTCAAATGGTCTAGACCCTGAAATTTGTCCCTCTGTACGTATGGGTGCATACTTCTTTATCACATTGATTTGCTTGTCTTCACAAGATTCTTCAGATAGTGAATCCCATTCATATTCATTTGAGTCTGTTTCAGAACTAGCTTGCAGTTGGAGGATTTGTTCACAAATCTTCTAAGTGGCTTCTTCTTTTATCTCTTCTTTGTATCCTAATCGTGTCTTGACTTTTGCATTGATTAAGATAGGTTGGATTGGTTCCACAATACCTTCTTTTCATTTTCCAATATGACCCTTTCCTTCATATCCCATCTTTTCTAAGATTGTGAACCCTTTACCATACTACTCTATTGGTATATTAGAAGTTGTTATGGATTCTTTTTCATCTTTGTAAATCCAATTTAGAATGTCTTTGTCCTCATATTCATCAACTAGAGTACTTGCTTTTACAAATTTACCATCAAGGATCATGATGGGTTGTGAAGATTGTTGTCTAGATGTTGATGGTTGTCCATATGATTTTGGAGAAGGTAGTAGTTGTGAGAGACACAAGGACTGCTCAAAAGAATACTAACCCATGCCTTTATCTTTCAACTGAATCTTTTTCTCAACCTGTTTTGGAAAATAATTGAGTTGGATTTCCTTACTTGAGGAAATAGAATCACTGATGCCTTTATCTTTCAACTGAACCTTTTTCTCAAACTATTTTGACAAAGAATTGAATTGGATTTCATTACTTGAGGAAATCGAAGTGAGAGCTTCTCTATTGTGTGGTACAAAAACATCTTGGACTGTCTTAAGAGTGTCACAGTATTGGGGATTATTAAGGGAATTTCAAGCATTGATGGTATGTTGATGGCATTGCTTGCATTTTATGGATCCAAGGTTGACCCAAGAGTATGTTGTAGGTCAAATACTTGTCTAAAACTTGGAAGATTATATCCTTTTGAACTAGTCCCACTTGAATTGGAAATACTATCAGTCCTTGAGAGGATCTTTCTTCATCATCATAAGCTTTTATGGTGATCTTTCTTTTGGAATCTATTACATTTTCTAAAAATCCCAATGCAGGAATAAGCTTTAAGGTGCATATATTTAGACCAGCTTCTCCATCTATTAAAATGTGTTTGACTCGATATTTATGGATTAAAACCTCAATATGGAATGGAGCGTTGTGTGGATGAGTGAGGGATGCATCATCATTTTTTGAGAATGATAAACAAAGGGGTGCAGTCAAATGTCCCACCATGGCTTCGAATTGACAAACTTCCAAATTAGTTGGTACTATGGTGTCCACTAAAGCTTTTTCTAGAATATCTAGGTTATGGGCTGGTGAAATTTTAAGAAGTTCTAGTATGGATATCTGTGCTAGAATCTTTTGTAATTGATCTACTATAGTGTATTTATTTGAAGGAGCAATAGGTGTTTTAGATGCACTTCATTTCAATACAAACTTGGATTGCCCTCTTGTGGTTACATTTACCGGTAGGTTGTCTTTTTTATCCCTAATTTTGATGACGTTGATTTGATTATCAACTACAAAAATGTGAAGGATGGTATTATCATAGCTATAATTCACATTCTTCCCTTTGTTGTTTGTCAAAGAGGATTCTCCTTTTTCATAGTTAGGTAGAGGGTTTTTAAATGCTCCATGATCATCATTTGTTTTATGCCCTTCTATCAGGTCTTGCACCAAATGTTTTAATTGCATACAATCATTTGTTTTATGACCTTTGTTTTGATGAAAATCACAGTAATATGCATCATTCCACCATGATGGTTTAACTCTTGGTTCAAAATCTCGTGTATTTGGTAATGTTATGAGTTTTGTGTGCAAGAAGCTCTTTTAATGCTGATTCAAGTGATTGTCCCAAGGGTGTAAATTTTCTTCAATGTGGTGGTGGAGTTGGTATAGATTCACTAATTTTTTTATTGTTTTTGGGTGTAGTACCTGATAAATTGAAGATTGGTTTTATGTTATGTGTGTCAACTACACCATCATTACCAACATTCTTATTTCTTGTCCAGAATTTGTATTTGTCATTGTTGTTATGATGGTTAGAAGAGTTAGCAGAGTTTGTTCCTTCGTTACATATTTTCAATACTCCTCTTTTAACCAAGGCTTCCTCAATCTTAAGTCCGTTTTCAATCAGCTTTTCAAAACTAGGTGGACACTACAATTGGAGTCGATAACTCATCTCACTATTGAGATTATCAATGAAGATATCCATCTTTTCTTTCTCAAGTATAGGATGGGCATATCTAGCAAATAATCATCTCCATCTTTGTAAGAATGTAAGAAATGACTCACCATTTTTATGTTTTGTGTTACAGAGATCCTTCATGGTTATTTCATGTTGAATGTTGTATGAATATTGGGAGATAAATTTATTTACCAGCTCCTCAAAATATCTAATACCTGGTGGGAGTTTTGAAAACCATTCCATGCATTGACCACCCAAACTTCTTGGAAATAATCTCACTAGATAGGTTTCGTCATGTGCAAATTCCAAACTCATGGTGCAAAATTCTCTTACATGATCTTGAGGATTAGTTTTGTCATTGTATCTGTCATATTTTGGAAGTTCACAATTTGGTGGAAATGGTATCATGTTCATATTTATGTCAAATGGATAAGGACAAATGTCTTACAACAAATATCTCTTTGTTGTTCCCCTTTGCATGTCTAGGATTTTTTGTTGAAGATTTTGCATTTGGTGAATTAAAGCATTCAATGGATCTATGATTCATGAGCCAACTTCAGTTTTCTTGGGAGCTCTCTTCAATTGGTTGACATCAAAATCATTGGGTAGTTTTACACCTTGATTTGTTAGCATCATAAAGTATTTCTCTCCATCTTTTTCTAGAATTTTTTCCATGAACTTGTGAAATTTAGGGTCTTGTTGAGCTTGTTGACTGTCCTCATCAGTTATCTCATCTATTTTAGGTTGATTAAATCTATGAAAAGGATTTTCTTCTCCTTTTGTCATGATGGTTTGGGTTTCAATTTCCTTTTCTCTGAGTTTTTGTTTTTGAGCTCTTGTTAAAATGGTCATACAAGTAATAGAGTTTTGCTATACTTTGATCTTTGTTTTGGGAGTGCCAATAAAATACCTAAGTCAAATAGGATGATGGATCCTATTGATGAGACTAGGCTAAATCTGATGTATAGCATTTGTTTTGTGATAAAGGATGATAGATCCTGATAGTGAAACTCAACTAACAATCAGAGATGAGATTGGTGATTAGGAACTTTAAGTTGTTTCATCTAAGTTTAGTTAAAGGGATTGCACTTGCAAAAGCCAATTTCTTCAAGTTTAAACCAATGTTTTAATGAGGAATGATCTTTCCTCTGAAAAGGGTCCCTAAATATGATTCTAGTTTTTAGACATAAGTTCAATTTATCTCTCTATTTGAGTATCAGGTGAATGTGCTAAAATAGGTTGTATATGCATTGAAAGATGGGATAAATGCACCAAAAAAGACCCTATATGTGCTAGAATGTCAATTAAATGTGCTAGAATAGAAATATTATATGTTGAAAGATGAGGTAAATGCGCTAGAACATAACCTATATGTGTTGAAAGATGTGGTAAATGCGCTATAGCAGACCCTATATGCATTAGACTATGAACTCAATGCGTTGAAACATGAAGTTTATGCGCTAAACTAGAAATATCATTGTTTTGAAAGTTTTCCTAGTTTTCTTGTTTTTGAATCAGTGAATTGATTTTTTTCATGGATGATCTTCTTGAACAAATGATTTCAAACAAAGAAGCAAGTAGTAAAATAGTTGTTTCATCCTATGATATAAACATCAAGTGTATGTTCTAGGATCTGGTCTGACCCCTTTGATTTTCACTCGTATTGAACAATAGCAAACAGATCAGTCAAACTCTTCTAATGTCAAGGGTCATTAATAACATCACAACCCACAACTTGGAACTACGTCAGCTCACATAGCCCTGTCACCCCCTAGAGGGTGCCTGTGTTTTTTCCTTTTTCAAGTCTTAACCAAAGTTGAATCCTCCACTTTTGGCCAGAAATCCCTAGTAGTTATATGGTGAGTATCTTGGGGGAAACTTCTTCCCTCCCCTTGCACTGTGAATATTATAATGTTTGGAAACAGACTCAGCTTGGCTACTACACTTAAAGTTCTTAGTAAGGGTTTCCATTTGGTGCAACAAATGATAAACTCCCTCAGGAGGCCTCCCAACCTTTAGAACAAAGGATTTTACGTATCTCAAGGATACCGGGGGAGGGCTATCAATGCACACTACCGTTGAATGTGATTTTCATCACAATTCACATTTGATTATACTGGGTTGGAATGCTTAGCTTTATTTGTTCCCACTTAGGTTGTTCCCTTAGGGTGAGTACTTTTTCCCACTAAGGCAGGCCTGCTAAAGGTGCTATTGCAATAAACTGAAAGAGTGAGTTTGACTTTTTGGTCACCCAGTAAAGGGGAGAGCATAGGCCTATCACTTTGCAAACACAACATACATGGTGTTCTTTAACCTTGTAATTAAACTAGATGCCTAATTTAATCAAAGGAAAATAAGTCTAGCCCCTACAAACATCCTTAATAGTCTCAAATATGTCTTTGACAATGTATAAAGTATCTGCAAAACAAAAAGTTATAGATTAGTCCCCCAAAATTTTAAATTTATGCAAATAAAGGTGTATGCGCTAAAACAGAGAGCATATGTGCTAAAATATTTAGTATATGCACTATTAAACACACTCAATGCTCTATTCTAGAAAATAAAAGGGGAATCAAATCCTATATATACGCTGGAAGAGGAGGTAAATGCGCTGGTTTGGGCTACGCATGTGCTATAACAGAGTTTGGATGCACCAAAAATCACCACTTACGTTCCAAAATAGGCCACGGATGCGCTACATAAAAATTCACAAACAGACCTGTTGACGAAAACTTGCAAGAAAATATTAAAAATAGGGTCGAGCCCCATAGTGGGCACCAATTTTATGTGTGTATGTAAATAATGTGAATTAGAAAATAAAACCTATACAACACACCAATGAAACATTATATCAAGGAATTCAAATAATAATCAAATTAAAACAACAATTCCTTAATGGCGTCTCATTGTCCTCTATCTCCAAGGATTCTTTAAGTCATTTCACTTTCAGATTGTTTGTGCACATGACTTTCCAAATGACAACCTGAAAATTGAGAGATGCTGAAAATGCAAGAAATGTTTCCTACATTACATGATTGATGAACTAGATGTAGATGATATGCAAAGATAATAATGTTGCTATGATATTGCTAATGGAAATGATATGATGAAAATGTTGTAATTAAGATGCCGCTAATGAAAATTCCATGATTAAACTACTTGATGCTAAAATAATAATACTAAAATGCTCACTAAAATGACAATGCTAATTAAAATGTTGCAGAGTGTAATTGCTACAAATGCTCATCTCTCTCTCTCTCTCTTGTTGTAAATGAGGGCCTATTTATAGTTTTTCCAAGGCATGAGCCTAGGTGGCAGAAATCAATGGTTTGGATTCAATCTGGAGAATGGATGGTTGAAGATGAAGAGGTTAGAGAGAAAAGGGGAAATGTGTTCCCTTCATAAGAACAAACTGCCAAGTGTGAAGAGGAATAAAATGGAGATGAAGGACAAGTGTCCCAAATTAGTTAGAATTTGTTGATGATAAATGCCAAATTAAATATTAGAAATATTTAATTTCTTGAGACACATGATGAGGTGGAAGTTGGTAGACATGTGCCTAAATTTGAATTTAAAATTCAAATTTAGTGAGAGGAGGTTAATTAAATAAAACAAACTAATTAAATTTGTTCATTTAATTAAGATATGAGGAAAATGATTTAGGATAGAAAGAATTAGAGAAAATGAACTATATAAATAAAATTTTCAATTTATTTATTTTTATTTTTAATTTTTTTTTAACGAGGGAATCTTAGCCCCCCATATAACCCCCCACCGCTGGTAAACTTTTTACCGTGACCGGCAGTGCTGGCGGGACACACCAACCGGTACCACGGGAGCGCCAGAGAGTCGAACCCATGGTGGGCGCCCTGCTACAGGGAACACCTTAACCAACTGAGCTAGGACCAGCGCCCCAATTTCAATTTATTTATAAGTAGAAGAATTAAATATTAATAATTAAATAACTTGTATTTAATTAATCCTCCAGAACAAATTTGAGTGTATATAGACATAAGGGGGTTTAATTTAAATAATTTGCATTATCCAATTAAACAAGATGAAACATTAGTGTGAAAGGAGGTGAATTAACTGATGAAATCAATTAGATTAATAGATGAGAATGATGCATTTAATTAAATAACTAGGATTAGCCAATTAAATAGTTGAAAAGAAGATGAATTTAGGATGAAGCGGTGTTGGTAATCAGACTCAAGTATGCAATATCATTTAGGAAAATTTTAAGTGTCCACAAAAGCATAACAAACTAAAACTACCTACTACGAGATGACAATGGTGAATATGCCAACATTCCCCCCTTATGACATTAGTGTTTTAAGTTACTAATAAGATAATTCTGAAAAGAATCAAACTTCACATGTCCAAGAGGCTTGGTGAAAATGTCAGCACGTTGTTCCTAAGTAGAGTGGAATTATAACCAAATATTGTTTTTTTGAACATGTTCTCGTATGAAGTGGCAATCAACTTCAATGTGCTTGGTTTGTTCATGAAAATTTGGATTAAGAAGAATATTAAGAACACTCTGATTGTCACAATAGAGGATTGTGGGTTGATTTTGAGGTACTTCCAATCCTTCTAATATGCGATGTAGCCAAACTACTTCACAAATTATTGCACTTGTTGCACAATATTTTGCTTCTATTTAAAAACGAGCTACTGTAGCTTACTTCTTACTTCCCTAAGAAATAGTACCTAAACCTAAGAAGAAAACAAATCTAGATGTGGATTTCCTATCATCAATAAATCCTACATAATCTACATTTGTGTGCCTTGTTAAGAATAATTAATCATTCCTTTTATATTCCAAAGCATGATTCATTGTACCATGAATATACCTTAGTACTTGCTTTGCTACTTTCCAATGACACGTCTTGGGCTCTTGCATGAACCGTGAAAGATAATTAACAAAAAACCTAATATTTGGTTTGGTGTAGTAATGGCATGAATTTTCACCCTTACAAATTCCTCATTTATACACCTCTTACCTTAGAAAACACAATCTTGATGATGTATTTTCCACATCTGCTTCTATTTTGCATCCACTTGGTAGTTGTTTTGCATGTTAGTGGGGGATATTCTATATGGGACACTAGCATAGTGTGCAGACGTCTGCATGTTGTGCTACCATTTTGATAGAATTCCTACCTCTAGAATCCAAAAAGGTGTTACACTTCTCCATTGGATGCGGAGTGTAACGCTTCCAACCCCTTTGACTGACTTCAAACAACCCTTTTGTCTCCATTCTTCTTTTCAAATGGTTATCTTCTTGACTCATTCTTTCTTCTTCAATCTATTGATCATTCTGGACTTGAGACACTCACTTTCAATTCCTTCACTCTCACATTTGAACTCTATTGTAGCTGCAATTTGTTTCTTTGTTGGCTTCTCTTCTTCATTGTTGCGTCAACGTTGGCTTTGGAGAGCTTGCAAGCTCACATCTTCCTTTACGTGCCTTGAGAGCATCTAGTTGGGAAGGTTATATCCATTCACTATCACTTTAATTTTACATCATCTACTCGTGTAGTAGAATATTTTTATTTTAGCATTGCTTGGCATTTCCATTTTTATAGCTTCTTTATCATATTTCTACAATCGTTTCTATTTGGTTGTCCGTGGAGGTGGGAACACCAAAGTAGAGGACTAACTGAGGCAATCCTCTAAACACAACCCCAAAATTTTCTCATTCTTCTATGTGTAGGTTGTTCGTCAAGTGAAGTTCTCAAAGATCTCAACTCGTGAGTTCGAAGGTCCATTTCTACCACCTTTTCTCTTATCTAATTCTAGCTTAGTATTCTTAAAGTATTCTCCTTGTTGTGTTGTTATTTTTACATTCTCCATCTTTGTTATAACATAAAACCTTATTGGTCAATTTTTTCATTAATTTTTGACCATTTCTATCTGCACTTTACTCTTTATATGTTCATATAGATGCCAACGCCCCACTGAGACGCTAGCACACCGTGTTGGAGTCTGTGTCCTACGCTACCCTCCTTGGGAAGTGAGCTACTTAATTTGTAGATTGAACCTTGGGATTTGACTTGTTTGACCCCCTAAGACTTTTAGGTTAGTAGAAGGATAGTGACAGACCAGTTTTCCTTCCTTCTTAGCCCCTTGAACCTCAAACCTTTCTAAATCATTCATCTATCTTGAGGTAGATCAAGGCAACTTGTTTTTTGGGGCCCTCTTGTGACCTGGGGTCTTGAGAAGCTAGTCCCCCTCCTCTACATTTTGGTGAAGCTAATGTGAACTATTTTGATTCCATTTCATAGTGTTGAAGGAACCTTCTCTCATGCTCTAGGTGTGTTGTAGGTTTGCGCATTGCAAGGAATTTATCCTTACAACCCAATCTATGAACTCCAATAGCATAGCTAGAAGGATCCCTAGACATTAGGGAGAAAAGTCTAGATAGGTCACCATCTGAACCTTTGGAGTGTTATGAGAAAGTCCTCTCCCTCTAGGAAAACACGGTCCCTTTTATGCACCTACCTGTCACTCAGCCTGCATTTGGTTTGCTAGATATAACTTTCATGATGTGGGACTTACCTATGAATACCATGAATAAAGAACCACCCCCTCTATACATTTTTGTGCATCTCAAAGGGAACATTGTAACCAATGTTCTAGTTGATCCTGCATGTCACATGAACATTGTGACATAGGAGATCCTATTGATAAACTTCTTGCATAAGGATGAGTATGATGAATCAAAGAGTACCATATGTACACAATATGGGCTTTCCGTCCCTATCATCAATTCCATCCCTCTTTTAGTCTCGATAGGATCTAGGAGTGTGAATTCCCACTTTGAAATCTTCCCTAAATCAGACTTGTTAAGAGTAAAGCTAGGAATCCCATGACTATTTTCCATGAACGCAATCCCTTTGATGATCCATAAATGTTTAAATTTCTCTCATGATGGCTTAGTGCATGTTGTGCATGATATTAGGTATAAGCCACTCGTGTCGCATGGGGGCTACTCTCTAGATCATTTTTGGCCTGCTTTGGTTGGTCCACTCCCTCCAAAGATGAAATTGTTATATCACACTTATGTTAAATAAAAGACTAGGGGCATAGCATAAAAAGTGACCTGCCCTCCTTCCCCCTATGCTATTTCAGTTAAAGGCTCTATGATCGTGTAGTAGTAGGTTGCCTCTTCCTCACAAAAGGGGAAGGGGAAGTCTACTCACACCAATGAGCCTTCTTCCTCTACATTTGCTGCTCCATATGCTTCTGTCTCTCACCCTACTATGGTGCCTTCGACTTTTGCCTCCATGCATCTCATGGGTAGTTCAATGGTTCCCACTTGGCCAAAGGCCAAGCATCAAGTGTTTGATCTTCCCGTCTTGTTCATGGTGCCTTAGGTCATTTTCTATGGTAAGGGGAAGGGTCCACGTGGAGTTGCCTATATGTCTCAGCCTCTGAGGCCTCCTACTGCTCCTGCCTCTTTGGTGATGAATGGGAAGAGGTATGCCACCAAAGCGCTTGAGTCTTCTTCTCCACCTATCATTGCTTTTGCTTCTACATCTCTTCTTCCTATTTTTTCCCAAGAGTCGGTCCCTCCACTAGAAATGGCTATGATGGACACTCCCATGATAGAGTAGGAGTCTTCTGCTCCTCCTCAAGCCATAGATTCTAGCTCTTAGACCTGAACATACCACCTTGCGTGTGAGCGTAAGCACTAAAGAAAGGCTCTGGCCTCTAAGTAGGTTTCCTTGTAGAAGGAAAAAGGGGAGCTAGCAGTACTTGTTTCTACATCTCCTCCTATGCCTCCTCCTTCTATCTCTTCTACTTCACTTCCCCTTACCTCGGTTCTCCTTTCAACTCCTCTGGTGAATGTGGATGGCCCTCACCCTAAAAGGGTGCAAGTTTTCATTTCTCCCTCAGTTGAGCCTCCTCTCCTAATGTCCCTTCCAAAAATCCTACCTTTTCATGAGCCCATGGATATGCCAAATACCTTGGTGGTATCTGCTATGATTTTTTCCTCTTCCTCCTCACCTTTTGCTTCTTCTATGGGGATTTTGCATCCTCCAATGAAGCGTAAGTTGGAGGATGACCCTACTCCTAATGGGGGTTGGAAGAAGGGATTTCCTTCTTTGGGACAAGGTTCTTCTTTGGCTTGTGTCGTCCTAGTGACAGAGGAAGCCTTGGCATCCGCTGAGTTTTTCACTATGCCCAAGTCTTTCGATGAGGTTGGTAGTGGATCTTGGGTTCCTCCTTCATCCACTTGGCTGACACATGGAACTCTTGTCAAGTGCATCTTCAACTCAGTGGATGAGGTCCTAGCTCTATCAACAATCTTTTCAAGATCGATGACTTTTACCTCACAAGAGCTAAGTGAAGGAGACCTTGAGGGGCCTTCTTCCTTAGCTCATGTCATAGGAGACTCAGAGGGTGCACCTCTTGCTATCTTTCCCTTGTAGGATCATCTACCTTCCCCTTACAATGATCTAGATTTGGAGAACAATGGCCTCTTGGTTGATGAGGACTAGGGGATTACCTCTTCTTTACTTGTAGATTAGGTTTGTGTGTATTATGTTTCCCTCGTGCTTGTTTTTATATGTTCCTAGAGGACCCTTGTCACCCTTGTAGGTGCTTAGATACATGAGTGTATTATGTCGTGAACTTCCTCTATTTTTTGCATCATTCTTCTATTTATTGTGCTTTTATTTTTGAATTGATTGGGGATGATGCAAAGTGTTGGGGGAATTTAGGCCTCCCTTCCATGTTGACCCAATTTTTTTATTTTTATTTTGTTTTCACATACCCTTCTTCATGATCTGATATAGTAGGGGATTGATGATAGTTCATTTGTATATTATATTATATCTATCTATCTATATCTATGAACAGTTTTGACCCCGAATTATTAGATCCCCCTATTTCTTGATTTCTTTGTCTTTGTTTTTTGTTCCTTCTTTATCTTTCTCTCTTCTTTGCTTGCTTCATGATGTTGTGGTGCCTATGTCTTGTCCCCTATATGTGCGAAAAAATTTCCATGTTTACATCTTTTCATGTATCACAAGAAACAACATCACTCTCTTGTCTCTCCTTAGGATGTCACGTGCCTTTGTGTTTAGCACGCACCTTCCTAAGGGGGTCTACCATGCTTCTCTGATTTTCAACAAGGAGTATTTGGTGGCCAATGAATATCTTGCTAAAAATATCTCATTTTTCAAAAAATGTATTCTTCAACAAGGACCCCTAGAGAAATTTTTCTTTAAAAATGAGTTCATGATGAAAGAATATGAAAACATTCCTTTGAGAAGGGAGTATTTTTTTATGAAGTCTGAAAACCTACCATTGCAAGGGAGTATTATTTCCTTTGGATTCCTTGATGAAAGAGATATTTCAAAAGGATTCCTTGATGCCAAATTTTTTTGTGAAAAATGTTGCACTTTTCAAATAGAGTATCCCTTGAGTGGACCCCTCTTCTTTTGAAGGGTTCCTGAGGGACCCCTTTGAAAACTTCTCCATCAATTGCTTGTTTCATGATATAACTATTTTTCTATCTGCCTGCATGGATTTTTTCTATCTAACATGTTTTGTATGTAGATTAACATGTTATTTTGTAGTCCACCGAGCACCTCATCAAGCTTTCCTTACAGGACCGAGCACTTTTAAGGACCAATCAAACTCTATCGAGCCTTCCACATTTGGCCTCCCTTAGGACCGAGCACCTGTGGTGCCTCCTTTATAGGACTGAGCACCTATAAAGTATTTTCATTTCATAGGACCAAGCACTTGTAGAACCTTTTTTCACCTTCTACGAGACTGGGCACTCGTGGGACCAACTCTGTAGAACTGAGCACTTGCATATCCTTTTTTTCATCTTCCATAGGACCAAGCACCTGCAACGCTTTTGTTCAAATTTCCTCAGGATCAAGTATGTGTGGAGCAATCTCTCTCACTCTCCTGCACTTGAGTATGTTAGATCACAGTCTACTTCCTCGATGGTTCAGGTATACATTCCTCAACTTTCTCTCTACTTTACCGTGCATTCGTTGACACTTACACTCGCTAAAGAGGGGGAAAAAGGTAATGGCATGAATTTGTACCCCTTGCAAATTCCTTGTTTATACACCACTTACCATAGAAAATGCGATCTCAATGTATTTTCCACATTTATTTCCATTCCGCATCCACTTGGAAGCTATTTTGCATGTTGGTGGAGGATATTATGTCTAGATGCTAGCATGGTACATGGACATTTGTGTAGCGCACTATCATCCTAATAGGATTCCCACCTCTGGAATTCATAGAGGCATTACGCTCCTCCATTGGATGTGAAGTGTAACACTTCATGCCCCTCTAATTGACTTTAAATGGCCCTTTTACCTCCATTCTTCTTTTCAAATGGTTATCTTCTTGACTCATTCTTTCTTCTTCAATCTCTTGATCATTCTGGACTCAAGACACTCACTTTCAACTCCTTCACTCTCATGTTCGAACTCCATTGTAGCTGCAAGTTGTTGTCTTGTTGGCTCCTCTTCTTCATTGTTGCTGCAACGTTGGCTTTGGAGAGCTTGTGAGCTCACATCTTCCTTTACTTTCCTTGAGAGAATCTAGTTGGGAAGGTGATATCCATTCACTATCACATTACTTTTGAATCATCTACTTGTGTAGTAACATATTGTTGTTTTTAGCATTGCTTGGTATTTCTATTTCTATAGCTTCTTTATCATATTTCTACAATTGTTGCTATTTGGCTATCCATGGAGGTGGAAACACCAAAGTAGAAGACTGATTGAGGCAATCCTCTAAACATAGCCCCAACATTTTCTCATTCTTCTATGTGCAAGTTATTTTTCAAGTGAAGTTCTCAAAGATCTCAACTCATAAGTTTGAAGGTCCATTTCTACCACCTTTTCTCTTATCAAATTATAGCTTATTATTCTTCCTGTTGTGCTATTATTTCTACATTCTCCATCTTTGTCAAAGCATAAAACCTTGTTGTTCAATATGTTAGTTAATTTTTGAGTGTTTTTGTCTGTACTTTACCTTGGGATTTGACTCGTTCGACCCCTTAAGATTTTTGGGTTAGAAAAAGGACAGTGATAGACCAATTTTCATTCCTTTTCAGCCCCTTAGACCTCAAACCTTTCTAAATCATTCGTCTAGCTTGAGGTAGATCAAGGAAGCCTATTTTTTGTGGCCCTCCCATGACCTAGGGTCTTGAGTAGCCGGTCCCCCTCCTCTACAAGTGTAAGTCATCTAAATCAAACCTTCAATCAACTGTCAATAGAGAGTTGTATTTACATGAGGAGATGGGTAAAAAACAAACAATTGCAATCTTGATTGCATGGGTGTAGAATTTTTTTTGGAATCCCTCATTCTAAACTTCTCAAGCAGTGTCTTGGTATACTTTCTTTGAGATACAAAGGTACGGTGATTAATTTTCCATAACTCTAAGTTGAGACAATAATATAGTAGCTTGAGATCTATCATATCAAATGCCTTCCTAAGAGCATTCTTGGTTGTCTTAACCATTATTTATGAGCTTCTCGTGATAACTAGATCATAAAAATATACATTAATGATTAAAATCCCCCCCTTGTTCCTTGAGGTAGATATTTGGATCATAGAGGTTCCTAATAAAACCATGTTGTAGCAAATGTTCATCAATTCTAATATACCAAGCTCTAGGATCTTGTTTGAGACCATATAGGGACTTAACAAGTTTGCATCCTTTTCTTCTTTACCAAGTGTAATGTATCCCTCTAGTTGGATCATATAAGCCTCCTCCTTTAGATCTCCATTGAGAGATGTGCTCTTTACATCCATTTGATACAACTTCCATCCAAATTTTTTAACTAAAGAAAAAATTATTCTAATGGTTTTGATCTTTGTTATGGGAAAAAATATTTCCTCATAATCAATCCCTTCTTTTTGAGTATAGATCCCTTAGCTAAAATTATATCCTTATAGTTATCTATATTGTCATCTGCCTTATACTTAATTTTGAAGATCCATTTACATCCAATGGATTTCTGACTAGGTGGTAGATCAACAAGCTCCCTAGTTTTTTTTTCATTGAGATTGATATTTTGCATCCATTGCCTCCTTCCAAGGCTTTGATTTTAGTGCTTCTTGAATATTAGATGGTTCAAAATGATCAACAACTGAACTCATTAGTGCTAAATTTACCTCATTGCAAGCCATGCTATGAGTTCTTGGTCCTGATGTTGAAGTGATTGGGACTCCATCTAGCTTTGCATCACAAATGATACTAGTATACCACTTAGGCATAATTCTTGTGATATTTTTGGGTGTTTAGTTAGTTTGATTATCAACATCATTTTTCCCATCCAAGTTGAATATAGGAGCACTATCTCTAGATTAGGTGAAATTAACTCACTCTTCTCATAAAAAATGGCATCTCTACTAATGTATATCTTCTTTGTGTTAGGATCCATAAGACAATATTCCTCAAAATCACTACTATAACCAAGAAGAATATATTTCATGTATTTATCATCAATCTTCTTTCTTTGCTGCTTAGGAATGTGCATGTATGTTGTGCAACCAAATATGTAAAAAGATGAGAGATTGATGGCTTTACCCCTGTCCATGCATCTTATGGTGTGATGCCTTCAAGTGCTTTGGTTGGTGTATGATTTAGAAGATAAATCATTGTATACACAACTTCAACCCAATATGCATGTCCCAAGTGAGAATCCTTCAACATGCTATGTACCATCTCCATGATGATGCAATTACACCTTTCAACAACTCCATTTTGTTGAGGTGTATAGGTTATAGTTAGTTGACGTTGAATTCCATTTTACTTCAAGTATGTGGAGAATTCTATGTTGGTGTATTTCCCCCCCTCGATTTGAGTGAAGGACACAAATATGATTTGTATCTTTCTCCACAAGAGTGTGAAACTCTTTGAAGTAGGAAAATGCTTCATCTTTAGTTTGTAAGAAATATACCCACAATTTTCTTGTTTGATCATCAACAAAAACCTAAAAGTACTTGAAACCATTGTGACTAGGTGTCATGGGCCTGCATAGATCAGTATACACCAGCTACAAAAGTTGGCTTGCACGATGCTCACTAGAATAGAAGGGTGCTTGATGTCGTTTTCCAACGAGACAATTGAAACAAATAGCACTCGACTTCTCAAGTGAGGGAAGCCCTTTGACCATTCCTTTCTTACTAAGAGAAAGCAAATAACTAGTGCTCAAATGACCAAATCAGCGATGCCATAACATAGCCAGATCACTATCCTTAGGCATCAAGGCTTGATTATTTTTAATTTCATGAAGCCTAAACATTTTAAGTTAGTTTCAAAAGAACTTGAAAAATCTTTGAACTTCTAGACTTATCACAGATGAGACATACTTAAATCTATCATTACTTTTATCAAACTCAATCCTCAAGTTGTGATCAAGAAATTTATTAAAAAATAGAAGATTGTTGGTAAGTCTTGACACATATAAGAATTAAGTGAGCCTACAACTATGCATGCCAAAATGCAAGGAGATTCCACCATTACCTTGGATGTTGCAGGTTATGTCATCTCCAAGAGAAACTTTACCATGATGGGATTTCAATGTGAGAAACCACTCCTATCCAATCATGTGCTTGGTAGCACCTAAGTCCACATACTAAATATAATTTTATTGTGAACTATCTTCTAAAGTGTGGGTCGAGACAACATATTCCTCTTCTTGAGATTCTTCTTCTTCAACAATATTTCCATGTTGTTTCTATTTGTTCTTCTACTCCCATCTTGTATTGCCACTTTGAAATAAATTCTTTTGAATCTCTTTATTGTTGGATGATCTTCTAGCCAAAGAGTTGTACCAACAATTTTTACATCATTTCCAAGCCTATCACAAATTGGACACTTCTGAGATTTGGATGAATAACCATATTTGGGAGGTCCACCAAATTGCATCTTAGGATTCTTTCCTTTATGGTATGTGGTCATATGGCTCAATCATCCTCCCAATGTTCCTAACTTAAAGACTCTTCTTTTTGAAGTAGGTTCACAAGCTTCTCAAAAGTAGGTGTATGTTATGTGACATTCAAAGTTGTCACAAATACTTTGTATTTTGAACGCAATGATCACAAAATAATAGGCACCAGGGTAGCATCCTCAACTTTTTCACCTAATTCTTGTAGTGAAGCTCTCAACTCAACAATCCTTTTGAGAATAGATTCCAATTGTTCTCCATTCTTCATCTTTAGGGTGTGTAGCTGAATTTGCAAATTCAAGATCCGATTCTGATTCTTTGCCTCTTACACCATCTTGAGCTTGTCCCATGCATCTTTGGTTGTGGATGAGTCTTAGATAAAGGCCCAAGCTTCATCAAACACACTAAATAGAATGATCAATTTGGCCTTCTTGTTGGCTTGATCAAATGTCTCTTGCTCATTAACATCACTTTCATATCATTTCATGGTAACATCAACCACATTCCAAGCTTCTTCAAACTCAAGTTGAGTTCTAAGTTCGGTTTTTCCTGTGGAGTAATTATTCCCACGTAGTAATTGAGAATCTGGAAGAAGAAACTTAGGATAACTACTTGCCATTTTGTTAGCAAAATAAGGTGTTTTCTTAGCCTAGTTTCTCATCACTCAAATCAACAATATGTTGCAAAAAAAAAACAGAAGATAATATAGGAAAAACACCAAAAATAAAACATAACTGAGTTGAAATTATGATGAAAAGAATTACACCACACCTATCTACTTTATGTTTGGAAATTCACTAATCGATAGTCAATGACATCGTCATCACTACTAAAACTGACTTGTTTCCATACAAGCTAGATTATAATATTCAGACTTATGAGACTCTTGACATAATAGACCATAACTGAATAAAATTGTTGCAATAATTCAAATATCCAAGTAAATATCTGACTTCTCTCTATCAAGGACTACTATCTCGTTCTCGTTTATAGTTACTAATACAAAAATCTAAATCTAAATCAGATCAAGAGAACCTTCATAGTTTTGTGCCTGTGGATGCTCCAATAGTTCCCTGCTATTATCTGGTGGTTCAAATGAGAGTAACCTGAAAAATATCCAGAAAGCAAGAGCCTTGCTGAGTACATGGGGTTTTATCGCGATAGTTTGTATCTCTCAGCTGGAGGCCAACTTGAAAATCGATTGATCTGCAAACCTTGGTCATTCCTCCATATATCTCCCCCATCACAAGCTCACACAGAGACTCCACAAAAGGTGACAGAGATATTATCATTTTTTGTATGAAAAGCACATAATGATGGTGTAGGCTTTGATTGCAATTACAAAAATACTCTCACGTATTCAGATTGGAGCAACGACTGGGATTATGAAAACAGTAGCTCACACAAGGACAAATCTTTCCAGCAATCTAGGCGACTGGCTCTGATAATGAGATGCCTATTAGGGTCCTCTACAATGGAGATACTGGGGTCTATTTAGGCCCGAGTATCCAGAATCCCGTTGTAGTCTACTCCAAATCGAGCAAGTATACCTACAACTATGGTGATTGCTCTGATACCATGAGGGAAAGTTATACATGAGAATGATTGCAAATCGTGTGCATTCTCTGTCACTTAGGGGTTTAACAAGTAACAAACAAATAACAAGAATAATCCTAAATAGAATAACAAAGCATAATAAACTAAAACAACTTACTACAAGACAACAACGATGAATATGTCAACAATTATTACTATAATTTAAATTTATTATAATACTATTAGTAAGTTGGTTAAGAAATAATATTCTGTATAAATTTATAAAGGAAAAATTATGCATGGATAAAACAAATATCTTTTAGCATAGCATCAAATGTTTTATTGAAGACATCAAAATATATCATGTTAATAAGGACTTGATAGGGGCTATATGTGAATAAAAGCAGAATGTCATGGAGGAAAAATAATAATTGTAAAACATGAGCGCTACGAAGAAAAATCACCCGCCATGCCTTTATGAAGGTACGAGATTCCTCTATGTTATAATTACCCAAAATGACAAGCAAAGGAGGGTAATTGTGGGATAGGAAAAAAATGAAGGTATTTGGAAGGGTAGATAAGAGAAAAATAAAATGTGTGAAGAGGTCAAAGGAGAGTACAGGGCATCCATTTTGTTACAACCAAAAGTGTACAAGATAGGAGTATGATGTGTGTCGGGGATGGAAATTGCTCAAAACATAAGTATAAAGGGGTTTTAAGGAGAGGAAAAAGGATCAATCCCATCCTATGCATTGTCTTCCTTACCTTCTTGGTGTGGTCAATATACGATCAGAGAGAAGGAGAGAGTAGGGTTGAAATCTTGAGATGGAAAGGAGGATAATGTTGCATTGTGGATTTGGATTGCTCCTTTATTTTCCTTAATATTTTGGCCTAGACACATGTATACTTCCTAGAATTATTTTTATTTCTTCTCATATCTCATTTACAACCCATTTGCATTCTAAAAACATCTGAGATTTATAATTAATAGCTAGTTTAATAAAGGTCATGATTTTTGTAATATAGATATAAGAGTTTTTTTTTAATTAGCTTATGAATATTGCTTTAAGCTAGAGTGAATCATTCAACAATATGCCTATTTATGCCACCTTGAAACATAATATTTATAGGCATGTTGATTTTTTTTTATTTCAGCATTCCAATTGAAGTTTTTCCTTTATTACACACATGTTTTTTATATCTAGTCTTAAATGATCTATTGGGACCACTTACAACTATTTAAAATAAACTTTTGAATATTGTTGATGAACTCAACCCACATACAAGCACCACTTGAGAATGAGTAAAATCATTACAAAATGCAACAGGTGTGCCTATAGAGATTTGAGCTTGATATTTCTATTATTGGAATATTTTGTTAAGAGAGTAAGAGGATATGATTACTATGTTGTTGCTCAGTGAAAATATTATTTTATGACGTGTCTTTGATTTCAAATGGGTCATACAAGTTTCAACAAGCATTTGGTCAAACAGTATGTTGTCTTATGCATTCTTTTATATTTGTTATTGTCTTTAAGGCCTTTTATCAAATATTTTGTATGTCTTGTCTATGCTTCAATATTTTGCATTCAATCTACAAAAGGTGTTACAACTTACTTTATTTTTCAATGGATGACAACTTACTAAATCATAGGTAATAGTCCTGTGTAGATTTAAGGCTATTTTTTTGTATTTAGTTACATAATTGTAGTTTGTTTAGGATCATCAATTTACCATATATTTTTATCTTGTGCACATACATCTTAGTCATAGTTATATTATTCCTAGTCTCAATTACATTTGTTGCATTAACATTTGTATCTCTCTTTTGTGAATTTTTAGCCTTTTACATTGTTCATGGGTCTTGATTTCTATTAAGGAAGTTAACAATATTTTGTTTATTTATAATAGGTCCTTGTCATAGTGGTGGTGGAGTTTCCATTTCCCATTATGTCATCATCCCCTTCCGTATGTATAATTTTTCATATTATGTCAATGATGGGAAACTAGATCTATTCCCTTGGGTGATGATTGGCATTGATAGGAGTGTGAGTATTTATTTAACCTTTTTTGGCATTAATTTGTTTTCTCGATGGGAGATGGAATCTTTCTTTGGCAGGTGACTTATTTATGGACCTTTATGTGATTACTAGACCTATTGGTGGGTGCCCATTCTATTATGATGTGATTACAATAGTTAGGGAAGTGGTGTTTGAGATTATTATTCATGTCATTGTGTTTATACAAAAAAAGAAATTAGGAGCCCCTATCATAGATGGAGAAGATATTGAGTATCTTACAAGATTGATAGTTGTTATTGGAACATGGTTTAGAAGGGACCCAATTGAGTCAAGGACTTTGAAACACATACGAAAATTATTCATTATTCTAACCTTGTTTTGGAATCAAATGTTCAATCGATCAAATATGGGGTATACCATTGAATAAAACTTATGAAAAGTTCATGAGTTTGACCACAAATCAATACTTGTAGCCATAAAGAGTAGAGTGGATCTTCATTTTTCATTGGAATGAATTGGTGGAATGACACAAAGGTTGTACAAAGTTTATAAATATGTTTTTTACTTCTTAATTTATTTGATTTTAATATTCTATGTTCTTCTTAATATAGAACTTTGATTTAACTATGTTGTGCACTTCTTGATTTATTTGATTTAAGTATGTTATGTATTTAATCTAGGAATTTCATTTGAGAGTGTTATTGAATTTGTAAAATTTAGGTTAATGGTACGAAACAATATTCCACCTTCTCATGGTTAGTGCCATTATTAGAGAAATTTATATTCTTGAAGAAAATATAAGCTTTTAATTTTAGTGATTGAGTGTATCCCTAACTCTCTTGGGTTTTCTAGTTGTTCTATTAGGTTTTTTGTGATCCTCTCCTATCTCATCTTCATGTGGAAAGAAACATGAGACAGAATTTCCAAGGTTATTTTGGCTCCCTCTTTAAAATATATTCATGGAAAATTCTTCTCTTCACCTATGTAAAGTTGACACAAGTTTCAAGATATCAATTCATCATTCATTAGCCACCTCATAAAACTATAAATATCCATCAGTGAGCATGGATGGTCATAGTGTAATATCTTTCTCTATGAATATTCCAATGATCATTAAGTAGCCACCTACTAAAACCTAAGCTTGAGGAAATATCAACTTGGTAACATGAAGTAGATTGTGCATGGAACAAAATATGTGCTACATTTTATCCAAATGATATTTGTAATTGAAGAACATACTTTATACATGACTAAACATTAAAATATAGTGCATAACCCTATAAATATTATTTTATGCATTATATCTCATAAGATTTATAGGACTAACACTTTAGTTTTTGTGGGTTGAAAGAATGCTAAGACTAGACTAGTGTGAAAGAGATTATATTATTTATGTTTTACTTTTATGTGGTGGAAGAATATATGACTTAGAAAGGAAATTTTCAACTCCTTAAGAAATATAAAAAATAAAAATTTCCACCTTTGCTTTAATCAACTAATTATACACAATATCATCATATCAAGTGTAGAATTATAGGTTCCATATTAAAATAAATGCACATGTAGCCTCTTAGCTCCTATCTTTGTTCATAGTTCAACATGATAGTTGTACCATTTCCTTGCACTTATCCTTCATGTCTCACATGAATTTCACCCTCAAATAGATTAATTATAAGTAGACTAAGGCCTTTCTTACATGCAAATAGAATACACAAGTTGATTAAGGAAAATACACAAACACATGGATCCTAAATTCATGAAAACCATAATTATATTCATTAAATAGTACATTTTGGGAAAGATTATCACCTTGGTTGAGCATCTTTTGTGTAGTGACATTAAATTACCTTTCAATTAATGTATCTATTCATGGACCAAGAATACTAATAAAACACCCTCAGTATTATCATTGTTGAATTATATAGTCTACACACACAATAACAAGGTTAAATTATTTGAACTTGTTAACAAGGTCCACAAACATCATTATAAAAGTCCACAAAATAAATAGATATGATGTGACAACTAAAAATAAATGGTTGTAAATAATTACAAAATAAGGCCCTACTATCCAATGAAATCATATTCCGCCATTTTTTGCCATTTGTTTGCAAAAACTATCAAAAAATTCGCAACTTGGAGAAATTTTCCAATTTGTATTTTTTGGGGTCAAACCAACTACACTAACACATTGGGGTGGGTGGGTAAATGGTATGGTAGGCCCTATTTCATTCCCTACATATCTTGATCCATTTGGTCTATAGGGTTCTAACAAAGTCTCTTAAGAGACCTAGGAAAAAAGAAATTTCAATCTATGATGGAGTAGTTCTTAGAGTTTGTGGGGCTTGGAAATGTTTTTCTAGAAATACAATTGGATGTGGTGTCTCTCCAAAAAAAAATCTCTCATTTTTCAATTCAACACCGTTTGATTGTGCCAAGAAAAATGCATACTTGCAAAATATGTCATTTGAGAGCAACATAAAGGTGCCAATAGGCATAATTTTTTTCATGTTGTGGGTCCAAACTGACTAAACCAACACATTTGGGTGGGTGGGAAAATACTAAGGAAGTCCCCATTTTTTTCCTCGGGTGTCTCAAGATCCCTTTGGGATATAAGGTTTTGACAAGTTCTCTTTGGAGACTTGAGAGAAAAAAACTACAAATCTATGATGAGGTAGTTCTCAAAGTTCATGAGGCCTAGGAATGTTATATATAGACCTATAATTAGATATGGGGTCCCTAAAAAAAAAAATCTCTCATTATTCATCAAATCAACATAATTTGATCGTGTGAAGAACAAATACATTCTTGCAAAATACATCATTTAAGAGTAGTGTAAAAGTGCCAATAGTCCAATATTTTACATTCTATGTTTCATGGAGACAAAATTGTTATTGTGGATGGGTAGGTGAATAATAGGAGAGTCCCCATTTCATTACCCAAGTGTCCTTATCTCTTTGGGCTATAGGGTTCTGACAAAATCTCTTAAGAGAGCTAAGAGAAAAAAATTACCAATCTATGATGAGATAGTTCGTAGAGTTTATGGAGCCTACAAATTTTTAATCTAGACCTACAAGTGGATGTGGGGTCTCAACAATAACAACTCTTTTTTTTTTATCAACTTGACACCATTTTATTGTGCTAAGAATAAATGCATTATTGCAAAATACATCATTTGATAGTAGTGTAAAGGTGCCAATTGACATATTTTTTTCTTTTGCACCTCATGGGACTAAACCACATAGGTCAACATGTTGGGGGTGGGTTGGTGAATGTGAGGGAAGGCCCTATTTCATTCCCCAATATTCCCAATCTATTTGGGCTGCAAGGTTTCGACAAAGTCTCGTAAGAGCCCTACGAGAAAAAATTTCCAAAATTTTAATTACCTATTATCTCAACTTGTGACAACTAGGAATATATATTTTGCACCTATAAGTTGATTTTGAGTCCCTCTATAGTACCCTATCTCATTTTTATCAACTCTAGATTGTTTTATTGTGTCCACAATGAATGTGTTATTGTAAAATGCCTCATTTGGTAGTAGAGTAAAGGTTACAGTAGGATTTTTTTCTTTTGCACCTCATGGGACCCAACCAACTGTGCCAACACATTAGGGTGGGTGGGTTAATGTTAGGGAGGCCTTGTTTCATTCCCCTCATGTCTTTATTTGTTGAAGCTATAGGATTTTGGCAAAGTATTTCCAATTTTCTCAATTTGTGACACCTAGGAATGTCTCTTTTACACCTATAGGTTGATGTTGATTCTCTTTATAGTACATTATCTCATCTTTGTGAACTCCATATTATTTGATTGTGTCAAAAATGAATGTACTCTTGTGAAATACCTCATTTGAGAGTAGTGTAAAGGTTCCAATAGGATTTATTTATTTTTTACACCTTGTGTGACTTTGCCAACTATGCCAACACATTGGGATGGGTAGGTGAATGCCAAGGAGGCCTTGTTTCATTTCCCAAGTGTCTTGATTTATCTAAACTACATGGTTTTGGAAAAGTCTCTTAAGATCCCTAAGAGAAAAAGTTACCAAACTTTTTCTTTCCTATTATCTCAATTTATGACACCTAGGAATATTTATTTTGTAGCTACATGTTGATTATGACTCCCCCTATAGTGCCATATCTCATTTTTTTCAACTCTATATTTTTTGATTGTGTCAACAATGAATACATTCTTGTAAAATGCCTCATTTGAGAGTAGTGTAAAGGTACCAATAATAATTTCTTTCTTTCACACCTCATGGGACTAAACCAATTATGCCAACACATTGTGGTGGGTAGGTAAATTCTAGGGAGGCCTTGTTTCATTCCCTAAGTGTCCTTATTTATCCTTGAGGCTACATGGTTTTAGAAAAGTCTTTTAATAGCCTAAAGAGAAAAAAGTACTAAACTTTTATCTGCATATTATCTTAATCCATGACACTTAGAGATGTATTGTTTTTACCTACAATGGATCTCGAGTCCCTCTATAGTACTCTATCTTAATTTTTTTCAAGTCTAGGCCATTTGATTATGTCAACAATGAATGTGTTCTTACAAAATTCCTCATTTGAGAGTAGTATAAAGGTGCCAATATAATTTTTTTCTTTCACACCTCATGGAATTGAACCAATTACACTAGCACATCGAGGTATGTGGATGAATGTTACTTGAAGCTTTAGTTCATTCAATAGGTCTTTGAATACTTTCAAGCTACCTTATATTGAGGTAGTCTCTCAAGAGTCTTAAGAGAAAAAAAGTTTCCAAAATTTTTCCTACTTATTTTCTTAATCTATGACACTTAGGATTGTCTCATTTGCACCTATAGGTGGACATCAAGTCCTTCTATAATACCTTATCTTATTTTCTTCAAATACAAAGAATTTGACCATGGAAATAATGAATGTATTCTTTAAAAATTTCTCATTTAAGAGTAGTGTAAAGATTCCAATAACATATTTTTTCTTCCACGCATCATGGGGCTGAACTAACTACACTAGCATATCAAGGCAGATGGGTGAATGTTATTGGAGGAATTAGTTCATTCCACAGGTCTCCTAGAAGAACCTATATTTTTTGATAATAATAATTATAGCATATAAATTGAAGAAGTTATAGAACCATGGTTATGGAATAAACCAAAGAAAAGAACAAGGAAAGTATTAGGTGCTAGAAAATCACATAGCCTGAGGAATTATGAGAAAATATTGGTTATAAGTACCAAAAATAACATAAGTACAAGACAAATTCAAAAGGAGGAGAATGATTATGTGCCTTACTAGGATATACCCACATTCCATAAAATACATTATATCTCCAAGGGAATTTCATAAATCAAGCTACCTCTCTACTCAAGGGTAGGAGACCTTCTAGAATTTATAAGTATGAAATAAATTTTAAAATGGAGGATTTGAGGAAAGAATCCTACAAGAAACTTTGGTGTGTAATATAACACAATTGAATTTCATGCATAAGCAAAATATTCCAACATGGAAAGCATTCTCTATATTAATCAAGACTAGTTATTTACCTAAAGAATGTGATCTACAAATGACTCTAGAATAATATGGTAACACTAATCCCAAGAATAATTCACAACATTTCCTTAAGGAATGGGATATAATAAGAGAGTATGATGAAATGATATGAATTCAACTATTTTATAAGACCTTATCGCCTATTATAGAAATGGCATATTAACCAAGAGGATCTAGTGGTACAAGAGGAATTTTACAAGATATTTACATTCTATGACTCATATAGACTCATACATGATATTTTCTTAGGCAAAAGACATATAAGCCTATATATTATATTATTAAAAATATAATAGATGTATACAAAAAAATTCATAGAAGGCAACTCATACATGATATATTACAAAAGGTGAAAGAATTAATATTGTTTTTTATTATGGGGGAAAACGGGTTTTGATGGGACCCGAAACCCATTACATAATGGTTTTGAAGGGACCTGAAACCCTATCCAAGAAAAACATGTTGCATCAAAGATAAACCATATACCATCAACAACACATCAACAAAAGCACTAAAAATAAAGTAGGACAACACATGTTGCACAAAGAAATTACAGGGGCCAAAAGCCCTTAACCAAATACAAACAGGTTTTACCTGGGGCCTTACAACCAAAGGTTTTGAAGTGACCTTAAACCCTTAACCAGGTTTTTTAGGGACCTTGAACCAAAAATCATATTGGTGTAGAACATCAACAAAACCTTGATTCTCAAAAGAACCAGAAAAACCAAACACCCCACCTCAATAGGGGTTTTAGGAATCACAATAGAACACTGCAAAGCAACTCCTACAACACCATATCACTCGATTTTCCAACCCAACCTCCACCTCTAAAAGATAGGGATCCCCTATATAGGAGAGGATGATATGAAACCCCTTACCACCAAAACCACAACTCTTCGCGTCATACAAGCTCCAACTCAATAGAATTCAACACTCCACCTCAAAAGAAGCAATCTCCCCCTCTATAAGAGACATTAGCTAAAGAATCCAATAGTAAGCATCTTCAGTAGGAAGGGATGACATAACATCCCTTAGTAGCACAAGCATCAGGTACTGAAAGGAAGAAGCATAAACCTCCTCAATGAAATCACACAATTGGGTCCAAAGAGAAAACAATGAGGATAACCCAGCCACCAACAAACAAGCATCCTCTTGGAAAAATTCCAACACCACCTAGCCATGAAAAAAGAAGCCCATCATATATAACACACTAGAGAAAAAATCCATGGTGAGAAACTCCAACAACCTCATCCTTTGAAGAAACAATAAACACCACAAGAACTATAGGAGAACAACAAAAGCCACCACATGTAGACAACCTTCTGCAAGTAGCCAAAGCTAAAAAAATAGAAAAAACAAGAGCACATAAAAATTTCCCCCCAACAAAAATAAGAACTTTGAACACCACTTGGGATTCAACACCCACCACAAAGCTCCAAAGAAACCAATAGAATACTCCCCACCGTGAACAAGGAAGCAAACTACTTGAGACAAAATGTTACCCCAAAACACACATCTACTCTGTGCAAAGGAACAAAGCAACAATAGAGCAAGCAACAAAAAAAAGAGCCAAAAGAATCACCCAAACCACAACCAACCTGCACGAAAACCAAGCGGGAGGCTCGACACAAGCCAATACCCACAAAGAAGAAGGCATGACCCCAGCCAAACCCACACAGGAAAGAGGGGGAGTCAGAATCAAGGCAGACAAAAACCAAGACCAACACCACAACCCCCCAAAATCTCTCTAGAGGTGAAACTCCTTGAGAGAGAAATAAAAAGGAATGAGATGCTGCAATTCAAGGCCCTCAATGTGCACCAAATAGGGAAGAATCTGAGATGTCCTCCTAGTCCCAAGCACAAGGACATTCAATGGAAACAACACCATCTCACAAAATAAGGAAATAAGCGCACTCTCACTAGACCCAATGTCCTTAGTAGAAAAAAATTTCATGGGAAGGAAACCCAAAAAATTGTTAGTGAAGGAAAAAGAATCTTCTGCCACCTCCAACAACTCCACCACGAAAACAATGACCCCATCATCATCAACCTCTATCGCTCCTTCACTATCTTCCGCAAACCCATTTAAACCTTCCGCTCCAGACCTCTTCCCACCCGCATGCTTCAACTTTTTGTCATTAACCACAACACCAGAAAAGCTGCACAAAAAGGAAACAATGCCCAACCTCCATTTCCCAAGAAGACAACATCAAACTATCGCACCAAAGAGAAGGAAAAATCTAAATCATCATCATCAGATTCATACTCCTCATCTACAACTCCCTCCATGGAGTTCAAACTCCTTGCTCTGCCATGATTCCCACCTAGCTCCACCAATCCCTGCTTAATATTGTTACTAACAAAGGGGTTAGTTAAATATTTAGAAAAAATAAAAAAGATGATAACATCACAAAAAGAGAAAGGTATTTCGAAATTGATATAATTAATGGAAGAAAGAGAAAGAGAGATAGATGGGATAACAACATTACAATACTATAAAAATCCTTTAACTTTGAAAGGAAAGAATATAGCACAAGAAGGTGACCAAAAGATAGAAAAGATCAAAGATTATTAGATAAAAAAGGAAGTGATGCAGGTGGAAAAAGTACTAAAGGAATATTAAGACATGTTTCCTATCAAATTTACAAATTTGAAATATATTAATGAAGAAGCAAAGCATAATGAAAATAAATTCAGAGGAGTAAAAGCACAAGAGAAAATACCTTATAGCTAAAATATGAATTTAAAGGCTAAATTCTAGATAGAAATAGATAAAATGTTACTAGGAGTTATCAAACTAGTAGAATATACGAAGTGCATTAGTCCTATGGTGTTACAACAATAATAAGACAAGAGAGATTATGATTTGTGTTTACTTTAGGGATTTGAATAAATATTGTATACATTATCCATTCCCTATACCTTTCACAGAAGAAATATTAGAATCAAAATTTGGCAAAGAAGTGTATTATTTTGCAAATGGTAATGCCATCAAGTAAAAATAAAACCAAAAGACCAACTAAAAATAACATTTTCAATAAAATGAGGATCATTTATGTATAAGATCAGACCTTTTGGATTAAAATTCTCTTTTTATCTTCAATAGAATAATAGTTATCACATTTAAATATTCATCTATGATTTTATAGAAGTATACTTAAACAACTAGAAAAATTATAGGTTGATGAAAGATCATGCACAAGCATTATTATTATTGATAGAAAGATGAGGAATACATGTTTAAATTTTCATTCAACACTTTTCTAGGGTATATAATTTATCATAATGAAATGATGGTCAATCTATTAAAACTATAAATAGCCTTAAACCTACCACTTCCACCACTTCCAAAGATAGTATCTAAATTCAAGACATTCCTAGGATATACTATATATCACCACAAGTTCATTAGAGGTTATGTAGCAATTGTTGGACCAATAGAAGAACTCTTAAAAAAAAAATAGTAATAATTTCCAATGGACAAACCAATGATAGATAAAATTTAGAATGTTAAAGAAGAAAATAACAAAAGTGCCTATCTTGATATTCTCGTACTGAATCTTTCATTATATCTCCATGTTGATGCTTCTAGAGTGACAATATTTGCTATATTAGCACAACCTAGAGGATATAAATACCACCCCATTACATTTGTTACTTGCAAGTTGGTGCAAGAAGAAAAAAATTATATAGCTAAAATGAAATCTTTGGAAATGGTCTTATATTGTAGAAAAGTTTAGACATTACTTTCTATCTACTTTATTTATATTTTTCACAAACCATGAGCACCTTAAGTACCTAATAAATAGACCTATTATTCAAGGGATAATTTATAGATGATTAATTTTATTCTAGAAATTTAAATTCAAATTAATGGTGAAACTAGGAAAAGTCAATCATGGGTTGTATTAATATTCAATGATAAATACTAGAAAAGACTAGGGGTGTATAGATGATGAATTGGTTGGAACAAACCTAATTATAATTAATTTGGTATCAAATAACCAAAAGAGATATACCAATCAGTTTCTACATAATAATTTCTTGAGGATATGCCAAAGGAAGAAAAGAAAAGAGTATTGAGAATATCACTACCCTCTACATTAATTGAGGTGGAATTATATATTGTGGGAAAAGATGAGATTATCTAAAGACTAGTCTTCAAACATGAGAGAGTAAGTATCCTAAGAGAAGCACATTAAATAATATCAAGAGGATACAACCCTAGAGATGAAACAACTCAAAAATTAATGTTGGTAGGATTATGGCGGCCCAATTTATTTGAGGATTATAATAGGTATGTATAAAGTTGTGATTTATGTCAAAGAATAGGAAAAATAATGTAAAAGATGAAATTATTTACAACTAGCATTGGAACAAATATTATTTGAAAAATAGGCTATTAATTTCATCTAGCATATAGAACCCTCAACATAAAATTATATGTTAGATTCATAATAATTGGAATTGAATATTTAACCAAATGAGTAGAGGTAGAGGCAACCAAGGATTGTACAGTTAGAACCATCATAAATTTATCAATGAAAACATAACCACAATATTTGGATGTTAAGTATCACTAGTGATCACAAGAAGCACATTATAAACAAAAAAAATTGTGGAACTATTAGGCAACTTCATGATCTCACACAACCACAATAGTACTTATCATCCTCAAGCTAATAGAGAAAGTAAATATTTTAACAAGATCATAGGCACCACATTGTCCAAAATGTATAATGAAAATGTGATAATTTGAGATGTGAAAAGATCAATAGTGTTATGGGCATAGAGGACTATCTATAAGTACTTAACAAAATATTCCCCTTACAAGTTAGTATTTAGACTAGATACTAATTTTCCTATTCAATATATATTACCTAATGAAATATTGGAAGCAAGTAGTGGTTAAACGAAGAAGATTCTTTACGAGAAAGGTTTAAATCTTGAGAAGTTCCAGACAAGAAAATGCTATTGATAATATACAATTAAACCCAAGAGAAGAAATGGCATACATCATGACACAATAGAAATGCAAAGAGTTTTTTTTTTAATAAATGATATGGTACTATTATATGGTAGAAACTAGGAAAGTTAAAAATGTGGTGGTTAAGACCATTCTAGATTGTCAAAATTTCACCTTGAGGAGCTATAAAATTTTAAAATTTGTAAGATGAGTTGTTAATGAGGTACATAAATAATGCAATATTAAAAAATTATCATGAAAATACTTAAGAAGCAAAAGTTCACAAAAAAGTGTATTATATATAATATATTGTCCAATGTCATAAATAAATAATAAGGGTACAAATAGATGTAAGGGAAAATACTATAGAAAAATCAAGTAGGAGAAAAAAGATAAGCACAATAAATGTAAAATCTCACCATCAAAAACCTATATAGCAAACTATAAGCAACTAAACATTCACTTTTAATAAATTTTCTAATTTTCAAGATTTGTGTCTCAAAACCCTTGGTTCAAAGAAAATTGTCTCTATAAATTTAAGAGTGTTCTTACTAAGAAAAGTAAGAAGGGCACAAGCAAGAATGAATACTCCAATTATGGTAGACGTGTCTCAGAAAACATGGTTGAAGCACAAGAATTTCCCCTATAAAGTCATGGAGGTAGACCTTGATGGGGCATTCTCATTCATTATAGTGGATGTAGTGTAAGTTGAAGATATAAGGAAGTACATTTAAAGTGCACTTATAGAGATAGGTCACACAATATTTAAGTCAGGGCGAAGAACATTGTTACAACCAAGGCAATAACAATACTTTTCATGGTACCAATAAATGATAAAACATAATCTAGATGTATGTCAAAGTACTTTTCATACTTCACAAAGGAAGAAGGTTCGATAAGGATTATTTTGATAAGGGTGCCCAATGACTATGGATAAAAGTACATATATGTGTCACACTTTTATAAAGGAAATGGCCAACACAAATACAATTTATCGGCTTTAACCATGTAACAATGATATTTTATATTTTAAATTTTAAAATGATGCAAGCTAATGAAAAGTAGAACTCTTCACGTAGTTTATGTTTATAATTTAAAAAAGAATAAAATTTAATTGGATATACTTTTTTTTATAAATTTAAGAACAAAATTTGAAGTGCTAAAAAAAAATCAAAAAAAGTAACATCAATAGGGCATCACAAAAAAAAAAATCCTCTTATTTTTTTTCTCCAAATAGATTACTTGAAAATCTAGTGCATTGAAAAAATTGATTTTTGATGAATACTTATTTTTAACATATATATTTTTAAGTTGAACTTACTCAAAACGTTATAGTTTTCATGGGATTTCAACTTTAATATAAATTACATCCTCTTGGAGAAGATTATCTCCTCTAGTGCACCATATATTTTAAAAAAAAAATCAATATGTTGTAATATATATTTTGTATTTTCTAATCAATCTCATGTTTGATTATATAAACATACTTACAATAAGTTAAAAAAAATAGATCAAAATATATGAAAAATGGATTTTCAACTTCCAACTCTACAAAATGGTATTTTCATATTTTCATGAAACTACCCTTAGTTGGAGAAATTCAAAGTTGAATTTTTTTTTGAATTTGCCTCAAAAGAGGGGTTAAGTTGCCACATAGGCAGCCACATAGACACTTTCAAGTGAAGGGGTTTCGACCAAAACTCTCTTGACCAAAAGGGTTTCACTCAAAAATTTACACATAAATCCAACTATGATTCAAAATTTTAATGGGAAAATTTTTATTTTATATTTTTGGGTGAAAGAGTTTTTCTTGAAACTGTATATGCCACATGGTTTCACGCAAAATGTTTCACCTGAAACCATTAGGGAAAAACTATTTCACTTGAAAATATTTTGTTGGTTGAAAGTGTGACACAAATATGTTCTTTTACCACTATATATACCTATAAAAACCCTATAGAATCACAAAATATGTCATCAAATTCATACTAAGGTTATATGGGAAAGCACAATTTCCCTCAAAAAAAAGGGTATAACCAACAACAAAGTGTCTAATCTCACTAGTGCTACCTAAAATAGTAGGAGCTTGAAGGTAACTAAAGACAAGGAAAAATATAAGGAGGATAAAAATAAATATTTAAATGCAATAAATAAACCCTTGTACCTCATTTTTATTTGGTCCTCCCATTGAGATGAATTGCACCTACTAATCCACTTGATGTGCTCTTTATGATGGATTAATGGTGGAATTTGGTTGTTTAGTGATCCAAAAACATGATTTTAGGATTAGGATGGATGATAAAATGGATAGAATAAGGATATCATAAGAATATGTGATATGAAAAAGGGAAACATAAGAATAGCATGAAAGTGGATAATCAAATAGAATGGGAGGTCTCCAATCTATAGATCTTTTTTTTGTTACTGTCATAAAAAACCTAGATGCTAACCCTCATATTAAGAAGACATATGGATATCTTTTGGCCGTCATGTGGATATCCAAGCTTCCTCTACTATGTAGGCATATAAACTACCACAATGAATTTCTCTAAGAATTGCAGGGAAAGGTGATACTATCAAGGTGCATACTTCATGATGACTTTGATATCTCCTTATGGGAATGAGAGGGTTTCAATAAATAAAATAAACTTTCCTCCTGTTGGATTTACCCCGGGTTCCACATGCATGCTCTTACAAGGGTAGTTGATAATTTTCCTCACGAGCCATACCACCATTTCCAACACTCTTTCCTCGGTTGTAGAAGCATCTTCACGTCCAACTACCCTATGACAATACCTTCAAATCTTAGAAACTAAAACAAAAATAAGCAGATTCACGTTGCATGTATGAAGATCTCAAAGAAAAGTGTCTAAAAGGATTGAATCTCCATGTTCTTCTTTCCAATATGATGCTCGAAAGGCTTTGGTTGTTATCATAACATACAAAAATGTTATGCAAAGAGTCGTAATATGATAAAACCCTAAAGACTCGACCTGTTCTCGTTAAACTCAAACTTTCATAAGGAATTCTCTCCAAAATTTGATGCACGTAGGATTGACAAAGTCAAGGCACCTTAGAGTCTTAGCAAGTCAAAATTCTAAAAGACACCTTGTTAAGCCTTCTTTTCTTTTCAGAAATATTTTACCTCCTTTTCATGGCCTAATAAACTATTTGGTGTAACTATTTAGACCAATTTTCAAAATAGGTTAACATATGACTTATGCCCTTGAACACAAAAAAAAATCCTTGTTAACCCTTACCTTTAAATACATTAATTCTTTTTTTAAAATCCTAAAACAAGACTACGTGCCTTTTTAAATAACCCAATCAATTTGTTTAATAGGCTATTTTGAACCAAAGGAGTAAAATAGACTAACATTTTTGGCAACTTCCGAGGGGTTTTTCTTGCTAAAACTTATAATACTAATATCCTTGCATATCCGTTGGGTGCAGGAGTCAAGGATACCTGAAACAAACTGAGAACCAAACTTGAAAACCAACTGTCAACACCTCAAGAACAACCACTAGTACATAAACAACAATAAACTATTGAAAAAACTATTAAAAACTGCTTATAAATGACCACAGTTGGTCACATGACCACTAGTAGTATATTGCCAGTCATATATAATGTGACCAGATTGATGACTAAACTAGTTTTAGTCATTTATTGGTTGTTTTGATTGATTGATTTGGTAGTATATTTATTCATTGATTTAGTCATTCGTTGTTGTGATCTGGTCACTTATTTAGTCACTTTTTTTCCACTAATATATTTAGTCATTGATTGTTGTAATCTAGTCACTTATTTAGTCACTTTTTATTCACTGATATATTTAATTGGCCACTTATTTAGTTGTTGATTTAGTCATTGATTGTTGTAATTTGGTCACTTATTTAGTCATTGATTGTTGTTAACTAGTCACTTATTTAGTCATTTTATTCATTGTTCATTGATTTCTATCAATTGGTAGTATATTAGTCAATTTAATTATTAATTGATGTCAATTAGTAGTATAGTTAGTCATTTTAATTGACTAGGATTTAAGCATAAAACACATAAATACACATCAATCATCAATTGCACACAATAAGATAGTCATTAAGAAGGAAAAATCGGTGAACTTTATTAATAAAAGAAAGGTGTTTTAATTACAGCTTAGAAATAGAGTATTACAATTGTTATTTTCAGTCACAAGACTAAAAATTTGAGTGACAATATTTCATAGAAATGATTACAAGAAAGAAACTTCTCCAAAAAACTTATGCAATGATGGAAATGCATGCTTGAAGCCCTTCAAAGTGAGAACATGCCCCTTTCATCTCTTAAAACTTCTACAACATGGGTAATCTTCCTGGAGCAAATTGTAATGTGTAGAACCCAAGGAGAGTGTTGATAGTGTCTCATATATGAATCTCTCTCCTTTAATGTAGTCAACAATAATCCAGCTAGAATCTTTCCTCCTTTATATGCAACATGCCATCTGATATGAGCAACAGGGTGTTTCCTTTTCTGCCATGAATGAAGCTATGCCTCAATACAACCAACAAAATTACTATTAGTCTCAATTCAAAAAGAATAAAAGTACATTGTATATTGCAAGTTTACAAAATTCCAAACACAACAGAAAGATAAATCAATTAAAAAATTGTAGCCTTGTCAACAAATTCCTTAAACAAAGTGTTCAACATAGGCCTGAAATATGCACATTGAACCCTTGATTTTAGAACCTTGTTCAAATTTTAAGAAAGGTGATATTCTCAAATTAGAGAATGAAGTTGACATTATAGAATGAAGGATATCAACACTAACCAGACTGGAACAACATTATCAACAAAAATTTCCTGGAAACCAAGCCCAAGAATGTCATCAGACTTAATTAGACAACAAAAATGTAAACCTTAATTCATGTGTTGTCTGAGTAAAGAACTACACCATGGAAGAATCCATTTATACATATATTCCAAATTAAGTTGATGATAAAATATCTTTGATATCCAACTGGGAAGCCTTACCATCCAAAATTACTAACTTGATGTTTCACAACAAGTTTCCCAACTATGACATCATCTTTACTTAAGAAATCGGATATTGATCCACTGCCATATTGAATCTCATAGGATTCTCCTTCACAAACAAAAAATGATATATATTAATTTTTTACCAACTTCCTTAATATCCCCATGTAAGCAGACTAAAGTAAGTGAGGTTCAGGGTTTGAATTAGAGTACCATCTTCTTGGTATGTGCTTGACTTTGATGACTTGTATCTTGAATTAAAATAGCAAGCTAGTTGCACTATAAAATCACTGTTAATCATTGTTACACAAATAGCCACAAAATCCTATTTAATTAAAATAATCCTTCTAGATATTTCAGTTAATTTCTAAGAGAGCTAATTTCACTATCCAAATAGCCATCAATCTATTTACTATATATAATTTCCCATAATTCATAATTTGAATGTAATGAAACTAACCATAATTACCAAATATTTGACACCAAAATGTAGTACAACATGAATTGTTTAAAAAAATGCCTCAAAGAGATGTCATCTCATGGAATGAAATGATATGATTGTAGAATGTACACAAAATGGATTTTGCAAGGAAGCTCTCAAAATATTTGAATTAATGAAGCACTCTAGAACATTGACATTGTAAGCTTTGCTTTTGTTTTAGATGCATGCAGTCATGCAAGTTTAGTGGATGAGGGCTTCACATACTTCACACGTCAATAACCCTTATTGCATTACATATATAGTTGATCATTAGGTATGCATGGTTAACCTTCATGCCCATGCTAGCTATCTTGAGGACACCCCAAACATTATTACTGAGATGCTAGTTAAACCTTTGGTTCCTATGGATCATATATGAATATATGCTAAGTATTCCAGCAACATTGCTTTTTTAGTTGGATCCTAAAAATGTTGTAACTTATGTTCTTCTCTAAAACATTTGTGCAAAAGTGGGCAGGTGTGGTGAGGTTCAAATAGTAAGGAGATTGATGAAAGATAGAGGAATTAAAAAGATACCTTCATGTAGTTGAATTAAAGGGAATAAAATGGTACATGCTTTTTTGTGTAGGAGACATATCACATCCACAAACATGGGAGATCTATGCAAAATTGGAGAAATTATCTTGGAAAATGAAGGCAGCAGGGTATTTCCAAATTCAAGACTTTTACTCAATGTTGTGGAATAGAAGAAAAAAGAATCATTTATCTGCCACCATAGTGAAAAGATAGCAATTGCATTTGGTTTTTTAAACATGGCCCGTGGTACAACTATTAGAGTTTTTAAGAGCCTTCGAGTATGTTCTGATTTTCACACTGCATCTAAATTCATCTCGAAGATTGTTGTAAGAGAAAATGTTATGAGAGATGTAAACCATTTCCATCATTTTAAACAAGGACAATGTTCTTATGGAGAATATTGACGATGCTAAATGAAACAATCTGAAAAATAGGCTTACACTATAATAATGTGCACTACATCAGATATCTAGTAATAACAAAGGGACATCCATCAAAGCATAATAGCAGGGATTTTTTTTGTCATATATTGTAGTTACAAGTGCCTTGCTAGACATACATGAAAATGTGGAAGCAATATACACAAGGCAAGCAAACTATTTCAAAAAAATGCCTCAAAGAAATGTGATATTTCTTTTTATAGTTTAACCGCAATACCTCACCATTTTGACATGATCCTTGTGGTGATGTGAGATGTTACCGCTACACCGCACCATTATTGCTCAACCTTCATAGTAATGCGGGATGTTACTGCTACACCACACTGTGTCTTATTGGCTCTTGCAATGATGTGGGAGAATTATTTGAGTTACCACCATATTGCATATTTATTGCTTGGCCTTCTTGGTAATGCAAGATGTTACCATTGCACTACACTATGTCTTCTTGGCTCTTGTAGTATGGCGGTATTATGAAACTTTTCACAAAAGTCTTATGAAACTTGGCATGACCATCTACTACCTTGACACAAAATTCTTATGAAACTTTTCAATATTTATGGGCACCTTTTAAATTACATTAAGATCTATAAGGAAACTACCCTATAGGGATAACAGTCCCAAGAAACATGGCAATGGTTACACCAATAAATAGTTAACTAGAAACCATGAATTTTCAATGCATAATGGAGAATATACAGAGAATTAAGTTAGTGAGAAAACATCCTTGGAGAATTGTCATCAAAAGTATGAAAATCTAAGAGTTTTTAGTAGAAAATCATATACCCTCAAAGACCTAACAGTCATAATAGACCTAGTGATAGCTTTTAGAGTCATAAGAATAAATTCATAAGAGAATAGATGCAAGAGCATGAAAAGACATTGAGATGGAAGGGTAGTTGGTAGAGTTGAAGAATCAGACCTGTAGTGAGAAGGTAGGGAGAACAAAGTAATTTACTGTCAAGAGCATCATGGTAGTTTCTCAGGGGACTATATTTGGGAAAGGAGAGAACTTAGTGACAACATTACCATCAAAACAATAAGGATACTCAAAACCCTACCAAACCCTAGGGCCTTTTTCATCACCTTGTAGAGATTTCAAACATGCATGAAAATATTTCATAGAGACTAAAATCATCTCTATTTTTTATGATCACAAAAAGTAACAAAAAAATAGATTTACAAGTGATGAAAAGAAGTACATGGAAATTATATTATGCTGAATTTATTTAAAAAAAAAAAAAACTTAACCATTAACTATCAAATACAATCTAACAAAATACAAATAGACAATGAAATATTACGATTAACAAAATGATAATTTTAACAGTTATCTTAAGGTAGACAAAAAAAAATTGTGCAAGTGAAAAATACTACTCTTAGATTATTCTAAACAAATAACATTTTCAAGTAACAGTTTTTTAGATCCATCTATTTGTACAAAAATCAAATCAAATCTACAACGATCTCAAAGATCTGAAGGTTTAAAAATATAATATTTTTAGATCTATTCTTGGGTGTATCCTACAAAAGGATGGGTCATCACCTCATTTATACTTGGATGTGGAACTGCCTTTGTTGTTTCTATAAAATCCAAAATAGGCCTAACAAATGCTAGAAGAAATAACCCTATAAACACGCAAAAGGAAAAGCTAAATCAGTAGTAATTTACTAATTTTCATTCAACTTCTTTGTAATAATTTTAAGCACCTGATTCTATTGTACTTTAAAGATTTATAATATGAAGTTTAGTTATTCAAATAGCTTAAAATAATTTTGAGTTATAAAACTGATAAATAGGCTTTAGCAATTAAAAAAAAATCCACTTCTAAAATTTTAAATATCTTTACTGTATCTATTTATCATTGTTAGAGAGTTGCAAACTGTGAATTGTCCCCTATCCTATAGGACTGAGAAAGGAAGAAGACTATTAAACAGTGATTAAATCATAAAAAATAGTCCAAAAAAAATGAAAGTTGTTGTCAAATGGTGACAAAGATTTGTCCTCTAAGTCATTTGCACATGGTGATTGAGAACACAGTGAGTAAGAAGTAAAAGAGCATTGGATCATAGCATTGCAAAATGGTCATGAGTTATGCAATGAAATTCACTATTCTTTTGATCACAAAGGATATTGAGATAATAACCACCATACTAATGTGCACAGAGAATGTTCATGGAGTGCAAACTTCCTTACAAAGAAATTACCATAGCAGAGTTTGAGGTGAATTTCACTTGCTATTTTATGTTGATATGGATATGTTCTAACCTGTAGTTAATTGTTGTAGCATAACAGATAGGCTAAATAGGTTTTCATATACCATTGTTTCAAATTCTAAATTTTTATACCTTATTCTAGGAGCAAATCATAGGGGGAGTCTATACATAAGACACCATTGTTTCAAATTAAAAATTGTTGGCCCTTTCACAATTGTTTGCTTCATTTATTTGATCTAAGACAACCTGTTGTATATAATATGCTCTCAAAATCATAGTAAAATCCTTTATTCTGGGATGACTGTTTAGAATCTTTCCCATCATAAAAATGAACAAAAGCATCAGTCATTAACCTGAACTTTGCAAGAGTTTCATCAAATTCTACTTTTCCACTCTCTTTTCCATTCTGAATTTTATTCCTAATTTCATCCATGAAGAAATTCCTCAGCCTGTAGATCTTTTTGTTAGCCATAACTTTACTAGGTTTCGAGGATAGCTTTGAGTTTTTATAGTTAGGAGGGCAAGAAGATTGATGAACGGATTGTTTGGCGGAATACATTCATATGAGATGTATGCCAGATGGATATATTCCACCAAGAAATCTAACTAGTTGGATAAGTGGGTCAAGATTCAAGGTTCCAAATCTTCCTGAAGTGAGCCAATATAGGTTGACGACTCAATAGAGAAGTATTTAAGAAACGATGAGTCTTACAATTCTAAGGAGGCCCCATTTTCCATTGAACTTTAAACTGAATGGTAAATTTTTTTGACATGGTGACATATGGGAACAACTCCACCAGAAGTGAAAAACAGGCAGCAAAGTAGAAGAAATGTTATGTAAAAATTATAGAACAATTGAGGTGTTTAAATACTATCAAAACCAACCTAAACATTACACCATGTATGCCAAAAATGTTGGTTGTTGTAGTGGCCCAAGTTGGGATCGAAAATACCCAATTTATTATGCATGTCATACCATGCCTCTTGCTTATCAAATGTCCAATGTAATGGTAATGTCCTATCTTTATCATATGTCATCTCAACCATATTGAAATCCCCACAGATAACCCAAGTGGCAGTAGGAATTGGATCTACAATTCATTTCCACAAAATAGATCTCTCAACAACATTATTAGAAGCATGAACATTTAAGATTCCAAAAGAATGATTGTGACATTTAAAAGAATCCAGATTACATAATTAGTGGGATAAAAATCATGGTTGATAATATGTGGAAGCCACCAAGGAGAGAGAAATATGACAACCCCTTCATGTCCAACATCGTGATTGTTGTAGAAAATAGTATTGGCATGTCAAATGAAACGACATGCAACAAAAAGCATGAAACCATAAATCTTCACTTCATGTAAATAAAAAATGTCTAGAGTTGATTTATTCTAATGAGTAGCATGTACAAAATATTTTTGGAGAGGTCAATGAAACCTTAGACATTCCAAGACAGAAAAATCATGGGTGAGAGTCGAGCATATCCTTGTTATCTAACTCTTGGAGAATGGAGTAAAATCATACATAAACTCTAGGGAGAAAAAAACTCAAATGAATGTTGGGTAATGAAATCCTCTATTTCTCAATAGCATACTTACCCTCCTCTAACCACCAACAATGGTTGTGGGACTATCATAAATTCTTTGGTGATAGGGGAGAGAAAATAGAAATTTCTAGTTGTGAAGATAAAATTGATGCTTGTTGCAGTGTCCAAGAAAATATTGATTTAGAGGATGCCTCACTTGAGGGTAGCAAAATCTCTTTCCCCTTATCAGAAGGGTGTGAAACAACTACTAATTGCACCTTGGCAATGAAATAATTTGAAATGGGTTTTTTTTTTGCTTGCACCTTGCTAGTGTTGGCTTTTTTTTCCTTTACATTAACATTGTATTTTTTCTTAGATTATGAGGTAGGAGCCTCTGTAAACCACTGAGCCTTAGCCAACCAAGGAGGTGATTTGACCCAAGGAACTTCTTGTTGATGTTATAGCAACTTCAGGCTCCTTCTTCCAGCCTCAAGTCAAGACATAAAATTGCATATAGCCTATTGGCTATCTATTTTATCGATATAATTAAATTGAAGAGGCGCTTCACTTGGCAACAATATAATTTCTATTTGGGCTGACCTTCCTTGTAATTCACATCTTTATTTGTAATTGTATTTTTGTATTATGGCCGACCTTATTCATGAAGAGGTGTGACCTCTCTCCCTAGGTGTATATATACGAGATCATTTCACTCCATCAATCATGAAGTGAAGTTAGTCCTTATCCATCTACAAGTATGAGTTTCTTCTTCAGCTATGCGAATTCGTCAAGGAGTGCGTATTATTTATGAGTGTGCATCAAAGTGTGGTGCCAGTTATTGGCCTTCTGATTGGCCTCATTATAAAGAGATTTATTGCCATTATTCAATATATGAGATACATTTTGTTGTTGGGTTTTTCCCCTCAAGTTGGAGGGTTTTCCTAGGGTATATTGTTGTGTTATTTGTGTTCAAGTGTTCATGGTTCTATAATTCTGCTTATTCTATATCTGATCTTAAAATAACAACACTTTCAAATGGAAATCCTTAATTTTATGCTTGGTGGATTGATGTCAAAACCAAGTGTTGGACAAATTGAGGTAGAGCAGCTACTAGGTGTGATGAAGGTTTCCAATTTGAAAGTCAACTAACTCTTTCAAATATTTAGATAAATTAATCTCAACACAAACACATTTTATGAATGAGTTTGTTATATCCTATCAAGCTCCAGATGAATAACCTTACCTAGAGAGGAAGCAATGGGATGCAAAAAGTTACAACATGGAAGGGGCAAACCTGAAAATTCAAGCCAAACTAGCTCATGGAGTTTCTTCTCATTTGAGACTATGAAGTCTCGAGTCTAGGGTTGAAACACCAATAAGGAAGAGAAAAAATACCAAGGGTTGTGCTTGAGGATAGCCTCAAAAAAGAAAAAAAGAAATAACCCCTCGGTGAGGTTCTAAACAACATCAAGTTGGAACCCACGTGGGGCCTAGTGCTTGTTGACCCATTACCAAAGCATGTTTTTAGGGGGATTTCTCTTGACAAAATATCCTATGAAAGTGAAATGATCTAACCATCTAAAAGCACTATCAAATTCAAGGATGGGTAAAACCACATCCATTGGAGATTCAAAATGTGTACCTCGTGACATACCTTTGAGACAAATTTTCATGGACACTTGCTCAAAGGAGCCATTTTGCAAAGCCACCAAATCTTCAAAACCAACATGAGCTTTTGGGTTGAAGTCGTTTGAGGCCATATAAAGGACATACTATAAAATACCATAATAAATTCAAGAGAATAAAGAGTTTATTACATCAAAGGTGTGAAGTGACATAAGGGAAGCCAACAAATATAGAAAAAAAAATAAAAAATCTTGTAGAGTGCAACACGCCTATTCTAGAAAAAACACAAACCCTAGCAATATGATAATTATTTATCTTACCTTCTATATTACATCATGGTTGATAAGATCACATTTTTATGGAGGTAGTGGAACCAAGAACCTCATAGTGGATTCATATGCACGATCATTTCTTTCCCTACCCAAGGATTTTATGGTAGAAAGGTTTGCGACATGCAAGGATTTCATGGACAAATAACACAAGAATAAAATGAAAGAACGATTAGAAAATAATAAAGAAAATTCCCATAAAAATGGATTATTCTAAAGGTGTCACAACAACAACAAGATACATACACATCTACAGTTAAGAGATCAAGAAGATTGATGAACAGATCCATAGGTTTCCAAATAAGATATTCAAAAATACAATAAGTGTTAGGGGTTGAAGAGTTGCAAAATAAATATCTTGTCTACTCATCCAAAAGAAAATTTCCAACTACATCACCATAGGAAAAAAACCAGTAGCACAAAGAGAGAAATCCCCATCCAAAGAAGCTACATAGGAACTACTTGTTGGAAGTGGTTGTCATTGATGTCAACATTTGGTGAATTTTTGTGGTTGTCATTTATGTCAACACTTGAGACTATTGTATGTTTGAAATTTTGGTTGTCAAAAATTAAGAATATTGTTGTGTATTCTTGGGAAAATTGTTTTAATGCTGGTTGGTATTGGTTTTCATTATTGACAACATTCAGTTTGGGTTGTCATTGATGCATGATGATGTGTTATTGAAGTTCATGGTTAGATGTCATGCTTTGTTTGATGTCATGTAAAGAGGTATTGTGTATGGTTGTTGTCAGTAGATTTATTTTCATGATGATTTATTAAGATGGGGATTAGAAGCATTAAGATGAGGGTTAGAAGTATTTTTGATGGTGGAGAGATGTTGTTGATGACCTATAGTATGTTGTATGCTCTCTCCTATTGTTTATAAAGATTTATGTGTTTCTACAAGTTTTTTTTTCCTCCGCAAGTTGATGAAAAGATTGTGTTCTAGGAAGTTGCTATGAAGACTATTTGGAAGAATGCTCTGCATTCATCCATTGTTGGAGATATGGTCTTGTAGTTTGGGATTTAGTTTTTGTACTCTGTGGATATTCAACACATATATTTTTAGGTAACAAATGTTGTTGAGGAGGTTTCTATTAATTGTAGAAGGTTGGACGTGTTGTTGGGTTTCTAGACCAATTTGGGAAATGCTCAACATTTCTTCGCATTGATATCTCTCCTCCTGCAGCTTGGTGAATGTGCTCTCCATATTTGTGTAGTGTCTCGATTCAAAATTCATGTGTTGAAATGGTTTGAAAGTTGATCTCCTAATGTTCTATCTCATGGTTATGTATTTTGTGCATCTGGGGTGAAGTATTATGTTCCTATTGGGGTCGTGGTAGTTGTTGGTGGCATAATAGTATAAAAGAAGACTTTGGAAGTGTTGTTGGACGTTCAAGGAACATCCCTTTGTGATTCGCACATTTTTGGTTGATTTCTTTTGGTATTGCATTATGTTTGAGTTGGTCTTCTAGGTAATTTGTGGATATTTTATCGACAAGGATTGTCATCTTGTTTGTGCTATGTGCTTGAGGGTTTGTGCTAGCATATGAAGTTGTGTTAAGGTGGATTTGTCCTAACCTAACTTGTTGAGGACTACATTGACTCAATTTAATTGGAAGTATGTTTTCGAGCTGACTAATTATGTGTTTCACATTTCATCTACATGTTTCCTTGTCAACTTAGGTTGATGTGCACCATCGTGTGAATTGTTTGGAATCACATTAGAAGATATAATAAAAAAAAAATTGTCCTCTCTATCCCCTAGATAGGACCACACTATGTTTTTGTGGACAACTTGTTGAAATCATTGTTTATCTTTCTTTTGGCCAACCTAATTGATGTTGTGTGTGTTAGGAAATGTTGCATTTAACCCACAATCTTAATCCATTTCTTACATAACCCATGAGAGATAAACATGCATACAAGCTTCCAAAATGCATAGATCAAATAGAAAAGCCACAAGATAACACAAGATATACCTTGGGAAAAACCAAAACTCCAAAAGCATCCATACCTCTAAAGCATCAAGCCCTCCAATGCATTCCCATGTGTCCAAGCATGAATCCACACATCCCATGCCATGCTTCAAAAATTCACTCCTCAAGAATACTAAATAATGATAGCCAACCTAAACCACTACATATGTGTTTGCTTTTATAGACACAAGCTCACACAAAATACAACTAGTGGTAAGGTAAAACCATGTACCACAAAACCATGTGAATACAAAACCACTAACCCCTTATTTAATATTAGGTACTAAGACATTACTTTATTTAATGTTTTCCCCAATATTAAATTATTATGACATGTCTCCCACACATTAAATAATAATACAACATTACAATACAACATCAAGTCGTCCCTAAATAAGTACCTAGTGTGATTATCCAGACCACCAAGGTGCATCACAACTAAATAATTGTTTAATTACAATAATTTAATAAATCATTTTATGCAATGGTGTAAAACACCATATCCCAACATTCCCCCACTCGTTTTATACATTGCATAAGGGATCAATACATGAAATACATCATCATAGCCATACATGAAATCACATGAATCTGTAACATGCTCTCATGCTCCATCAAGATACTTGCAATAAGAACAAAGTGACGACCATCTCAAGCAAGAACTCCTCTCATCCTCCAACATGCCACCTATGGAAGAAAAGGAAAATCCAAGGTGAAGATGCACCAATCCATGAGCACAAGCATCAAATCCAAGTGATAACAAAGTCTCTAACCAAGTTGTTGTCAATTGAAAAAACCCACACGAACGGAAATAGCATCCACAACACATGCTAATACATCCAACCATCCATACCTCCAAGGTATTAATACATCAATAAAATCATGCCAAGAACATATGCAACCCATAAACCATAATCACAAGCTCCCTGTATCAAACCTATCAATGAATAACATACATATTCAGGAACTCCCACTATATAGGTAATGCCAAAGCATATCAATTCTATCAATCAACACTATATCAAGGTGTGAAGCAAATCAAAGAATGAAGTACCAAGAATAATAACAATGATCCACGCATGCAACCCAAAGAGCTGCATAATATCTCACAATATATTGCCACCATCCTCCCCAAACATAAGCATCCAGGAAGGAACCATGAAGAGAGAAACATGTAAACCATAATATGTCCTCCTACCAACACCTCAAAAGTGTATTGTTGGGTCAAGAATGATCTCCTACCAACCTCAAATGAAAATCCTCAACAACATCTATAACACTCAATCTCATAGACCAAGTACAATATATGAATCAATGTAACAATACCAACATGGATGTAGGCCTCTCTAATTAAGAAGATCAAACTCATAGTAACCATTCCCAAAACTGGAAATGAGACCATAAGCCATCTCCTAATAATCCTCATCGAAGAATTATATCATAAACTCAAATGCACGAGGAGATAACATCCCTCAAAATGAAACCTCCAGAACTAGCTATCCATAGCTCAAGATCCATATCTATGAAAGATAAAGCATATAAACGCATGCTAAACCATCCTCAAATGAGTATCCATAATCAATCACCATGAATCAACTCAATCCCATGAGAAACACAACACAAAACATAACACATATGAAAGATATAATGGGAAAATACCTCTCAAATAATAACCTATCGAGTAGACCAAGAGTGGGGAATGAGAATGCTCCTCCAGGATAACCAAGTCATCATGACTCACTCCAAGAACAATCTCCTCTATCAGTCCATCATGAACTCATGTCCATACCTAGGTGAAATCTCCTCGGTCTTCCTGTTGAAGCCTCCAAAGAGTAACTGCCTCAAGAAAATGTCTCTAACCACAAGAGAACTCCAACCATCGCCTACATCTCTAAGTATCCTTGATCACTTGTAACCAATCAATCCATTCCAAAATCCAAATGCAACATAGCACCATCATGAAATAATCAAGCAAATGATCAATGTACTCAATATAAAGAGAACTAATATGATCAATGTCAAAGCTCCAACTACATAATCAGGAACCTATCATGACAACATTATCTAACCATCTCCTCCTAGGAGATCACATACACCAATGCAAACATCTTGGTCTCAAGAGAATATATATCATGCTAAAACTCTAAGCTAGAATCAAGAGTAAACCATGAAATAATATCAAAATCACTCTAAACCAAGAAACTATATCTACAATCACATGAAGATAACCATCACCAATGATGCATCCACGTCACTGCCAACAACTCCCACTGAACCGTGATACGAGCTACACATGGCATCATGAAAACCATCTCCTCCATGAAAATCATCCAATTCTACATGCACTCAACTACAATATTAGTAACATACAAGTGAAACCAATATCTCCAAGCCAAGAAGATACATATAATCGCCATCAAAACATCACAAATCAATCCAATCACCGCCAAGTCATAACTATCAAAAAGCTCCCACTGAAAGTGTATAACCAATGAATGTAACAAGCTATCATGACATCGTGATCAAACCAAATTCTACATCCCATCACTTAACTAATCAAGTACTCTAACCATCCATCCTCTCAATCCCAAAACAACATACAATGCACAAATGACCACAAATAAGGCTAACTAATGAAATATGCAACAATGAATCAAACCTGGTGGATATAGATAGTCCACATCCAAGTCATCCCACTAAAAATGAATGAGTTCCCAACCCACACACCTACATAACTCGTAGATCCAACCACTGAAACATGCAAACTCATCATCACATTAGTAACTAAAAACTGAGATATCAAAGAAGATAACAATGTAGACCAAATGACTCAAACACCAAATCAACCCCAGATTTTATTTTTCAAACATTTCCAAAAACAAGTAATCAAATTCAAGGAACCAAATAAGCATCAAGAAGATAAGTACAATCTCCTAACATCAAACCATATCACCACCAAACACCACATACATGATCATGTCATTTCAATGCATCAAATGTACCTGCATACCCTTGACACCATAACCATAGCCATCATTTTACCTACACTCAACTATCACCCATACAAGACTCCAAGTATCAAACCATGTCCAACCATGTCCTCAAAATAGAAGACAACCTATGTACCTGTCACCATCAAAGTCTCAACTCTGAAAAACACCTATAAACTTATACCAAGAAGCACCAATCTAATAATCAGTTATAGCATCATAAATAACATATAAAAATATGTACTCCCTCAAGGTTTCACCTCTCGACTCATCTGGATGCTCACACAATCACACCCTGAATATTAGGATCCTACAAGTGATCAAACAAGTACTAAACATTCCCTACATCACAAACTGATAAAAAATCTAAACCATTGTGTAGTACACTACAAATTCTCTCCAATGCTTAGTTGAAATTGAAAATATGATTCCATGTGCAAAAGATGGCCAAAATCGTGCAAATGAGAACATCTAACTTCAAGGATCCAAAAACATGTCAAAATGATAAAATTAGGGAACCACACCTGTACCACAACAAAGTGCTTGGAACTGGCTTTCCAATGACTACAAGAAATCAAAAATCTGACATGCTAGGCAAAAATTATGCTCATTTGAAAAAAAATTCTCCAATTTGGCTTATAGGGGGTGCACTGATGGTGCCCAGATGGAGCCACCGGAAACCCACCGACAACAGTGGCTGATCGATGGTGCCCAAGCGGTGGATTTGAAATCCACATAAAATATGATTTAATTTTTAAAAAAAAATTGTCACCCCTTGTGGGCGGACTCAACTGCTTATGAATTTCAACATATATATTTTTTAGGTCAATGGAATTTCATTTACCAATGGATTTTAAAATTTTAATTTTTTTTTTTAAATTATTTTGGGCAGTTACCAACCATCCCTTGTCGGACAGGTGTCGGACCGGCAACTCCGTTGATCGAGGACGTGCTGACTAGAAGTCTAGACAAGGTCTACCAACTAGCAGTACCCTACGGTACTGTTAGCACGATAGGGCCGTGCAGTGGGTTGTGGGTGGTACCCATAAAAATCTTTTTAATTTTAATTGTTTTAATTTTAATAATGATTTTCTAACTTCACCTTTTATTTTGTAGGGTTAATAATATTTTCAAAAATATCCCCAAGGACTTTTTTTCTATGGAAAAATAATGACAAGATTTTTATTTTTTATTTTTTGCACATATGCTATATTTGGGCAAATTGGCCTTTTTGCTAAAAAGTTTTTCCTTTTTTTCAACTTTTCCAAAATAGGTTGAATTTTATGTCAAAAATCATCTCTTAGCCATCTTGAATCAAACCATGAGGTCCATTTTGTCTCAAGTGGTCATCTATGAAATTTCCCCTGCAAAACCCTCATATGCAAACTCAAACCAATAAACCTTTTTGCACCCAAATTTGGAAAACTTCAGATCTGCAATAAACCCAACAAATATTGACAACCCAAAATCCCAAATCTGCATACAAACACTTGCAACATGTGTTCCATATCTTGTAATTCCTCAAACCCTACATGCATGTCCATGGCTTCAACTTTGCAAAAATTGTCAAACTAGGGTTATAAAAAAAATTCTTCAACCATGAAAGCTTTGATACCACTTGTTAGGAAATATTGCATTTAACCCACAATATTAATCAATTTCATACATAACCCATGAGAGATAAACATACATACAAGTTTCCAATATGCATAGATAAAATAGACAAGCCACAAGATAACACAAGATATACCCTGGTAAAACCCTCAAGAGGCAAAAACCCAGCCTCCAAAAGCATCCATACTCTATCATATTATTTAGTAATAAACCAATACAAGAGTTACAATAAATACCTCTGAAGCATCAAGCCCTCCAATGAATTCCCATGTGTCCAAGCATGAATCCGCACATCCTATGCCATGCTTCACAAATACACTCCTCAAGAAGACTCAATAATGATAGCCAACCCACTCAGCAAACCTAAACCACTACATATGTTTTTGCTTTTATAGATACAAGCTCAAAAAAAATACAACTAGTGGTAAGGTAAAACCACATACCACAAAACCATGTGAATATAAAACCACTAACCCCTTATTTAATATTGGGTACAAATACATTACTTTATTTAATATTTCCCCAATATTAAATTATTATCACATGTCTTCCACACATTAAATAATAATACAATGTTACAATACTACATCAAGTGGTCCCCAAATAATTACCTAGTGTGATTATCCACACCACCAAGGTGCATCACAACTAAATCATTATTTAATTGCAATAATATAATAAATCATTTTATGCAATGGTGTACAACACTATATCACAACAGTGTGAAGTTATGGAGGATATAAATATAAGATCAAATCAATTGCAAGCGTGGAATGGAATTGAATATCTCATAGAGGAAGTGTGAAAGTGTGTGGAAGATAGATCAAATGTGCTTTAATGCCTCAGTTAACAGAGTGTATTGTTGACATGTTTTATAAATTATTAACTTTCATGTATCATGCTCTGAGATAGTGAATCTCATCAAGTCCTTGTATCTTGCCTTGGAGTTGTACACTTTAGTCTACAAGTCATTTGTATCTTTCCCTAAGGTTGTGTGCCTTAGTCTGTAAGTCTTTTGGCTATGATCCTTATTTTGTAAGTAGTGAGCTTCATATATTATGAGTTAACTCTCACAGTGGTTTTTCCCTTATTGGTTTTTCCATATAAATTTGGTGTCATCTTGTGCATGTGTGTTCCTTTTTTCTATCTTTCATTGTTGTTGATTTGATTAAGGGTTGAATTGTTGTATCTTTCATTGTTCTTGATTTGATTAAGGGTTTAATTTTTATATCTTTCATTGTTGTTTATCTACTTAAGGGTTTTTGGTTTGATCAAGAAGTTTGAATTGTGTTGAGGATCTTAAGTTTTAGAGGGGTTTAAGCTTTTGAAGATATTGATTCACCCCCCCCTCTCAGTATCTGGTATGTTCAACAAGTGGTATCAGATCCAAGTTCCTCTAAAAAATCTTAACTGCTTGAGGTAAAGGTCTGGGATGGCACATGATGGATCATATAAGGGTCCTAGGTTTGATGGGACTAGTTACAATTTCTAGAAATCAAGAATGGAAGGCCATATAGAAATTCTCTAGGGTTTGGTGTTTAGAAATCAATCAAGGATGATTATGTTTCTCCTACTACTCCTCCAAAATATCCTATTGAAATTAAGTTGTATGAGAACAATGTCAAGGCTAAGAATGTTATCTTATGTGGGTTGGTTGATTCAAAACTATTGAAGGTGATGAATTTTAATTCTGCTAAGTATGTTTGGGGAAAACTCAACAACATCTATGAAGGAGATACCAAAGTAAAGCAAGCTAAGATGTATATTTTCAAAAGTAGATTTGAGACCCTAAGGATTACAAAGGATGAAGACATTCCAAGTTATATGCTCTAGGTACATAAAGTAGTTAGTGGCACCACAAGTCTTGGTGGAGAAGTAATACAAGATGATATTGTGGAAATGGTTATAAGATCTCTCCCTAAATCCTATAGTAATAAGGTGTTTGATATTGAAGATTCTAAAGATTTGGATCAATATTCAATAGATGAAATTTTTGGTGCTCTAACTGCCTTTGAAATGAGAGAATTTGACAAAGATGTTCCAAATAAAGAAGCAACATTCAAAGAAAACATAAAGATAGAAAATAATTTTGTTGATCAAAATGATGAATTTAATGAAGTTGAAGCAAACTTTGTAAGAAGATTACAAAAAGGAACTGGAAAATACAAAGGTAAATTACCTTTCAAGTGTTTCAATTGTGGAAGGATTTTTCAATTTGCATCTAAATGTCCCTATAAATAATCTTAAGATGGTAATAAAAAAGATAAGGTTAAAAGAGGTCTCTATTCCAAGGAAAGTAGTTGTTCCTCAAAAGATGAGGATAATGATTCAAATGATGAAACCATATTCATGGCTTTGAAAGACAAAAAGAGAAATACTGGAGAATGCAAGAGGTCTAGTACCTAGCAAGTTGATAAGATTAATGAATGATCAATGGCAGTATGGAGTGATTTTCATGCAAAAGAAGAAAATTCTTGGGTGATTGATAGTGGTTTCTCTCACCACATGACTGGTGATAAGAGAAGGTTCATTAGTCTCAAGAAGGTCAATGGTGGATTTGTTAAGCTTTGTGGTGATGAGTCAGCACAAATTTGTCGAAAGGGTGTTATAACAATTGATGGAAAGAATAGGACTAAAGATGTTCTCTATGTCAAGGGTCTAAAGCATAATCTTCTAAGTTTCAGTTAGATGTGCAACTAAGGATACAATCTTACTCCTAATGTTAATGGTTGTGAGATTAGGAAAGTAGGATTTGGAAGATTAGTTGTTGAAGGAATAAGGACAAGTGGAAATGTCTATCATCTAAAGGAGGCTAATGGAAGAATCTAGTTATTGGCTTAATATTGATAATTTTGGTTGTGGCACAAAAGGATGGGACACATAAATTTTGACAATATGGTGAAGATCAGTTCATCTCATGCTGCAAGAGACATGCCTAAGATAACCAAACCTGCAAACACATTATGCAAGGAAATTTCAAATAGGAAAGCAAACAAGGATAAGTTTCAAAAGTAAGGAATGTTCTACTACAATTCCATTGTAGTTGATTCATACTAACCTATGTAGACCTACAAGAATAAGGATTCGACAAGGTGAAAGGTTGAAAAAAGAAAAAGTGATCCTATGTTACCTTTGTTAGAACAATAGGATCTAGGTTCCTTTCTCTAAAATTTCATTAGAAAGAGAGAAGATCACAAAGGGATAGGATTGACTTTCAATCTTGAGGTGAATCAACCCTATTTTGGGATCTTGGATCTCATCTTTCTTATGAAAAAAATGAATGATTTTCAATATTGGGAGATTATTTTAAATGCATTAACAAACTAAATTATATGACCTAACACTTGAAATGAAAATTTCTATAATAATAAAAATAGAAATGATAGTTTGCATACAGATCTAGGAAGTGCAGAAAATGGTAAACCTACCCAGAAAATTGGGTTTTAGGACCTATAGTAAGACTCATTTTCTCAAGGGTGAATGGGTCATTGTACAGGGTTTTTGCTCACTTCGATAGTCCTCTAGTGCAAGATCTAGGTTTTTTTTCCCTGGGTTTCACTATTGAAAATTCAAAAATAAATTTTGAATCTAAATTTCCATGTCTTGGCAACAATGTTGATAACTTTGACAACTTTGAAAAATTTCTCTTTTGATCAGCTTTCAGTCCTTCTTCACCTATAAATCTACACATACAAAGAGAGAAGAAAAATTGTTTGTTTTTGGGTGAATGGGGGTTTTCCTTATTCAAATGTTGGTTTGGTAATTAATCCTTGATGATGAAACAATGATAAAAGGAAGGAATTGATGAATGAACAAAGCTATGTTACAACTCACCAAACCCTTAATGACTTTCGTTAGAGGATTGAAGTCTAGCACATCTCTCTAAGGTCTGTATCTTGCATGAATTGGCTTGATTGATTGATTGATTTGATGTTTGAATGCTTGAAACCTACATCACAATGTTAGCTCCAAAGCATGACATGAGCACACATAAACTTTGACATGATAATATGATCTTGATTGTTGTTGTAGATGACTAATAAATATTCTCTTCAATGCTCTTGACAATAATATTTTCTCATATGAGGTTTTGCAAAAAGTGTTAGTTTTGAATTGATAAAAAGACCTTGTATTTATAGGTTTTTATCTAATTTCCCAAAAATTAGATTCCACAAGCCGACATTTCCAACTTGAATTTGAATCATTAAAATGCCACCAAAAACATATTAAAAATTGGGTTCTAGAACTTAAAGTGAACCCATTTTCCCTTGGGAGAATGGGTCATAGGACCTAAATCCAAGGCACACAATTTCTAAGGTGTTTAAATTAATGTTGGAAATTGTTTAATATAAGTTTCCCTTTCGGAAAACTAGAATAATAAGGATTTCGAATGCATAATTTAGGTAATTAGAAGCTTAATTAAGTCCAATTAATTAACAGGATGCAAACATAGTGTCAAAATGTAAAGGAGTACATTTTTCTACACTACATTTAGCCCCCACTTTAGTGAGAGTATGATCCCATACCCAAACTCACACTAAAGTAGACAAATAATTCAAGAGGTTTCTAATTGTACAATTGTTAGAAAGATGAGCTGACAAGGATCAAGGAGGATGATCAAACCCCTAGGATCAAAGATCCTATGGAAAACCAACAAAGGAAAAAAGAGACACATGTATGCAGTAGTGACACAAAATACATCATACAATGTCAAAGTTAATGCAAAGAGGGAAAAGGGGTGGATCAAGCTTTGATTTCTTGTCCAAAAGGTATGGATCAAGCCAAGGTTGTTTGTCCAAAGATACACTCACAAAGGCTAGTGCAGTTCGATATACACTAGGTGAGCCCCAAGGAAATATGAGAAACACACAATGATCTCGTGCAATTCGATATACACTAGGTGTACACCCATAAAAAGGTGGAAAATGGGAAAGTAATGCCAAGTCTATAGGATCCCATACATCAACCATACCAAAAGTTATACTCCTTGATAACTTTGATAAGGAGCCACGACATGAACATGATTCACAGGGCTAGCAAGTTGCATTATGCTATACACTCATGGAATAAAATATGGAAAGGTTTAAATGCAATGACGTTAAAAAGATAATCAAAGGGTTTTGTTTAATACATGAGAGGTCTCACCTTAAGGAACATCACACTTGACATCACCACCAAGAGAGGACTAGTCGAGTAACAAAAGATTCACATCTTAGGGAATACTAATCATAGCATTACCACCAAGAGGAATGACATATGCCAAGAAAGGTCACACTCTTGTAGGACATCAAACCCAATGTTACATCCAAGAAGACATGTCACATGAATTAAGAAGACAAAATTTTGAATAAAAGGGTCACACTTCCTAGGAGATGTATTCTATCATCATTAAGAAGGGGACATGTAAACAATGAGTGGGGGACAATATGCCCCCCACTTAAAATGTCGACATACATGCCATGTTGGAATTTTAAGTAGAGAAAGAGGAAGAGAGGATCCTTAAAAGCAATGCATGTCTCCAAAAACTATTTATCCTTTCCCCCCAAGCATAGAGACAAGGACAACCACCAAGGACTATGTTGCTGCCATGAAAAATATGGTTGTACTTAAGATTGTACCACCATGAATGATAATGAGCAAGACACATAAAGATACCAATGCCACATAGTGATGAGCAACATGATAGGATGAAAATTATTATTGATAAGAGGAATTAGGTGCATCAACACAAGGAAGAGCAACAAGATCCTTTTGATGTTGAATTTTATTACTCAAGGTTTGACATTCATTGGTTGAATGACCATGCACTCGATGATATGCACAAAATGAGATTTTTTTGTAGAATTTATTTTGTTTTCTTGGAGGGAGAGATATCAAGAGAGATTGGAGAAGCCTCGACAAGGTACTATCTTGATCAATAGTAGAATATGTTCCTTTTTTTTGTGACATGGATATTTCTTGCTTACTATAAGGTGGCATACATACACAAGACTCTCTAGGTTTAGATTGTGAGATTTTGTACTCTCCCTTAAAGGAGGGTGTAAAATATAATGAACCCAAATCATCACTAATACATGTGTTTGGATATGAATAAATATTTGTTCTAGGAGTGTTTTACGTTATGACATTGATATTGAGAAAAAGGTTTCTTTGATGTGTTCATTTCTTTTAAAGGACAATAACCAAGACCTCTTTTTTGTTCTTGTGTGTTAGGATCTATAGGGACACAAATACTTTGTTCTTCAACACCACATCCTTTTCCATTATATCCAAGTTGTTTTAGAAGCTCATAACCTCTTCCATAATTTTTTTCAATTTCTTTTGGATTTGGTGGCTTCTCATTATCATACTCATCTTGTGTTGATATTATGTTAGCTTCTCTATTTTCCTAATTTGTGTGCAATATTGTATTCTCCCATGAATTTAGGTGTAAAATCTAATGAATCCCAATCATCATCTAATAGTTTCGTGATTGATGAAAAACACTTTCTTCTTCTTGTATTAGTTCCAATTTTGTAGTTGGTGTCAATGTTGTAAGAGGATTTGTCATTATTGTTTCAGTTTGCAAACAATTTTTTGATTGTAGGTCAGCTTTGATTGTGTAAATATTGTTGTTGCAAGTGTACTTCACTAGATGATGTAATGTTGAAGGAATCACATTCATTGTGTGAATCCAAGGTCTACCTAGGAGAAGATTATATGAGAGTTCTTGAGGCATGACATAAATAGGAGTTTGCAATGTAACCTTACCCACTCTAACAGGTAATGTTATCACACCCAGTAGTTGTTTTCCCGCATTTTCAAATCCACATATAGATAAATAATCTAGTTGAATTTGGCTCTTGTCAACTCCAATATTATCTAGAAGGTTTAGACTACAAATATTGAGCATTGAACCATTATCAATGAGAGTGTGTCTTATGCCAGTCTTGTTAATAACAACCATTATCATCAAAGCCTCATTTTTTTTTGTACTTCTAATGGAGGTAACTCATTTTGATGAAAGGTAATGTCTAATTTTCCTAAGTCCATACCTTGAATTAGGGTTGCTACATCATTTTTTTTCACACTAGGAGGGATAAAAATTGTTGCAAAGAATTTTGGAGCATGCCATGGAAAAGAGGTGATGCTTGAATCAAATCCCAAAGGGAGATCTTAGCAAGAGTGTTACAAAGTTGTTCCACAAGATCATACTCCTTTCTACTATGCAAAGGAAAACAAGGAACACTAGGAAAAATGGGTTGAGGAAGTGGTAATGAAGTAGGTATGGTTTGTGGTTGCCTATTGTTCCTTGTATTATATATGTTAGCAATGATATTATAACTCAGTTGTTTTGAAATATTGTTACTAGTGAGTTGCCTTGCAAAGTTTAAGATAGCACCTAGAGGTTTTGGTTGGTGTTGAGGTGGTCCTATGATAAGAAGTGGATTATGAGATGACTTGGGAGATCCAATAATTAGAGGACTCTTAGGAGGTCTAATAATTAGAGGAATCTTAGGAGGTTGAAAAGGAATCTTTGGTGGTCTAATGATTAGAGGACTCTTAGGAGGTCCAAGAGGAGTTTTTGGAGGTCCTATAATCAAGGGGGGTCTAAAGGATACTTATGCATTCATAACCTTAGTGGATGTGACTTATGAAGGTTGACTTAGCCTCTTCATCTATACTATATTTCAAAAGAAATCCATCTATGATATCATCTTCATTTGGAAAAATATCTTCCCAAATGGGAGAAGAATTGGAAGAGGGACAAACAAAATTCTCATGATTCTGAATGATTGTATTTTCTTTCACCAAGATAACTTCGTCACAAGTAGGAGAGGTATTGGGAGATAAATAACTATGGTTTTCATGATTATCCATGATTTCACTCTCTTGCACCAAAGCATTCTCACAAGTGGGAGATATGTTAGGAGATGAATGGAGACTACGCAAGGTGATGTTAAGAATTGTGTCGCGGATCTCATTCTCTTGCACCATAATATCCTCCCAAGTGGGGGGGGTAGGGGGAGAGGGACAAACCAAATTCTCATGATGCTCAATGATTGGATCTTCTGACACCAAGACACCTTCATCACAAATAGGAGAGGTATCGAGAGAAGAAAAATTCAGATCATCGATGAAGCTAAACCTCAAGAAGTAGAAATGGACTTAGAAGGGGTCATCAATTTGAAGACTAATACTATTCCAAGGGGAATGGTACAGCTAGAGAGGATTTTTGATCTTGATAGGGTAAAAGATCAGGAGAAGGATGCTAAGAAGGAGTCCATCAGTAGTCAATGTGAAACATACAACATGGGAAGTCAAGATGATATCAAGAACGTCTTTATTGGTAAAGTGTGTACTCCAGAGGAGAGAAAAGGAATCATTGATTCTTGACACTTCAATTATTACACACACCATTCCTCTCAAGCCAAACGTCAAACCATTTAGGAAAAGGAAAAGACCAATTAATGCCTTGTTGGAGCAAGTCATTCAAAAGGAAGTGCAGAAGCTACTTTCAACTCGTATCATATTCTCAGTAAGACATTCAAACTGGGTTGCAAATTTGGTTCTAGTGAGAAAGAAAAATGGGGAGATCATACTCTGTGTTGATTTTAGGAACCTTAACCGGGCCTCGGAAAAAAGATAATTATCTAGTTCCTTTATTGGATGAATTTCTTCAGATTGTCAATGGATCTCAAATGATTTCTTTTCTAGATGGGTATTTTGGATATAACCAAGTCATGGTGCAATATGAGGATAGACATAAAACTGCCTTTACCACTAAGTGGGGTACTTTCGCTTACAGGAGAATTCCCTTTGGGCTAATCAATGTTGGAGCAACATTCCAAAGAGTCGTGGACATTTCCTTTAAGGAAATAATTGGTAAGTGTATAACTATTTATATGAATGATTTGATAGTCTTTTTGAAAAGGCGAGGTGATCATATAGAAAATTTATGCAAATTGTTTCAAAAGTGTAGAGAATTTGGCATCTCCCTTAATCCAAAGAAGTGTATCTTTGGAGTTACTAAAGGAAAATTGTTGGGACACGTTATCTCAGAGAGAGGAATTGCTATTGATCCTAAAAGAGTGGAAGCTATACTGAAGATTCAGCCACCTGCTAGTAAGAAGGTAATGAAATCATTCTTTGAAAAAATTAACTTTGTAAGGAAGTTCATCACTAGATTTGCATAAATAGTCAAGCCATTGAATGCAATGTTGAAGCAAGAAGAAAAATTTGAATGGAGTGCAGAAGCAAAGGAAGCATATGCAAAAATTAAGAGAGTCATTGTTGAAGCTCCAGTATTGGTAAGCCCTAACTATACTAAACCTTTTTACATATATTCATTTGCTTCTGACCACTCCTGTGCTGGTATGTTGACCCAGAAGTCTAATCAAGGGAATGAGCATCCCATAGAGTTTATGAGTTATCCTTTAAAGGATGTAGAATTAAGGCACCCAAGTATGTAAAATTGGGCCTATGCCCTAGTTAGAGCTATAAAGAAGTTCAGACATTATATTCTAAGGAATAAGGTCTTTGCAATATTTCCTAATCCTACAGTTAAGCTATTGTTGATGCAAAATGAATTGGGAGAACGGGGAGCTAAGTGGGTTAACATGTTGTAGGAATATGACATTGAGATTCAGCCCATGAAGTTGGTATGAGGACAAGGGCTAACCAAAACAATGGCTGAAATGGGTCCTGATCTCACAGCTCAGCACTACCACCTTCAAGATATGTCTCCAGGAGATTGGTATGATGATATTATTTACTATCTTTTGAACCAGTAATGTCCTAAACATCTTAATTCAGTACAAAGAAGAGCTTTGTGTTTGAAGAGTGACAATTTTATGATGAAAGGAGTTGTCCTGTATAAGAAAAACCATGAGGTTGTCCACTTAAGGTGCTTGGGAAAGGAAGAAGCTAAAAGAGTGATGGCATTATTTCATGATAGATATGGCACAAGCCATGGATATACACCCTCCATTGCAAATTATATTTTGAGGGTTGGTTATTATTTTCCCACATTATTCAAAGATGCACATAACCACATAAGAACTTTCCATGTGTGTCAGATCACAGCAAGTAGAGAGAAGTATGCAACCCTTCCACTTAAACCAATCATAGAGGTAAAACCATTTGCACAGTGGGGATTGGACTTCATAGGTCCAATCAATCCACCTTCTTCTATGGGCCACAGGTGTATTCTTATTGTCACTGATTATTTTACAAGGTGGACTGAGGCTCTTGCATGCAAACAGTGTACCTCTGAAGTGGTAATTAATTTCATTGAATCAGGTATAATCAATTGCTTTGGGTGTCCAGTTTCTTTAGTTTGTGATAAAGGTCTTGCAATCTGCATTGCTGAAATTTTCTAACTAGGCCTTTGATCATGGAATCATCATCAAGTTTGCATCTAATTATTACCCATAAGGTAATGGTTTGGCTGAGTCTTTCAATAAGAACCTTTTAACATTCATTTGTAGGATATTAGAGAAGAACCCCAGGGATTGGCACACTCAACTTAGATTTTCTCTTTGGGTAGATCGCACTCGACTTAAGACCTCTCTAGGAACTTCTCCCTATCACCTTGTGTATGGTCTAGAGCCAATATTCTTGATCCATTTAAAGATCCCCACTTTTTTTTCATTAATGAATATTATGATGAAGGGGACAAGCGTGAAGCCCACCTGGCTGAACTGTTACACCTTGAAGAGAAAAGAGGTGAAGCTTTAGAAAAAATTGCTAAACATCAGGGTGTAGTTAAGAGATGGTTTGATAGGAGAGCCAGGGTGAAAGCCTTTAGAATCTCTAACTTGGTTCTCTATTGGGATAAATCACATGATAGGAAAGGGGAGCATGGAAAATTTGACAAACTTTGGCTCGTCCCTTACCAGATTTCAGAGATACTGGGAGATAATGCTTTTCACTTGAAAACTCTCACTGGAGAGGATATCCCACTTCCTGTCAATGGGAAGTATTTGAAGCAATACCTCCAATCCTAAGTTGTTTATAGCTCCTTCATTATAAATAGTTAGATTAGGTTTCCTTTCTTTGTTTTGTTTTTGCTTTGGTTAGGGTAGTTTTTCCTTTTGCTTTTCTTTGTTTTTTTTGTTTTTTGTTTTTGGTTAGATTAGGTTTGCTTTGGTTGGGGTTTTTCTTTTTGCTTTTCTCTTGCTTTGGGTTTTCTTATGTTCTTGTGGGTTTGTTGCATCTGCATGGAAAACATTATATTATCTAGGATTTCTTTGGATATTTCCTTTACAAACTTTAATAATATTTCCAGATTCAGTTGGAAAAGTTCTTTACTTTGGTGTCATGTATGCTTGGAATAGATGGGTTACTGGATTAAGTTAAATCTGGAATGTATTTGGGTGTCATATCTTCATACATATTTTAAATATTCCAAGGTTGTATGCAGTCCTTACTAAGTCTCGTTAAGTGAAAAATCTCATATTTTTTCAACTCCATTGTGGTTCTCAGCCCTGAGTGTGAGCTTCATTGCTTACAAGGTGAAAGGAAAAGTAAAGGATTTTATCAGAATATCAAAAAGAAAAAAGAAAAAAAAAGAGTGAAAAGAGAATCTTGAAAATCAAAACACATATTTACCTTATCAGGAGTATCCTAGTATCTCTACCGGGGCTATGGATGCCTGGTTGGGAGTAGATCTATGCTCAGGAGGACCACAGTGATAACCTCATCAAGGCTATGGATTCCTAACTGGTAGCGAGACTCTATCCAGAATGCTTTTGGAGTCAAAATCCTTATGTAGCTTGATTAGACTGTGTTTGGTTATTGTTGCAACTAGGGAAAGTGCAATGAATACATGTTCACACACTAAGACCCTGATACAGGAAAGGTTTGCTTGCCTATGAGCTCTGAAACTCTATTTAGAGGTGACCTGATGTAAGGAATGAAACCAAAAAATTTGGGTTCTTGATTCTAATTTGTCCTTGAAATGCTCTAGAGCATTTCCCCAACATGAGTTACGATTTGTTATGCAGTTTTCGCACACACACACCGCTGAAAGCAGAGACCCTCTTTGCTTTGCTTTGCTTTTTGTTTGTTTTTTTTAGGGTCCTGACTTCAACCCCCTAAGGGATAATTCTCTCGGTCTGTGTCTTGAATCACAAATGTGCTTTGATGAACTTGCTCTTTAGGGCTCCTTCTTGCAATTTGGTGGTCATGAATCAATCCTTAGAAGTCACCTTCAAAGTTCTAAATTTGTGGAAATGGGTAAAATTCTAAGTTAAAGGTGAGTTTCGGGTTTTTTCGGGGTCTCAGGTATTTCCTCCCTGGGTGGAAATCTTTGATTTATGTCGGTGTCTTAGTTGCCTGAAGGGTGCTTATATTTTTGTATTGCATAGATTTTAGTACTTTGTTGAATGTTGTGTATGGTAGAATTCTCATGATTCCTTTGAGCCTTCGAATCCCTGACTTTCGTTGTCCCATCGAATCCCCGAAATAGGTTCAAGCAGTCAGTTTTCCTCATTTATGCCTATCATACGAACGTTGTAGCTTTCATTTAATGGAATGTTGAGAGATTTTATATTGGTGAATTAGTATTATTTGTCTCACATCGAATTTGAGAGAGCTTGATCCTAAGGAGTTACATGTGAGCTTGATTGTTGGAACAGAATTTTTGGTTTTGGCGATGTTTCTTTGGCCTTGTTCGCATTTGCTTGGATTTTGAAACTTGCTCCCAATTGTTTTTCCCCTGATTTCTGCTCCATTAATGGTATGTGCATGGCACTTTTTCTTTTAATTTTTGATTATGTATGTGTAGACGTCTAGATTTGGAAACTTAATTTATCCAAATTTATCCCCTTTCGTCTTATTTTCTTAATACTTCTATTATTTAATTAATAGCTTTAATTCTGCCAAATCCCTAAGGTATTTAATCAATAATACCTTATCTCTTTAATCCTCCTTCCATCAATTGAATTAAATAAATATTCCATTTATTTAATTCCCCTCATGTCACATCCTCCATCATTTTTATCTTATCTTAATCCTTCTTCTAATCCCATCATTAGGATGTGCATGCCTAATCCTTGATTAGGATGTGTCACATCCTCCAACTTTTGTAAGTTGGCCTCTAATCTCTCTTAGCCACCTAACCCTCCTCTAATCCTTCATTACTCTTCCCCATGTGATCTTTGACTTGTCACATCAAGTCACATGTGAAATCTAACTCTCTTCTAATCTTCATTAATCAGTCTAATCAAGTGCTTGCACAATCCTAATCACTTAATTGAGTCAACCCTATTAAATGCTTTTCTTTTTGACAAGGCATCTCCACTTCCCTATGTGAATTTTTAATTCACCTTTTAATCCCAAGGCACCCAAAAGGAATTTTTAATTCCTTCACTTCTCCCACATGTCCTTCACTTATTCTTTATTCTTTCCCTCTCCCCATAAGGATATTTGAGGAATTTTTAATTCCTCACTTGTCCTCTCACCCACATGGGACAAGGACATCCTTTATGAGGATATCTTGACCAAATCCCAAGGTACTTTGTACCCCCCTCCATGTCATGTACTTCTCTTACACCTCATCTCCACCTCATCTTTCTTAAGCCTCTCCCCATGCCACATGTCAAGATGTGAGGGCTTGTGAGTTCTCAACTCACCTTAGCCCTACATCTTGATATTTGGTGGCTCAATCTTGGCCATCCATCTCTTCTAGGAATTCTCAAAATTCCTATAAATACCCCCTCTTTTCTCTCATTTTGGAGGAGATCATTTTGCTAGCCAAACTCTTGCAGTTTTGTTTCTTAATCTACACTTAGCCATTTTCATGTTTTCATCCATTTGCACTCATCCTCACAACATCATTTAGCTTGCATCTTGTGCCATCCAAGGAGCATACACATCAAAGATCGAAGGGCCAACCAAAGGATCGATTCGACGCAAGGTATAAGGTTCCATTTTGTTGCTTTTTATCTTGTGTTGTTTCCAACTTAGGCTAATCTTGAGGTGTAGGTTGTTTTGGTGTTTATTTGCACTCTTTTACTTGCTGCTTGTTTTCTAACACTCACATTCGACCTATCACAGTATGGTTTTCTAGTGTGATGTGTATTCCATGCTTGGGTTTTTGTGTATCTAGAGGTCTGTGGTTAAATTAGGGTTACCCCACCTATTCATTTCAATTCCTCCCCTGAATGTTGATGTCATAACCTTCCATTGAATTGATGATTTAAATCCTTGCTAGGCTCAGCCTTTGAATTTAGTGTTGTGTGTGATGGTGATTTGGTTCGATTGATATAGGGTTCTTTGTGTTCACGAATTGATGATCTAGATATGAGTTTGAGTAGTTGATTTCCCATTTGCATCTAATCGTCACTTAATTTTGAGAGTTTTGAAGAACTAATTTACATTTCATTGAATAAATGAGTGTATCAAGGCTAGGATTGGTTATACATGGTGAAACCCTAGGCTTGTGATTTTTAAATTCCTTGCCAATATCAATAAAAATTTGCTTGAATGAGTTATAGGTCTAAGCCATCAGTGAACGATTTGAAATAAATAAGATTTGAGCCCAAATCCCCAAATTCATGATCATTCAATCAATTTGGGCGAAACTGTGAAAACATCAAAACTTTTGAATATTTTAGGTACCTCGTGGAATTCCTTCACATGCGGAAATCTCTGAAATGCCATCGTCCTACCATTTGTCTGAGAATTCATATAAATAGGAAAGTTGTGTTGTCACCCTGCATGGAAATCCTTGAACTTTCAAAAATGGGGGAAATAGTAGAAATGGATGAATTAACATTGCATGATTTCGGTATTTCATGATTGGTTTGAATGATTAAAGGTTGGATATTTCCTTTTCTTTACCTACAATGATGATCAAATGATGTTTAGCATGTTGGATTTTCTTTCCTCACTGATTTCTGTCTGGCCATGAATTCCACGAAATTTCCTTCCTGGCTTGATTTCCGCGGAGGAACGAAAATCTTGACGTTTTTAAGGAATTATGTTTGTAAGATTTTAAGGGACTTTGATCATTATTTAGGCTTATTTAGATGATGAATGTGTTATTTATGAGGGTCTAACCTTAACTCTTATGTTGTAATGGATATTTATTATGACTTTATTGTGTGCAAGCTTAATCAAGTAAGGTTGTTGCTAGCAAGGGTAAGAACTAGGAAATGGACCCTGATGTTGAGGGAGCTCCCATTTTAGAGGATAAAAGGATTAGGTTGGATACAAAGACCAAGGCTCCTGAAAGTAAACTTGTCTCCATTTGGTCAAAGGTGACTGACACTAATGTGAGAAAGTGGGCCTATGAATAATTCAAAGCAAGGATGGCTGCAAATGACCCTTTTGTGTTGGTGAGGAGAATGAGAGATTCTAGGTTGGCTCATGTGGTTGGTTTCCCTTCCACAATAGAGTGTTATAAGCTTGTTTTGGAATGTGCTCAGAATTATGATCAAGGCACACACAGAGTGATCAGTCCATAGGGAAAATTACTTGCAAACTTTTCCCCTGCCTCGGTTTCCCAAATGTTTGAAATTCCAAACAGGTCTCATGTGGTGCAATTTGATATTGATATAGCCAAGAAGTATTATGAGCAGGATACAAACAAGGCTCTACAGATTATCAATACTTGGCTAGATAAAACTAAAGCATACATTTCTAGATTTCCAAAATAGTTGTTCAAAACTAAATTCAAATCAGACTACTATGATGCAATCACCCATCTTAGTAGAGTGATGGGTCTTAAGAGTGCAAGAATTTTTGAGAATTGGATGTTTCATTTGACAGTGAGAATGGAACAAGGTACAGACTACCATTGGGGAGGAATAATCATTAGGATGATTCATGAGCAATTGTGTAACGTTCTACAGACCAGGACTTTCACTATGACATATTATTTGGTCTATGCCTTGGCAAGGTTCCATCCATATAAGGGATTGAGCACTTGAGGGGTCTTTGGCCAGGATGTGATCTATGAAGTCAACCCCCAGTTGTATTTGGATAGTTCTAGCTATAGAAGGGTAAATGATGCATTTACTATGTACATCACAAGATTGCTCCAGGATGTAGAGCATGTTAGGATTTGATTTTTCCAAGGAGTTGGTTCAGAGGTATGGAGCATGGTTTATACAGTTTCCCACATTTTTCTACATTAGGATTCATGGTTGTCAAGGAGCTCCATAAAGATTTCCCAAGTATCCTACTGATCACATCATTCTTTTGGAGGTTACAAGGAAAATTTCTGCCTTTGATGCAATTGTGAAGAAGGATATGCACAAAACTAGTTTTGGCAATGAGTTCCCATTAAGGATTGGATGTAATGAGGCTTGCCCTTCCTTAGCCAGGGCACACTTTTATAAAGAAGAGATGGGCACCTTCGGCTTATCTTTGCATACTCAGAGGCCTAGATTTGATAGAACAGGTGGGGCACAAAAGAAATCCAACAGAGAATTTAGACATAAGGATTATCTTTATTGGGCCAACTGCAAAGATGAATTTGATATTGTAAACAAGAAGTTTTCCAGATTGCCTGATAATTTAATTAGATTGTATAGCATCAAGGCCATCCCAGATCAAATTGATAATGATGGATAAGTGATACAACTTCATGACTATGAATTATTTAAGGACAATCCAATAGGTGAAATTGATTGGATGAAAGAAGAAAAAATAGAATTGGATCAAATCAATGCCCCTGTGATCAAATACACTAAGTTGTGAATCAAGCACAAGATTTGGGAGTTAGATACTGAAGGGAAACAGTATACCTATGACCTGATGGGAAGCTTGGAGTCTCAGTCTACTTATGAGGAGGAGAAGGACCCAAAAGGCAAGGAAAAGGTGGGCTCCCCTTTTAAAATTAAGATCAAAGGTGGTCAAACAGAGACCGAGGAAGGTAAGAAAAGAAATCCCGTTGCAAAGAAGAGAAACACTTCTTCCAAGGAGAAGAAATCTTCTCAAGAAGAGGAACATGAAGAAGGAAAGAAGGGTGATTCCCCTGTGCATAAGAGGAGAAGAGTAACGAGAACATCAAGGAAGCAAAATGAGCCTTCAAGGGGAAAGGATGAGATAGGACCAGAGCTGGTTAATGTTGAGAGTTCTGGAGAGAAAACACAAGTTTATACTCAGAGATCAAGAGCTCCATCCCCTCAAGCAGGTTGGTAAAAGAAGGTGCTCCAATGATTTCCTTTATTACATAGCAACAAAAGTATACTTTTTCCTCTCCTATTCAGGAAGTGCATAGTGAAGAAAAAGAGCCAACAGATGCAGTTGTTGAAGATATCCATCAAGGAAAAGACACAAAATAATTCAAGGATGGGGATCTTCACAATGTAGAGGCAGAGATTGGTAGGATTCTGCAATCTTCTTTGGTGTCATATGAAGATTCACTAGTCAAGGATACAAGGGAGAAATCCCCCGAGAAAGAAGAGATGCATGAAAGAACTCCCTCTCCAACTCATGAGGTGACAGAGGTACATGACAAGGTAAAGAATGTGAATCCAAGGGAGGATAAGGAGAATGATAAAGAAAAATAAGATAAAGTTGAAGAAGTTCCTACAATGCAAGATTCAAATATTAACTCCTCCATTGATCAACCAGAAAAGGATAAACAAGGTGAGCAATAGTCAGATATTTCTATTCCTAGCTGGCTTGATGAGGAATTGAAAAGCAGGAAAGTAGTTGTAGATGATACTCCTTTGAGTTGGGATGACTTACTGGCTAATATTGGAAAAGGTAAAATAAAAAAGAAGGCAAAAATTGTTTCTAGAGTTGATCAGGATGAATCAAACAATAGGGTGGTTCATATTGCCACTCTTGCAACGGATAAGAATAAGGATGTGGTGACTCCTCAGGATTATAGCATTCAAACAATAAATTTGGCGCCTACCTCTAGAAGACAAGAAGTAGATGAGTTCAAGGGGTCTGTTGCCACAATTTTGCAAAGATTGGATAAAGAAGTGTAGGCTAAAGAGAGATTCAAGAAAGAAAATGTAGAGTTAAAGAAACATCTACAAAATATTATAAAGCCCTTATAGTCTATCAGCCAGGTTGGTTCTTCTTCATCAGCAGGCAGTTTATTACCTATGGAAGTAATTAGAGAACTTGAAAAGATGAAAACTTTTGCACAGGCTACACATGAATGGCTACAAGGAGTAGGGCTCAGGGGAGATAGCCTGATTAAGTAAATTTTGTCAACTAGTGGAGATGCACACAAATCATTTGAGTGGTTGCACAATTTATTGCCACAAGATAAAGAGGATGTGGATCTTCCCCTACAGAAAACAAAGGCAATCATGGATTATTCTAAGGAAAGGTTAATAAATGATGGAATCTTTCCTTCCTCAAAGGTTTCAGAACCTTGGAAGTGGTATGAAGCCTTGCAAATAAGATAGATTGTTCTAAACAAAATCCATAAATAGGGTCAACAAGTGGGAAATACATTGAATGGAATTTATAATAAATGCATATCATTCTTTAAGGTAATGACTGGGAGGAAAAAGTTTGCACCAAAAAATTTGAACCTTGAACAATTAATAAAATGGTGGCATGAAGTTTATGCTCCAATTGATGATGGTCCAATCACTGCCCACCATTTGGATGATGCGGCCACCTATATTTTTCTTATGGAGAAGTTTCAAGATCTCAAGGTAGAGTGGGATAAGGTCATTAAGGAATCAAGGGAAGAGATTAAATCAATTGAAAGAAGATTTAAAATATTGATCACTCCACCACTGGCCGACTTGGAGATTATTTTTCCTAGGGTGCAAGATAAATTGGGTCAAGATAAGGATAAGGGGCCAGTTAATGAATGATTGCATCATGATTTGTGCTTCCCATTTATCGAGGACCTTCTACATGTTTCCTCCTTCGACCTATACATGCATTGGAGCAATCTACATTGGAGAGTCCATGCTGACTTGGAATGAGCCCACATATTAAATGCAAGAAATGATTATTTTATTCAAGGAAGCTTTTAGGTTGACATATTGTGGTCGACCTTGTTGTAACCCTCATTGGGCCAACCTAGTTTGAAAGTGGCTATAAATTGGGAATTTTTCCTCATTTGTGGGGGTTAGAAGATAGAAAAACTAAGTGATAGTTGCAAGAGCTAGAATTACGAGTTAGTATTTTCTGAGAGCAAGTGTTGTTACATTGAATACTAGAATTGTTGCAAACATTGGGTGATTCAATATAAGTAAAGACATTGTGCTTTGGTGCTCTTTCTTATATTGTTTTATCTTACATGGTTCTTGTTATTTCATCTCTTTGATATTGCTTTGAGATTATCAATCATATGTTAGAATTTAGATTTAGAAGTGATGCAATGGTGTTAATGGTTTGATAGTTGAAGTGTTTGAGCAATCCTTGGTCCATACTTTTAGTAGCCTATTGATTGTAAGTTGTTGGGTAAAGTTATTATGGGCCTAATATTTGTGTGCTAAGTTCAATTGTGGGTGTTTATTCATTTCAATTTCAGAATTGGGTTGATTTGAGTATATGCTTCATGATTTGAAAATCTTTAATAACTCGAAAGATTGCACTGTTTCTGTGAAATTGTAGATTAAATCTGGGTTAAGCAGGAATTGGTTTTTAAGGATTGGTCCACTTTGAATGTTTGATCATTTGCATTGTTGGTCTTAGAATTTAGTTTAGTTTTAAAATCTCTTTGAACCCTTTATATTTTGCTGTTTATTTTGAATCTGAGTTAGATTTAGGAATTCAAGTATCATTACATTGCAAGATTTGATAAGTTTGAAAGTTACAACATTTGTTTTGTAAGGTCCCTTCGTGATTACCAACATTTTCACATTATCAGTGAGTTGTTTTTGCATTGTCAAGACCTGACATTAGATACCTTGGGGTTATCTCTTGAGGATTGCTGATTGAGATTTACCTTTCAAGAGAGATAGGATATTATATTTTGTCTGAGTTGTTGTTGTGCAGAAAACTCCAACAGATTGGCGCTAAAAGGAGGGCCTGAATAAGCAAGCTAGATAACTTTCTATCTGCCATTTCTCCTGAAATATTCTGAAGAAGAACCAGATCTACATGAGGAGAAGAGGAATTTTAGGAATTGCAAGCTCCCACCAGGTCAAGAAGGACCAGAAGAAGGGGAGAATCATCTTCCACCCAACCACTTACATAATTTCCTTCATCCTCATCTTCATCAAGTCCATCTTCATCTAACTATGAAGCCATTCCCATCCAACAACCTCAACCAGTCATAAATCAGCCTTTACCACCCCCACCTCCACCAATGGCTTTCCTAGATAATAACCCATCTTCATTATCCTTCAACAACTATAATTTCATTCCAAATAACCCTTAACATTTCTATTTCAAGTTCCATACTAATGACCCTAATAGGACTGCAAAGGAACACATCAGGATTTTTCAGACATGTCTTAGTGATAGGGGAATTAACCATGAGGATGTTGCATGCAAGCTCTTTCCTTATTCCCTAGGAGAAGATGCATTTTATTGGTACAATCATTTTCCTACTGGATCAATTCATAATTGGACTAAGTTAGAAACTTCCTTTTTGAAAAATTTCAAGATTCTCATTAGTGCTAGTGAGTTGTATCTGTAATTTACCAAAGTTAAGAGAAAAGTCAATGAGCCCATAGGATCTTTCAATAATAGATTTCATCGAGAAAATACTAGGTTGCAAGATCCTTATGTTGTAGATGATGTCATTGCTTTAGAAGTCTATTATGAGGCTCTTGATAGCTTGATAGCCACCTTTCTCAAGTGGAGACCCAATCCTCCAACTACCTTACTCGGCGCATACACAAAGGATGTCAAGGTTAGCACAAATTCAAGGCAACACTTTTATGGACCTTTACCATCATTAGGACCTATTGCCCACCCAAGGAAATTTCAGGCTCTTACCAATCATACTCCTATTATGAATCCAATACCTCAATTACCCCTAGTCCCACATCCAGGTCCTCCTATAAACCAAGCCCCACCAATGGTGAATTATCCTCAGCAAAGTGTTAATCATCCCCTCCACCCGCAACAACAGGTTGGTTTCCCTACATACCTACAAATTTATAAAGTATTGAACCAATCATTGAGCACTAGTGCAGTAGCAAGATATCCCCAGAATAATGTGAGCCAAGCTCCATATAGTAATCCTAACAAGGAGAGATTAGATGAGTTGACTAAACAAGTGAAGAAGTTGAACATGGAGGTCACTTATCTGAGAAATCGGAATAGTCAACTCCAAGCTACTCAAAGGAGTTTGTAGTCTAACCACAATAGAGAAAATTGACATTCCCAACAAGGGAAAATTTTTGACAGAGGAAAGCATTTGAAAGAGGATAACCCTCTAGTCACAATTTTGATAAAGGTCAGTAGGGTGGACAAGGATTTGACAGAAGACAACTGCCTAGGTAGAACAGGACATGGAATACAAGGCCAAATAATGGAGGTGTCCCTACCCCGTTGGATCAGCCAACTAATCAAGAAAATCCTCCAAGTTGTGTGTATCTAGCTAAGGCTACTTTATCGGGTTGGTGTAGGCTCCACAAGACAAGTTAACATTTTGAGTTAGACTGCCCTAAGTTCCAGATGGTTGCATATATCTTTTAGTATGAGGTAGAGAATAATTCCAACAATCAGGAGTTAGTACCATCCACTCCTTATGACTCACCTGTGTTGGTGTTGAATCATGCTCCTTTCCCACGAGCTGAGGAGAATGGACTTGAAGAAGAATCAAGTTAGTGTGAGGAGGAAGCAGATCAAGTGTGCAATGGAGATGAGATTACATATTTATTCAATGAAAATCTTGAGAATGATAATGATTGTTTGGATGAGGAGTACGCTAATATTGAAGAGGTGCAGGTGTTCCAAAGGCCAATCAAGAAGTATGACTTAAGGGATAGGCCAACCAGAGGTCCGAAAGCTAGAGGTTTGTTTATCACTTCCATCACTCCTAATAACTTCATCATACCTTCTAATCCCAATGCCAGCAATAATCCAACATATCCACATGTGCCTAAGCAATATCTATAAAATGAAGGACAGGCACAAGTTGGGACATCAAAAGGGAAGAGTGTAGATACCAACAAGGACAAGGTGGTGGAATATCTTAGGGAGGCTCCTACTGACATGAGCACCGAGCAATTGGATGCATATGTTGTAGAGGAACTTAAGAAGTTGAAGGTAAGTCTTTCTACATTTGAATTGTTGAGAGTCCCTGCTATTAGAAATGCAATCTTAAAAGCCTATAGTGAAAATCTAGTATCACAAGATAGGCCAATTAGCGGGAAAACTAATAAAGTACCTAACTCTAAAATATCAAAAGATCAAGGGCAAGTTCAAACACAACATGGAGACAAAGGGAAAGAAAAAGATAAAATCTAGGTTGCTCAAGTTGATGCCCCCTTAACTTTATTCCAAGGTAGAACAAAAACTCCTCCATTTTTTTATTTATGTTCGTCTCTTTGGGAAGAATTTACACAATTGTCTGCTAGATTCAGGTGCTTCCACAAATGTGATGCCCTTTGTTGTCTATAGATCCTTAGGCATTACCCCTATTGTCTCTCAAAAGAAAGTTACTCAACTAGATAGAACAAAAGTAAATGTAGTAGGAGAGTTAAACATGATTCCTATGCAAATTGCCTCAGACCCCAGAATTCAACAAGTTATTAATATACAGGTAGCGGACATACCTGATGGTCCGATTTTGAGAAGAGACTTTACTAAGGCTCTAAATGGATATGTTTCAACTAATCAGTCCCATATATGGCTTCCCTGGAAGGGAGTGCTGAATTAAATTAGGATAGAAAGAGAGCCTAGGATGAAGTATGTAATAATAGAATATCAGAATACTTCGAATGAAATATTGATATCAGAAGTAAGCATGGGTAACTATGTGTTGGCAGCCCCTATTCAAGAGTTATATATAGAAGAAATTCTTATGCTACATACCACACCTATTTATTTCATAGTAGAATCCAATAGTATTGAAGCCCTGGTGGAACCAGTTGAAGGCGATGATGATCTTGAAGATAACCAACTTAGCTTGCTAGAAAATTTTCAAGAATTCATCTAGAAGTGTATAGAGGATCAAATTCATCTAGGTAGAAATATGAATTTTGAATAACTACTTTTACCTAGTTGGTGTAGAGTTCACAACGCCTCTCACTCAAAGTTGGAATGTTGCTTGTTCTAAACAGTAGTAGAATAGGTACAAAAGTGCATTAACCCCACTCCAAAAGTCAAAATTAGCATACATAATACTCAAGAGGATCCCAAAGGAAAGAAGGTAGTGCATTATGAAGAACCCTCCAGTAGTAACAAAACAAGCAACAAGATGAAGAAATTTGGAGTTGCTAGTTATTGGACGTTGAGGTTTTACGGATCCAAATCAAAGTAGGGTGTCAGAGTAGGATTTGAGCTTATCATCCCTAAAGGTAAAACTTTCTTTATTGCTCACAGACTTCAGTTTCATTGTACCAATAATGTAGTTGAATATGAGGCTTTGATTCATGGGCTGCTTATGGCACTAAGCAAGAAAGTTAAGATTTTGAAAGTATTTGTGGATTCCAAGTTAGTGGTTAAGCCAGTTAGAAAGAAATGCTCATGCCATAATAGACTATTAGGGTTAGAGATGGCAGATCTAACAATTAAATGCAGATTTAATTAACAAAATAGAGAAACTAAAACATTCACAGAATAAATCATAACACAGAATTTAACGTGGTTCACCCAATCTGGGCTACATCCACCAAACCGCAGCCATCCAATACTTTTATTATCCAGTGAAAAACCCTATTACAATCTTGCGAATAATCGCGTTTTTCATCCTCCTGAAAATACCCATCCGAACCCCTTTTTTACCAAGCTTAGAAGCTTCCAGATTTTAGGGTTCTACAAAATCGGATTTTTCCTTTTTCATTGATTTTTCCCTTTTTCGATGATCACGTGAAAAAGTAGGAAGAAAATTTTCTTGGGCCAGAACCGCCAGGGGCCCGCCTGGCCCGGACCCCGGCGAGGGCCGGGGGGCCAGGGGTACAGTATATATGGGCTATACAGTATAGCATGATCATTCGCCACATACCAACAATATCCCTGAACATAATCCCAAACATAAACACATATGACAACCAAATCAATGTCATAAAAAATAGGGAAAGACAAGACTATCAACCAGTCAATGTAACGATGAGGGGGCAATCCAAAGTGATACTAAAAGGAGTTTCACCTAAAACCACTAATCCCTCTTCAAACCAATATATCATAGTTGATCAACTACACAAGATACCAGCACAAATATCCATACTAGAACTCCTTAAAATTTTACCATCACATAAGGAGGTTTTAGAACAGGCTCTTGTGGCCACCGTCGTACCCAATAATTTGGATGTTTGTCAATTTCAAGCTATGGTGGGACATTTGACCATGCCTCATTGTTTGTCATTATCCAAACAAGATGATGTGTCACTTAATTATCCACACAATGCGGCCCTTCATATAGAGGTTTTAATCCATAAACACCATGTCAAAAATTTGTCTTAATAGATGGTGGAGCTAGATTAAACATTTGTACTTTAAAATTGATTCATGCACTAGGTTATTCTAACAATGCTATTGATGCAAGAATAAAGATCACAATAAAAGCCTATGATGAAGAAGAGAGATCTTCCAAAGGGTTGATTGTGTTACCAATTCAAGTGGGACCAGTTGTCAAAACTGTAGTTTTCCAAGTGTTAGAAAAGGAGCTAACATATAATATACTCTTGGGACATCCATGGATTCACGAAATGCAGGAAATACCTTCAACCTATCATCAGTGTTTAAAATTTCTTGTCAATGGACAAGAAGTCACTATTTCAGCTGACTACAATAATCCTCAGACATGTAACATGCTTAAAGCAACTCAAGACACTTTGGTGCCCCATAATAGAGAAGCAAACACTTCTAGTTCATCCAATAGTGAAAAGAAACTAAATTTTATATCCAAATGGGTTGAGAAAAAGGACCAGTCAAAGGAAACAATTGTTGTTGACCCCACTTCATCAAGCAATGAAGATCCATTGAATACTTTATGACAACAGTTTAAAGACAAGATCCAATTAAAAGACAAAGGCTTGGGAGAATGTTCCATTGAGCAATCTTTGTGTCTTTCACAATTGCTTCCATCTCCAAAATCATATGGACAACCCTCAACAAAAACACAATAATCATCACAACCTACCATGGTTCTAGATGACAGATTTGTAAAAGTAGGTACTCTAGAAGACAAATCAGAAGACAAGGCCATTCTCAATTGGCTCTACAAAGACAAAGAAGCATCAACATCAACAAATATCAGCATAAAAATAGATTAGTATGGAAAAGGAAAAGCTATCTTAGAAAAAATGAGGTATGAAGGACAAGGACCTATTGGTAAAAGAAAAGAAGGAATTGTAGAACCCATCTAACCTCTCACACTTCAATCAAAGGATGAAACAGGACTGGGTTATATAGGAGAAACAAAAGAAGAAACCACTTATAAAGTTGTTGAAAGGATCCTTCAAATGAGAGATAGCTCTGAAACAAATTCTAATGAATATGAGTGGAATTATTTATCAAAAATATCATACAAGGACATACAAGTTGATGTTATAAAAGAGTATGCACCCACATGTGGGGAGGGACAAAGTTCAAGGACTAGACCCCTTGTATTTGGATCATAAAATATCAATGACTCAAGTGAGGATGAGTAGACATTGATTGAAATAGACGACTTGGAGGAGAGTAATATCATAAACCTTAACATCACCACTAAAAACTTTGACAACATGGCTATTGGAGCCCTCATTGTCATCGATTTTACCCAATCTGAGGAATTTTTACCCTTAATACATCCTAAGCTTATTGACTGGGAACCAACTGAACCTATTGATATACCAGTCTTTACAAATGATGATGCCATCATAAATTTTCTTTGAAGTGACACACCTAACACAAGTTCTAGTCATAAAGATAATAACGATACTTCAATTCAAGATGGTGCCAAATCTTCTAGTTGCAAAATTGAACTTAGGAATAATGGATATAATGGTGAAAAACATTCTATGGCAGCATTAGATCTCAAAAAAGTAGAAAAAAAGAATGCATCTAATGGTGAAAAAATGTTTGAGGCACTAAAAGATGAGAGATTTAATACCCTTCCAAAGCATTATCATGAAATATCATTAGTATTGGTGGAACCTACATAGTCCATAAATCTTGGCACGACAGAAAAGGAAAAAATTCTACATCTGGCAACATATATGACAGAACTAGAGAAGCCTGAATTCACAAATTCCTTGAAGAGAGACATATAAAATTTGCATGGTCTTACTCTGATATGCTAGGGATAGATCTAGATCTTCTGATGCATCATCTATCTCTACCATCTAGAATCAAACCAGTAAAGAAAAAACTAAGAAAAATGCATCCCCACATCGCATTGATGGTAAAAGTTGAGCTGAAAAAGTTGCTAGATGTAGGATTCATCAAGTCCATCGATTATGCTAAGTGGATTTCAAATATTGTACCTATATCTAAACTAGATAATAGTATCAGAATATGCATAGATTTGAGAGATCTAAATAAGGCATGTCCAAAGGATGATTTTCCTTTACCAAACATTGACATTGTTGTGGATTTAATAGCAGGACATGCCATGTTGTCACTTATGGATGGCTTCTCAGGGTATAACCAAATAAAGATAGCACCTAAAGACCACGAGAAGACAACATTCACTTGTCCATGGGGCACATTTTGTTGCTACATATCAGCATGCAATGACCACTATTTTTTATGACATGATGCATACTTTTATGGGAGATTATGTTGATGATATATTAGAAAAATCATACACTAGGGAAGGACATCTAGATATTCTGGGAAAAATATTTACAAGATTAAATAAATTCAATGTCAAATTAAATGCAAAGAAGTGTGTGTTGGGGTTACATTGGAAAAGCTCCTTGGATACATAGTTTCAAAAAAAGGTATAGAAGTGGATTCAGATAAGGTCAAAGAAATAATGGAAATGCTACCTCCAAAGAATATCAGTCAATTAAGATCTCTACAAGGTAGGCTACAGTCAATCATGAGTTTTATCTCTCAGTTAGCAAATAAAAGTCATCCCTTCAATCATTTGCTACATAAGAATGTCTCTTTCAAATGGGATGAAGGATGTGAAACTACTTTCAATCAAATAAATCAATATTTGATGTCACCTCCCATATTAATGCCACCTACAAAAACAAGACCATTGTTACTATACATTGAAACAACAGACATTTCTTTAGGAGCTCTATTAGAATAGGAAGATCCTAAAGGACGTGAACAAGCTATATACTATATTAGCAAGACTCTGAATGGTTATGAAATAAATTACACCTTCATCAAGAAAGCATGTTTTGCAGTGGTATTTGCTACCCAATAGTTGAGGCATTACATGTTGCCCCACACGGTTAAGCTCATTGTAAATATTGATCCATTAAAGTACTTTCTCAGCAAGGCTGCTCTAACAGGGAAACTAGTCAAATGGGTCATGATCTTGAGTGAATTTGATATCCATTATGTGGATAGGAGAGCCATCAAAGGTGAAGCAATTGTCGATCAATTAGTTGAAGCTCCATTATTCGATGACCATCCTATGAACATTGAGTTTCCTAATGCAAACATTCTTACTGTGACAACACAACCATGGAGGATTTATTTTGATGGGTCATGCACACAATGTGGGTCTAGTGCAGGCATTCTATTTGTCACACCTCAAGGACATACAATCCCAAGGTCTTATAGAGTCATGTTTTCTTGCACAAATAATGTAGCTGAGCATAAGGATTTGATTATTGGTATCAAAGTGGCAGTTGAATGAAATATCATAGAACTACAAGTATATGATGATTCACAACTAGTCATTTATTAGGTAAATGACAAATATCAAAGGATGAAAAACTGATGCCATATAAGAAGATGATAGATGATCTCAAAAATTACTTTGTGGAAATCAAGTTTGAATAGATTCCAAGGGTAGAAAACAAAGTTCTAGATGTTATGGTGACAATTGCTTCTCTTTTACAGTTGCAAGAAAAGTAAGGTCATTATGAGTTTATGGTAGAACAAGTGTCTAAACTAGCTTATGATGATCCTGATTCTCAAACCATATGCCAATTATTTGGCATTGAATCCTCCATTTATGGAAAGACTTATGCTTACCTGAAAGATAATATCCTTCCTCTCGATCTTTCCAAAATCCAAAAATGCAACTTCATTCACCAAACTACACGATATACATTAATTGCTAACATACTTTACCGTTGAGGTCTAGATGGTACTCTTCTTTAGTGTCTAGAACATAACGAGTTTGAGACAACTTTACATGAGGTTCATGAAGGTATTTTTGGAACTCATTCAAGCAAACCAACCCTAGCAAATAAAATCCTCCATTTGGGGTATTACTGGTTGAGTATGGAGGAGTCTTATCATTTTTTTAAGAAATGCTAGAAATATCATATCCATGGAAACTTAATTCATGCACCAGCGCAAGAATTACATATGTTTACATGAACATGGCCCTTTTCTCTGTGGGGACTGGACCTGGTAGAAAAGATAAATCTGTTTTCATCCAATGGGCACAAATTTATAATCACAACAACAAAGTACTTTACAAAATGGATAGAAGTGGTTCCTTTAACAACAATCACTAGAAAGAAGATCCAATCTTTCATACTAAACTACCTCATCTATAGATATGGAATTCCCCAATCCATTGTAATAGACAATGGTAGATCTTTTAAGAACCAGGATGTCCAAGAATTGTGTGAAATATTTCATATCCAACATCATTTCTCAACACCGTACTATCCTTAAGGAAATGGCCAAGCAGAGGCCTCAAACAAAACAATTCTAAAAATTCTAAAGAAAATGATTAATGATGTTGGACATGATTGGCATGTTCAACTAAATCCTGTATTATGGGCATATCAAACTAGCATCAAAACACCCACAGGAACTACACCATATTCAGTGGTATATGGATCAAAAGCTAAACTACCCATTGAGGTTGAGATTCCATCACTCCATGCATCACTAAAAGGTATCATTCCAGATGATGATTATAGGGTCTCTAGACTACAAGAGTTAGAACTATTGGATGAATGTCATCAACAAGCTGTGAACCATTTGACGGCATATCAATAAAGGATGTCTAGAAGTTGCAATCAAAGGGTAAATCCTAGAGTCTTTTAGATTGGGGACTTGGTCCTAAAAGAAAACCCTAGAAATCAATAGGACAGAGAAAAGAAAGTGAAGTTTGAACCTAGCTGGCTAGGTCCCTTTGTCATCATATCAGTTTATGGATCTAGGCCTATCAACTATCTACACCAGAAGGGGATTTGTTCAATGAACCTATCAATAGTATCCATCTTAGAAAGTTCTACACCTGAATCACCTAGTGCATAGTTCAATGGTTACCTTGATGAAAACCTAGCAAACAAACGTTTCATTGATGGGAAAAATACAAAAAAAAAAGAGAGAAAAATACAAAAAAATCATAAAGACTAAAAAAGTGGAATAAAAACATGTAGTGAAAACCTAGAAATAGGTGGTATTTGTGATTTAAACTAGCTTTTACATCTATTAGAGTCATTTCATGGTCATTCACTTTCACTATCATTTTTCTTCCATTACAATATGGTCATGTCCCACCCTAGCTTGGGGGAAAAATCCTGACCTCACTTTGGGAAAAAACTTTGAGCTTAACCAAATAGACAAGCAACAGTAAGACAAACGCCTCAAAAATAATGATAAAAAAACAAAACCCAACATTAAACATTCAATCACATTAGAAACACATTAAACATCCATATCACATCATAATCCAAAACTAGGTCAAAAATTCAAAAAATAGTCGTCTTGTCAAACTACGTGGTCTCTATGTGTATAACGTAGGCAAGGCCAATCTTTGATCAACCCCCGAGACCCCTAGGATAGGTCTTTAGGTTAGGTTTTTGGTCAAAATATCAAAAAATACAAAAACATCAGAAAATTAAAATCAAAATCAAATCAAAATGGATGATCTAATCTGAATAATAGTTGAAATACTTTAAGCAAAGGTTGGATGGTTGTACTTTGATCTTTGTTATCATTTCTTTGGAGCAACTCGATGATGTATTGAACTAGAGAAGATAGGAAGGAGAATGGTATTTTCTATGTCTATTATTTGTGAGTTAATCGTTATTATTATGTGAATTGTCCTGAGATGTCCTATACAAAGTATCACTTATGACATTTGGAATTCACATAGGAAAGTGATTGGTTCTTGTTTGTTTACGCAAGAAATGCTTAGGTCATCTCGGTTTAACTATACCTAGATGCTTGTGTCCACTTGCAATATCAAAAATCATGGAAGTAGTACTTAGGTCATCATGGTCTAAATTATACCATCGATGCTTGTACTCACTTTCAACATTTTAAAAGCTCTATGATGATACAAAGCACAATAAATGGACTATTAAGATGCCAATGTTCACATGTAGATTTGCATGATAAATTAGATTGCATTCATAATAGTTTTACATCTGCAGAGTGTTTGTTACAAAAGCCAGGAAAAGGATTCAAAAACAATGATAGCTTTTCTCATAATGGATTGAGTATACTTGACATTAACAAAAACATCATCATTATCATATAGTTGCATAATCATTTTCATTGCATATATTAGAAAGCATTTAATTTATCCTTTCATCATTCATACATTTAAATCAAATAATTTGCATTGAACATATCATATTTTTAATATCACACATTATAAAACTACATGAGAAAAATTGTCAAAAACATCCATAATATCATGTGATTACATTTCCATATCATACAATTTCAATGTAACATTATATACATTACATCATGTATTTGCATTTATATCACAAGAATAAAAGTGCACATATCTCATTTACATTGAATTCCATTTAGCATTAGAACATCATATCCATCATCATACATATAGGTACATTATCATATAACTTAGAATTGCACATCATCATACATCTATTTCATCCATATAAATAACTACATACATCATAAATCATAACAAATCATAATGATTATAAATTGCATCCATAATATCATAATATAAGGATCATCACATGACATATAAAACATAGGAAATAAATGCATCCATCATAGAATCATATAGAACACATAATAGATCGATAAAACCCACTGCATATCATATAGGTCTCAAAATCATAATGTCAAGTATACAATGATGTTTGAAATGAAAAGAGATATATCATCAAAAATGGTTGTAATCAAAGTGTACAACACATCTCAAAATACAACAAAAGGTACAATCACAAAACTATGTGTTGTTGGCTCCAGACAGTGTAGGCATCTTAGGACCAGTCCCTCCACCACCAGATGTACCAAGATCTCTCGGGTCTCTCAAGAGAGGCTATGTCACACCTCTACTCACAGTCCTTGAATGAGACCTACCAAATTAGGATTGCACATAACTCACTCTCTGCTCTGAAGGAACAACATCATAGAATTTACCTTTGTAGTACTCTACCTCTCGACCAACACAGACAACCTCTTGCATATAATCTGCTATAGTGGTACCATTTTCCAATCTCTACAATCTCTCAGCTGCAGCCTGAGCCTCCTCTGTAGTTCTTCTAGCAACATGCCTCTTGGTTGTCAATGATGTAATATGTGTCTGAGCCACAACCAACTGAGCCTATACCTGGGTTAGAGCCTATGCATGTGACTAGGCATGTGCTTGCATCTAATCATGTGTCTGCATCAATAGACCCTGAGCCTAAACCAACTAACCATGTAAGGTATAAACCTACACCTATAGGCTTGCAATCTATGTCTGTTACTGATGAGAAAGTACCCTGATCTGCACATGCTGCTCTATAGGATCTACCACTGCTTGCCTCTTATAAGGAACCATATACTCCTGTACATCTATGGCTGGACCTGATCCACTTACACTTGACCCACTGGCTACACTTGGTCCTCCACCTCCATAGCCCTCATCATCATCATTGCTATCCTCATCCTCACTATTTCCCTCCTCATCACAACTCTCCTTGACATCCTCCACCTCCTCCTCACCAACCTCCTCTCTCCTCTATTAGCAACCATGTGTAATGACAACCTCCTCCTCAACAGGTAGTGGTGTTGGCTCATCAAGAATGGTAATACATGGAAATGGATGAAGAAACAAATACTCTGCATAATCGGTTGAAATAGGTGGCTCAAAAATATCAAGTCGGATCTCCCAAACTAAAGGTGGTAGATCTTGGAACCCCTGAACATCGGCATCATATGAAAGGTTGGGCCCCTAGTCTATAGAATCTACCGGTCGATGAGCATAATGGGAAACACCCTAGGGCATACCCTAAACAATGCCATACTGCCTAAGCACTTGTCTAAGAAAAAATATCTCCAACACCAAATGTGTCAACCCAATCAGAATCATTGACTAGCAAAGGAAAGGCAACTGTACATCATCATCATCTCACTACTCACAATCTAAGGCTGCCATGTCACAGTCTCTATATCATCCAATACTCTCCTCTAGTGATTCAACTTACCCATTCTAGGCTGAGTAAGTTGGCCTATATATCTATGTATATATGGCCGCATGGTAGGTCTTTATCTAACCATGATTTGATGTGTAACAAAAATATGCTTCCATAGACACTTATAGAAGAGTGACTCCTAAAGACAAACTACGACCTCCAGTGTAAACTACCGAATGCAAATCATGATACAAATGGGTAAGCATACACATGCCCCAAGCATATCTCATCCCATGCACAATCATGCTCTCCAACACATGGCCCCAAGCAACAAAAATTCCCTTTGTCCTGCGATCAGGACAAAGGAACCCTCCAATGAAACTAGCTACAACTATCGACAAAGTGGCATAAGCATCCACCATCTCACGCAATGGAATCCAATATCTAGAAATACGATCATCCTGAAATACTCTGTGGAGGGCATTGGTCCCGTCCTACTCTAATGAATCATACACTAAAATGTCACCAACAACAAGTATCCTCAGAATATGCCAGACATCCTCAGTGGTGACTTTCATCTTGCCAGTAGGTAGGTGGAAAGTATTATGCTCACTATGCCACCTCTCTACTAGGGTTGTCAAGAGGCCATGATTAATCCTAATCTAGGGCATATCTAATAAGGAGGACAAACCACAATGTGTAATAACTATCATCTCAGGCTGTGCTAGTTGTGGTATCAAATCAAATGTTTGGGGAAACCACTCTCGAATCTAGAGGTTTGTCAAAGCCTCCTATCATCACAAAATATTCAAAGTCAGTACTTTTTGTCAAATCATCAAACATCAATTAGCCTATCAAATCTAATAAGCTCTTGGTGAGAATTTTGATCAAAGCTCATGAGTGAACATCATTTAACCTCACCTATCAAGAGGTCAATCGTCAAACATCACTGAATCTCTCCTATCATGAGGTCAAATAATCAAATCAACCTCGCTTATCATGAGGTATATCAAAAAAACTATAATTATTCCTTGCCTATCACAAGGATAATTATCATCAATCAAACATCAAACCTGGCCTATCATGAGGTTGAACATCATCTACTTGATTAGGATCATCAATCATATCAAACCAACGGCTGACACAATCGAAATCGACAAAATCAATGATAAATTTGACAAACTACATCATTCTGACTTGGATGCACTAAAATAGCGTTTCTAGGTGCCACAATATTAGAAGCACCATTAAAACACCTAAAAATGGTCTAGATAATCTAATTAATTAAATGCAATTTATTTGATTAATTAACCTTTAATTCTTCTACTATTAAATAAATAGAAATATTTATTTATACAGTTCATCTTCTAAATTCTTCAATCTTTATTCTTTTATTTCGTCTTAATTAAATAAATGAATTTCACTTTGTTTTATTTAATTATTATTATCAAATTCTTCTATTATTAAATAAATAGAAATATTTATTTATATAGTTCACATTTTAATTCTTCTAATTCTTCTATTATTTCATCTTAATTAAATAAACAAGTTCAAATACTTTGTTTCAATTAATTATTCATTTCTTCCATTTTTAATTTAATAAATAGACTTCTATAGTTTGTTTTATTAAATTCAATATCTTATTTCTTTCTAAATTTGAATACATCTAAATATTCAAATATATTCATATTTCTACAACTCATCATATTTTACCTACCAAATTAGATATAAAACATCTAATTTAATTCAATTGGCATTCACGAGAAAGTTATGGAGACAAATTGGAGACAAACTTACAGGAAATCCTCTTCAATCTCTTTCCTCTGATTCTTCCAATCCTCTGGCAAGATTTTTTTTGGGGGAGGAACAATCCCCATGATTAGCTCAAGCTTCTTCATCTCTCACCATTCAATCTTCCAGATCAAATCCAAGCCTTTGTTGTGCTGCCACATCACAGGATGCTACTGTGAATCTATATATACAACCTTCTAAAGCAAGAAATAGGATCCCAACTTTGTGTAAACTTACTCTACATGAATAGCAATCAAGGAATCAAGCATCTTAGCAATAGCAATATCATTTAGCAATAGAAATTATAGTATAGAATCAATATCATAGTTGCATCGTAGATCACTGTAGCTTCCTTTTTATCATATTCATGTTAGCATAGATTACAGTAGCTTCATCATATCATCTAAAAATCACCATACATGATTAGATTATTGCATTTACTAGCATCTCATTCTCTAGATTGGCATTTTAATATTAACAATGCTTACCAAATCGAAAAGCCTCAAGACTTAATAAATCTTTAGAGATAGAGAACAATATGGCCCTTTTAGTAGATTATTGCTTTAAATTAGTTTAATTGCTTTTGAATCTTTGATAAAATTTCTTATTAAGAAGTGGTTTTTAGTTATTTTACTCATTACTTATTCCACACTTACAATTTACATGATAAGCTTACTTAGGTCCTAGGAGGGAATCTTTCTAGAAGGTGTTAGTTGTCATTAGATCTTATCTTTTTAATTTTTAACACATATGTCCTAGATAGTTATGATATGTTGTTACATGAAATGGGATTAAAACACTTATCATAATCATGTTTAATCCTATGTCTCACCTTGGCTATATAACTAGGTGGTCTCATATGTAAATTTTCATATTGTGGAATTCTTACATAATCAATTCCATTGCAATCTTGAGCATTGCATATTGATATCACTTGTTCTTTCATGAAGTGCCTAGATCTTGGGTGGATATAATCTTTAGCAAAATCTTGCATGGTGTAGATTTATTCTATACCAACTCTTACATGGTATCAAAGCTTGTGGGATTGCTTCTTGTTAGTCTTTATTAAGAGATCTAGGTTATAGATCTTGGTGGATCTTGAAAACTTGAGTATGCAGTTCTCTTGTATCGAATGATGATCTAGAGAATCAAAAAAGTTTGAAAGAAATATTGGATTTGTGGGTTTCCTCTTTCTGGATTTGTATTGTAGGTTCAAATCATAACTTTTTTTTGGTGTAGATATGAGCTCACCATTGAGATCATACGTTTTGAGAAAGTTTTTCCTTTTGTTTCATCCAAATTGGACATATTAGGCGAGATCTATGAGGGTTTGAAGTTGAAGTGTGGTTTTCAAATATAGAAGGTAGGTGCAATTTTGGTGCACCTTGAGTCAAAATCAACCCTTCCATCACATCCAAAAGGCCCAAAACCCTAAGATCAATTGTCAAATCATGAAAATATGAGCACTTCACCCATACCCTAAGGAAAAAAATTTCCCCTATCCACTGGTACAGATCATACCATCATTAATTGCTTGTCAATGAAAAAAATGTAGTCGATCCATATAGGTCAGAAAATATTTGGGTTGTGGTATGAAATAAACTAAATTAGTTTTTAATTTCTGATTTTTTTCTTATTTCAATAAAAAAAGTAATGATAATAAAAAGTTGTAGTCATACCCTACGCAAACCATAGGGTACTTGCACTATGGTCCACAAAGTACAATGGACCAGAGATTGCCAATTGACATCTCTCCATTCATCCATCGTAACCCCACTTAATTTCCACCTACACACACAAGTGGTCAAAATATTCTCCGACAAGTTTCAAGAATATTTTGTCACCCTAGGAGCATATTCCATTCTGATGCGCATTCAAACATCAATTTTAAGCTCAAAAATTGTTGTCATCATCACTAAATCAGCAATGATATTAGTAGGGCTAAAAAAAATTCCCCCCTCTCCAATGCAATTTTCATTTTGGAAGGTAAACTTCAAATGTCCATAACTTGGTCATTCTGCCTCCTTTCTTCAAGAAATTTTATTTTGATTTAGGGAAAAAATTTGGAATCTTCATAGTGGTGTAATCAATTTTTATTTGTGTGTCTAGTTGTTCTAGAAATTGTAGATTCTCACGAGTTTTTCTAAGTCGTTCTCATTTTTCAAAACTTTTGGGGCTTCGTTCTTTCTCCTATAGTAACAATTTTGGGTGAATTTTTTTTGAAAGTGCATAATTTTTTGTGTACTTTCCAATGGTGTAATCAAATTGAACCCATTCTATGTAAAATATTTACTTTGAGCTTGAGGCCAAATTTGGAAATTTGTATGCACTAAAATCAAGTCCACTTTACTTTTGTTGGCAAGTGGCACCTGTAATCACAATAATTATAAAGTGCCACAATTCATATATTGCTTGGGGGGTTTCATGATTGAGTGATTTGTGGGGGGGTAATCTTACAATGGTTGATTGCTTTCTTTTGCTTGGTTTGTGTTCTTGCAATGAGGAAATATCAATTGAACTCCTAACTCCATATGATTATGCTACATGGAGAAAATCAGTATGGATCTATCTCATGGGAAAGGGTCTAATAGTTCATCAGAAACCATTTCTAAACCTACTAATTCTAAAGAATTGGCAAGAGGGGAGATTGATTATGAGAAAACACTTGGATGCATATGTTCATTAGTCTCATTTGATTTTGTTGGAAAAACAAGGATAGACAACTGAGAGGGGGGTGAATCAGTTGTCACAGAATATTAAACTTTTCAAACTTAATTTTAGATCTGATGAATGAATAATAAACTATAAAAAATCAGCACATTAGAAACACAAAGAACACCAAATTTTTTTACGTGGAAACCCTGTTAGGGGAAAAACTACGGTGGATGTTAGTCCATAATATTAAACCCTGTTAAAAGTATAATAAAAAATAATGGGAATGCACATGCATTCAGACACACTACCTAGAGCTCACTGCTCAAATACAAGAGGGATCATCGCCCAACAATACACAAGAATATGGATTAGATCCATAGGGTATGAACTGAGAAAATAGCTTCTACACAAGTCTAATTATAGTTCCAGTTAAGCACAAAAAACCTTCTTCACACTTTGCTCAAACTTCTTCACACTCTACTATGCAATAGAATGATTTGATCACTATTCACACACTTGCTCTTTCTCTAGCTTTTCTTCACTTCATACACACATGAACTTCGCTCAAACAATCACTTTTATATATTTGCAACATGAATTACATCAACAACTTAGTCAGCTAGAAATATAAAACATATCTACAATGTCGGCCCAAATTTACAAATAAATTTTCAATGTGGATCAAACACCATCAGCTAATATTATGATGTTACTTAAAACAATATCCTCGATTGTGCCAAACATTCAAATTTTAATCTTCAAGCATCTGCAATACGTTACAACCATCATGTCGGCTAAGAACATGAAAAATTGATCATATTGAGAAAAAATTTGGACTATGAGAACACCAATCAATGCTAACATACAACAAGGATAGAGAATGATGTAGAAGCATCCACAAACAACAAGAACCAATAGAGAATCATCTACAACAACAAAAATTATTAGAATCCCATAAACTTCAATTAGGAACACTGACAAAACCCATAGAAATACTATCAGAACACAATTGTTTATAGCACGATCAAATCTTCACGCAGACCTCTGAAGCTTCTGGTAGATGAACTAGATACTCTCAACAATAAACCCTTTAGTCCACAACAACTGATCTTCAATGTAAAGAACAAAACACCTTCATGACCTTCACTGTTCCACTAGCAACTTGCAACTCTTCCTTTAACAAATTTCTCAATATCCTTGACATATACAACCTTCAATACAATAATGCTAATAGTGTTGACATCAATGACAACCACATATCAACAATACAACCACAACATCCAACAATATCCCCCTTTGGAATTGATGGTAACACATGATGTGAAAAATACCATCAACACAAATACACTTACTCTCCCTTTGGTTCTAACTCTTCTCCTCAATTGCTCTTCTCCCCCTAAAAATATTTTTCACATTGTTCTTCTCCCCCTAAAGGAATTTTTCACATTTCTCTTCTCCCCCTTTGATATCAATGACAAAGATAAGCATTACTGTTCCACATACAAGCTCTAAACCACATATCTACACATTTGACTACTCCCCTTGAGTAGCAACCATGGGAACATCAATTTGGATCAGGAAATATCTATGAAGCACATTGGTTGATGCAAATAAATGCATGTCTAGTTCATATTAGGAGGGGTAATCACCCCTAGCATGCCAAGCTCTAGGGGCTTTCTTTAATCCACATAGAGCTTTCTTCAATCGACAAACCATGTTTTCCTTATCAGTCAGTTGAAATCCATCTGACTATTCAATATATACTTCTTCTAGCTCGCCATTCAAAAAAGTTGACTTCACATCCATTTGATAGACTTTATAGTTCTTATATGTAGCATAAGCAAGAAATAATCTAACAGCTTCAATTCTGGCAATAGGGGCAAAGGTTTTTGTCAAAATCAATACTGTCCATTTGTGAATACCCTTTACATACCAGTCTTGCTTTATTTTGGACCACTTCACCTTGTTCATTCAACTTATTCTGAAATACCCATTTAGTACCAATCACATTTTTGTCTTTAGGTCTAGGAACAAGTATCCATGTATCATTCTTTTCAATTTGCATTAGTTCTTCTTTCATAGCTTTCATCCAGTGTTCATCTTTGCAAGATTCATTGACATCTTTAGGCTCAATCTTGGATATTAGGCAATACTTTTCTATAATTTTTCTCCTAGTTTGCACACCTTTATTCTTGTATCCTACAATTTGATTTTCAGAATGATTTAGCTTTACATACCTTGGAGTTTTAGGATTCTCTCAAACTTTTGGTTCTTTTGTTCTTTCTTTTGCACTTGCACTTGTCTCTCCTTCCTGACTTACTTGATTTAGCAAAACAAATTGAAGTTGTTTTACCAGAACATATGGTACAATTTGAAGTTGATTTGGTGTCTAAGCATTCTTCCCTTTGTTTGTGATGTCTTCCTAGTCATCTGAATCATATCCACAATATTTAGATGATCTAGTAGATTCCTCATCAAATCTAACATTTACACTCTCAACCATTTTTTTTAGTCTTCTGTTATAGCACTGGCAGGCCTTGCTTTTAGTAGAGTAGCCTAGAAATATTCGTTCATCGCTTCTTACATCAAACTTGCATATATCCTCATCTCTCTTGATATAACACTTACTTCCAAAGATCATGAAATATCTAATAGTAGGCTTATAACCAAACCATAGTTCAAAATGAGTCAAGTACCAAAATTACTATTGGCATTTACCCAGTTTAAAGTGTACACAACAGTGCTAACAACTTCAGTCCAATAGATGTAAGGCACATTTCCTTCAATCATCATTGTTCTAGCAACATCCAAAATTGTTTTGTTCTTTCTCTCTGTAACTCCATTCTATTGAGGGGTTCGGGGAGCAGATAACCGTCTTCTGATTCCATGCTCTTCATAGAAAGAATTGAACTCCCTAGAGGTGAACTCACCACCTCTATCTAACCTTAAGCATTTGATTTTTAGACCTTTCTCATTCTCTTCCATAGCTTTGAAACTTTTGAACTTCTCTAATGCTTCACATTTTTCTCTTAAGAAAGCAACCCATATCATCCTAGAATAATCATCAATAAGCAGCATAAAGTACCTTTCTCCATGAAGACTTCTGACTCTGGAGGAACCACATAGATCAGTGTGTACCAGCTCTAATAATCCATTTGTATGATGTTGTTTGCTCCAAAAAGAAACTCTAGTCTATTTTCCCATCTGAAATTCCTTGCAAATTGTGTTAGCAAGGCTTTACTAGCTTAGGTAGATCTCTTACTACTTGAGTGGAACTTACTTTGACAATGTTATCAAAACTCACATGACACAACCTCGTATGCCATAACCAACTTTCATCTACTTTAGCAATTAAACAACTTTCACTAGCAACATTCAGGTGAAAAATATTACCTTCTATCTTTTTACCTGAAGCAATTACTTTTCCAGATCTTCCAAGTATCACGCATCTTCCATCTTTGAACTACAGATCATAACCCTTTTCCACCATCTATCCAACACTCAACAAGTTATGCTCCAAGCCTTCAACATAAAGGAACATCATCGGTTTTATTGTTACCACCAATACAAATAGATCCTCTACCACAAATCACACCAACATTGTTATCTCCAAATATTACAACCTTGCCATCATACTTCTCAAGGCTTACAAATTTTCTTTTGTCACTAGTCATATGATGTGAGCATCCACTATCAATAACCCACTCATCCTTTTCTTCAATTCGGGCTGCAAGAGCTTTTAAACTTTAGTAGATTTAGTAGCCACTACCATTTTCCTTGATAGCAGGAACACCCATTCATATTCATTTCCATTATCTTTATCGAACTCATCATCAGTCACTCCTTCAGCATAGTAACATTTCTTTTGGAATCTAGATTTGTTAGGCTTGGATCTAGGAACTCTTTCAGGATACCTTGATGCAAAATGACCTATTTTACTACAAGAAAAACATTTAATAGGCAACACTCCTTTATACTTACCTTGTCCTTTTCCTTCTTTCTTCACAATTAGTGCTTCCAACTCTTCTACCTCTCTTTCTTCATCTTCAAGCTGTTTCATTTCTTCCTCATACTTGAATGAATTTTTGGAACACTCTCCCAGATCATATCTTTGCTTGTTTCTTCTAGATATAGTAGCCTTGAATGCAGATTAAGTCTTAGAAACATATTCACCAAATTCACTCAACTCAAAGGTAGCAATTTTACCAATCAGTGTATCTCTTGTCATATTAGTCAATGATCTAGTTTCTTCAATAGCATGAGCCTTTTCTTTGTAGGAGGGAGGCAATGATTTGAGCACTTTAGCAGGTATGTGCAAGATCATGATGGGCCAAAAAGTGGCAATATGATGGGTATGTGGCTGACGACTATTTTTTTACCCAAAATTGATGAAATGAAAAGGGTTTTTAAAGGAGATTCTCAACTTTCCACCAATATAAATTATTTCCACCAATATAAATTATGCTTTACTTTGAATTTAATAAGTAATTATTATTCATTTTCTATTCAAATTATGACTAAAGCCCTGATTGATAGGTTGATTGAAAAACATCTATAGCTTTCAAATGGTATCACATTTTTTGAATCCAAAACATGCATCACATTCTATGCTTCACATACAATAGGATTAAAAAAAGAAAACTTGAATTTCATGAAGTGTTGACCAAGTTAAGGTGGTCAGATATACGAGTTTTTATAATTTTTAAAAATTTGTAATAAAACTTCATAATTAATTATTTACATGGAAAAAAATTACAAAAAAATATGCATCACATCAAGGCATGAGTCCTCTACTTATATCTAAAATATTAAATTTTTTTTTATCATATTATTGTGGTTAGGGTGGTTAGACAGACACCTACTTCTTATTTTTTCCTTGAAATTTAAGTACCACTATATTGAAATTTCAAAATTTTGCCAAATATATATTTTTTTAATCATACCTAGTAGTGTAGAAACTACATTCAATTTTCTACAGATTCTATTCTTACACATTTTTGAAATAATATAGATAACTTATTCAAATTTTTATGTCAAGTTTCCTAACTCTAATTTTTCTGATTTTTTTGCCACTTAAGGGCCTATTTTTTCCATGATGATCCTGCACATACCCTAGCCATAATTTCTTCCTCATCCAGGGTACCACCAACACATCTAATACCCATCACTATTTCATTTACTCTTTGCATAAAAGAAGAAATATTTTCATCTTCACCCATCTTCAAACTTTCATACTTGCCTTTCAAACTCTGTAGCTTAGCCATCTTCACATGTACATATCCTTCATACAAATTTTCCAGCTTCATCCAAATTTCATGAGTTGTCTTCAAACTTGTCACATTTTTCATTTCCAAATTTGTTAGAAAACTCAGTAAAGCTTCCATAGCCCTGACATTATTTGCATCCTCTTTAATCTCATTAGTAGTGGAAGGACCATTCTGAGGAATAACATATGGATTCTTTGTAATCTTCCAGAAGGGTTCACCAATACACCTCAAATGACACTCCATCCTAGCTTTCCACAATGAGTAGTTTGTTCCATCAAATCTAGGACTGTCCTTCTTGTATGATACCATCTCAGATCACCTCAAGCTTTTAAACTTCTTCAGAGGAACTTGCTTTGATACCAATTTTTGGAAAAACAAGGACAAACAACTGAGAGGAGTGGGGGGTGAATCAGTTGTCACAAAATATTAAACTTTTCAGACTTAACTTAATCTTAGATTTGATAAATGAATAATAAACCATAAACAATCAGCACATTAGAAACACAGCTTGAACACCAAGATTTTTTACATGGAAACCCTATTAGGGGAAAAACCATGGTGGATGTTAGTCCACAATATTATACCCTATTAAAAGTATAATAAAAAATAATGGGAATGCACATGCATTCAAGCACACTACCTAGAGCTCACTACTCAAATACGAGAGGGATCACTGCCCAACAATACACAACAATACGGATTATATCTGCAGGGTATGAACTAAGAAAATAACTTCTACACAAGCCTAATTACAGTTCTAGTTAAGCATAGAAAATCTTCTTCACACTCTGCTTTGCAATCGAATGATTTGATCACTATTCGCACACTTTCTCTTTCTCTGGATTTTCTTCACTTCATACACACACTAACTTCACTCAAAAAATCACTCTTATATATCCACAACATGAAATACATCAACAACTTAGTCAGCCAGAAATATAAAAATATTTACAATGTTGGCCCAAATTTATAAATAAATTTTTAATGTGGATCAAGCACCATCAACTAATATTATGATGTGACTTTAAAAAATATCCTCAAGCACACCAAAAATTCAAATTTTAATCTTCAAACATCCACAACACATTACAACAATCATGTCACCCAAGAACATGAAAACTCGATCATATCGAGAAAAATCTTCGACCACGAGCACACCGATCAACATAAACGTACAACAAGGATAGAGAATGATCTAGAAGCATCCAAAAACAACAAGAACTAATAGAGAATCATCTACAACAATAGAAATTACCAGAATATCATAAACTTCAATTAGGAACATTGACAGAACCCACATAAATATTGTCAGAACACAACTGTTCATAGCACGATCAAATCTTCACACAGACCTCTGAAACTTCCGGTAGATGAACTAGATACTCCACAATAAACCCTTTATTCCACATCAACTAATCTTCAATGTATAGAAAAAAACACCAAGTCATGATCTTCATTGTTCCACTAGACACCTACGACTCTTCTTTTAACAATTTTCTCAATATCCTCGACATATACAACCTTCAATATAATAATGCTAATAGTGTTGACATCAATGGAAACCACATATTAGCAACACAACCACAACATCCAATAGATTTATAATTTCATATTGAATCATGCAAAACACCTAAAGAGGCTTGGGAGGCTTTTGAAAATCTGCATGGTAAAATAGATAAGATTAGAGGATATCAAATTGATAATGATTTGATGAATATTGAGCCTAAATTTTTTGACCAAATCCAAGGTTACATCTCCAAAGTTAAGCAACTAAGAACACAACTAAAAGATTGCAACATTCATAAAGAGGATTTACAATTGATTCTGAATATGTTATCCAAGCTTGGTTCTGAGTATTTAGTATTTTTTAGTATTTTTTACTCGCTTCCATACCCATTGAATTTCAATGGTAGCAACATATGTTGATCCTAAGTTTGATGACTTCACAAAGCTCCTAATCTAAGAGGAAGTTAAGTTAATGAACATTGGTCTAATCAAGTCGTCCAAGTCACAAGAATTATTGGCGAGTGAGTCAAAGGTATGCAAAGAATCAAGGAATCTTGATAAGAAGTAAAAGAAGAAAAAGAACAAGCCACATAAAGAATTTGAATCCTCTCCCTCTAAATGGTAATCATCTAAGAAGGAGAAGCCTACTTGTGCATATTGCAAGAAATTACGGCATGATGAACATTAATTTTATTCAAAACAAATTGGTGAGTTGAAGCATCTTCTTAAGAAGCATAAAATCAATATTCCTTCAACATCAAGGTGTTCATCATCATCTTCTTCATCAAATTCTAATAGAAATAAGGGGAGAGCACTTGTTGTAGTTGTATAGTTTGAGTTAGAGAGGTGGATACTCGATTTAGGAGCTTCACATCGCATGACTTAATCAAAGAGTATGTTCTCTTCATTTGAGACTTGTTCATCACAACACATCCTAAAGGTGAACAACACATATATGTGTGTTTGTGGGAAGGGATATATTGACATGGATGACAGATCATTCAATGATTTTCTTTGCATTCATTCATTGTCAACCAATATCCTTTCTATCTATCAAATCACACATGGTGGAGTAGCAAAGAGTGTTGATTTCGCACTAGATTCTATCATAATTAAGGATTTGCAAAGTAGAGATATAGTTACTGTTGGGGAGGTTGATCACCAATCCCAAGTTTACACCTTCTCACATTTTTCTCCTACCATTAATTCAATAGATGTTCACATTGAGGCATCTAGTGTGGACACTTTTGAGGAGATTCAGTATGGTCATTTGAATCTTGGTATTTGTCATCCACTGAGGATCTTATGACATGTGTTGATAGTCCAACTCCTTCATCTTCTATTGTACTTGAGGATGCTTTTGATGCCACAGTTTTGGCTCCTTGTGATTCAATGTAGCATGACATACATCATCTTTTAGAGATGACTACTTGGAATGAGTACTTGATAGACATTGCTAGTTTGTTTGGTGAGTCTAACATTTTAGATTTGGGAGAAACCATTGATTGCATTAATCTTCTCTTTGATGGAGATGATCCTTCTTCAGTTGTTGTGAGGGAACACTCTGACCCTCTTATTCATTCTCTACATGATCATTCCTTGTAGTTTGACATGAGTGTGGATACTTTTGGACAACATTTGGAGTAGGCTTATTTTTCTTTAGAGGATGTATTCTTGTATTTGGATTGTTTTCTACAATTTTTTCTAGGAGATTCTAGATTTTCTTCTTCAATAATGTGGCCTAGAACACCTATTTGGAGCGTAAAAACTTCCAGAATCAATATGGAGACACTTGAGAATTCTTCAAAGATATAATCATACATCATCCTTTTCCCTTCATCTTCCTTTCAGGAATGGGAAGACATCCTACATACCATCTTGGTTTTGACTCTTCCTAAGGGGAGGACTGTTATTCAACACTATTGGATCATCTTCAACATTCAATTTCAAGTTTCTGCCATCATTGCAGGAGACTCAACATTGGGGGGGTTGCATGGTCTCTCTTCTTCTTCTCTCTTATGGGGGGTACTTTTTCCTCGCATGGTATTTTATCCTCCTCATTCTTCATTGAGAGTATTTTGTATTTCATCTCTTTTTGGGAGGAGTTTTTTCTCGTCATCTTTTCTCCTTTTCTCCATTTGTGAGAGATTGCATTTGCATCTGTACATGAGTACCTAAAATGGCATCATATTCAGGACCATCTTTGTCTCATTTGTATAATAATCATCTACTCCCTAAGTTGCACTTAAGGGGGACTGTTGATGTAAATAAAGTCTTGTACCTAGTTAATTCATTACTAGGGGACTTATTTACATGTTAAGTTTATTTAGGTCCTAAGAGGGAATCTTTCTACAAGGTGTTAGTTGTCATTTGATCTTATCTTATCTTTTGATTATTTAACACATGTGTTCTAGATAGTTATGATATGCTATCACATGACATAGGATTAAGACACTTTTCAAAATCATGTTTAATCCTATGTCTCTCCTTGGCTATATAACCAGGTGGTCTCATATGTAAAATGTCATATTAAGGAATTCTTGGATAATCAATCATATTGCAATCTTGAGCATTTCATATTTATCTCCCTTGTGCTTTCATGAAGTTCCTAGATCTTGGGTGGCTATAATCTTTAGCCAAATCTTGCAAGGTGTATATAGTAATTCTATACCAACTCTTACATGGACCTCTTGATCCTTGGTAAATTTTATCTCTATGTTGATATGGTTATGCATGACAATGAGGAGGATATTGAGGTCCTAGACCCCCTAGGTATAGATTGTGAGGTCCCCACCAAGGTTGTAGATTCTAAAATTTATAAAGGATTATAATTTTATCACTCATGGTACATCTTATATAATATATCTAGAATATGTGGAATCTCATCGTACACCTCCAATAATGGTTTGATCTATAAAACTTTAGTAGTAGATTTATGATCTTTCTTATGAGGTTGACATATTTAATCCCTATTTAGTATTTTCCTTTATTACATGAAACAATAGTTATCTAGCATGTTAGGATAAGCCTAAAATCATTCCTAATGTTCTTAATATCACAACCTAGGCTCTTCTAGTTATTGAAATATATACAATTATTGGTTACTAAAGTAGTTAGCAAACTAAATCAATAAATATTGGTTTATATGGTGAATTTTAAGGTGATGTCCTCATCTGACTTAGTGGAATGATTAATGGCAATAATATTGAACATGCATCCCTTGAATGAAGCTAGGGAAAATTGGTTGACCACCTCTAATCCCCATCTGTAGAATGGCCAAGAAAAAGTAAATGAAAGAAGTTCATGGGTATTTCCACGTTTTAGGTTACAAGTGTTTGGAATGGTGTATGTTTTGAGACAAATCCATATGAATCCTTCTAAATTTTTCTTCAATATTATTAAATACATAAAATAAATTAAACCTTGGCACTAACATGGTAACTAAAAACATCCCATAGGATTCTTGACAATAAATATATTTTTCACTATCATTAAGGCATCTAAACTTACTAAACCATTATAATGATGTCAATAAAGGACTCTAACTATATTTAAATATCAAATAGAAATTGATTTTTGGATGCATATATGATCATTTGTAGAAAAACTAGGGGGGAACATGGTACACTCAAGATAATCATAATATCATGGCACCATTCTTCTAAAATCCATGTGGAATAACCAATGAAGAGCTATATTTTCATACTAGGTCATTGCAACTAATTAATATGTCAGTATAAAATGAGGCCATTGATCATCATATATTATCATCAATGTTGTTGAACCAACCATGAAATAAATATGAATATCGACTTCTCTATTAATAAAATCAATCATGTATGAGTAAAATGAGTTAAGAAATTACATAGATAATACATGATAATGAAAAAGTTAAAAATCCATAGTTTTGTAATCCCTTAAATAATCCATAAAGTAACAATGTAGGAATCAACATGATTATCAATGTTTTAATATTCAAAGGTAAAGTTACATAAATGCCTACTATTAATGCTACATATTTTACAATATTACTAGTGCATTTATAAATCTAATAGGAAAATGGAATTGATTCAATTTAGGTGGAATAAATATTACCCTATATCTTGAACCATTCATACACCAAGAACTATCAAAGAACATAGATCATGAAGAAAAGGAATTAATAGCATGAATATGTGTTAATTTAGAAATGATGTCTCAATAGGGTCATGATAATAGTTTGGAGTAAGAGGCACTTGGTCCATCAAATGTACTTTTTATTAATGAATTTTAGATCAAATTATATAACATGACCCACTAATCAACCTATGTTGAAAACTAGCTTTGGAGAGCATATCCCAAAGGATTTTCGTTGATAATTATATGAGTTTTTGTATACAACATGTAGTGTCTCAAATTTTGTGATGATAAGATGATAGCTAAGAATAGGTTCTCCATGGGGGTCTATCTAGTCTCATTATCTAACAATGTGTGACCAATATAATAACATGTTATTTACCATTCCTATCATTTATTCTAGTTATACACCAAAGATAAACTCAATAGTGGAAATATATAATAATAAATGTTGACCATGAATCGTGGTCTTAATTTCTTCATTTCATCAAATTATTGTTTGCACTAAATATCCTATTGAAATTTAAGATTTTCCTCTAAAAATGGTAAAATATAATGCATACTCATCTAGTTTTTTAATAAATCATCATATTCCTAATATTTTCCCTTACAAAAATCAAAGTTGTTAAAGATTTTAATCTAGGACTTATTAACAATAACATCAATTTTCTTAGCGTTAAATTTAGTGTCTTGTTTAGGCATTATAAAACCTAATAAATGATGATTATTTGCTAATTATGCATCATTAATTATTTAAGCTTACTTGATATTATCATAATATTTCAAACATACTCCTTAAATCTTGGAGATGACTAGTTTGTTTATTAGATTTTCCTAATTTATCCTCAATATATTGTTTTTAATATGTTGTGCATCAATTCTTTGAGGGTCAATTTTATAGCCATTTGATAAGTGGCATCAACATTCATCAATCCAAATGTCATGCAAGCCTAACATAATGTGGCCCATAAGTTATAAAAGTAGTCATATGTTGATCTTGGGGTTTAATAAGAATTTATTTATCCTAAAACTACATCAATAAATGATAACATCTCATTCCAAGTAGTAGAATGTACAATCATATGAATATGAGGCAATGGGAAGTCATTCTTACCCAATTCTTTTTCTATATCTCTCAAATCAATGTGAATGTGAACATGCCCATTAGGTTTAGGTACATGTACTATTGGAGATTTAAGAGAAATATTCAATAGTTTTAACAAAAGTATCATTTAGTGTCTTCTCATGTTCCTTTTTGAAGAATTTAATAAGTAATTCTTCAAGTATCATTCATGTGCTCCTTGGGATTGGACCACATCTATCCTTTGCAATGCAAAACTAATCCATGAAGTTAAACTGATAGTGTCAAAATTTGAAGCAAATATATATAGAAGTAAATCAAAATAGAGATAAAATAAGGATGAATACATAATGAATATATAAGAATAAATACAACGAGAGTAAAATAAAATGAATAGTACTTAAATAATAGATCACACATTGTGATTTATTCTTATATTATTGTGTTAAAATATTCTTAACAAAATGATACAAAATAAATAATAATAAATAATATAAATATACGAATTACACAATTACAAAAACTTATTCCATCAATCTAAAAGATGCTAATAAAAAAGCCTTACAAAGCATACTCTTCCATGATAAATATCATGGATCAATTTCAATGATAGCACCCCTTCCCTAAAGTAAGGTTCTACATTGCTTAGGCCGTCAAGTTTACGCGTTCAGATTTTATTTTTCCATATTCATTTGTTCAAGTAATTAAGGTGGGTACGACACAGAAAAAGAAGCCATTAAACTATGGCAAATTAACTTGTCTAAAATGGCCCTGGCTAAGCCATTATTTGTGTACATGTCACAGTAATATATGATAATTAGCCTGTAATTATGAATCCGGTTTTTTTGTAAGACTCAATACAATCATCATAGATTTCTTCAATTCCGTACTTCAAAGTGAAGCCCAAATCTGTGAGCCTTTCAGACTTGAAATGTGTATTGAGAAGAGCAATGGATTCCACATCCTGCAACCTGAATTGATCCGTGACAAACCATACTCATTAATAAACATTTTGTAAGCAAGAGAAATAGGTATAAAACTAAGCAATTTTAATATAGAAATACAATGATTATAGTTGGCTAAAACTCTTACATATCTGTTAGCTTGAGATCTGGATAACGTTTTATTATAAATTGCTCCAGCTCCTTAACAGAGAGTGTATCTGTCGAGAACAGGTATCTCCCTTGAGCGGCGGGCTGCTCCATCAGAAATATGTGGGCGTTGCAAACGTCGCCTATATGGACGACTGGAAATGTCCCGAACGCGGACAGGATAGATCTCACAGCGCCCTTAAAATGTTCCTTGTTGCCTAAAACATTATTAAGAAAATATACAATCATTTCAGAGAAAAAATACTATGTGAAGTGTGAATATTAGGGTAGCAGGGGTGAGAAAGACCTGGTAGAAACCATAGTAGTGTCTTAATGCTGGCTGGGATGTAAGGAGTGATGAAAGGTCCTCCCACAACCGATGGCCCAATTGTGACAAGATCTAAATTGTGCTCTGCTGCGAAGCTCCAAGCTGTCTGTTCTGCCAGTGTCTTTGACACAAAGTAGGACTGTTGTGTGCAATACATAGATTTCATTAGGAAACCTCTTAAAAATTGATATTTCGATTTAGATTAGATCTAATGAAACCGAATTAAGCAATTTGCACAATACCCAAATCGGAAATTGTTCTTTGTTGGAGCGAAAGTAATTAACAGGGCTCCAAAAAGACTCCACATAGCAGGGCTGGTTGTTCATCTCTCCCTGCTCATTCAGTGGTGACATGGCACAGCACGACGAAGTGATTACCACTCGATTCACTGTTTTGGCTTTCACACACGACTTCAATACATTGACTGTCCCCTGAACCGCAACCCCCACTACCTCATTCTGCTCATAAACATATTGCAGCAAAAGAAAACCCCAACTAATATTATTCAGTATTGACTGTTATGGGTTGAAATGTAAGAATCAATTGTGATGCAGTCTTCACCTCGGGATCTTTGGAGCCAAAGTCCACAGGAGATGCGACGAAGAAGACACCTTCGCAGCCCGAAATGGGTGAATCAAAGCTCCCTTCCACGCGCAGATCCGCATTGAAAAGCTTAAGCCTTTCATCGGCACCAGGAAGACGTTGTAGATAGTGTACGCTCTCCTCATTCCCTGTAAATGCTCCAAAATTATACCTTATATCCTAATCATGAATATAAATTTAAAAATAATGGCGACAATGGGTATACCAGAAGCTGGAAGAACAGTTGCATGGACAGGAAAGCCTCTGTCGAGAAGATAGTTGACGAGCGAGGAGCCAATGAAGCCATCTCCACCCACTACGCAAAACTTTCTTTCCATTCCCAATCCCTTTATCTGTCACTTACATTTTCAATTGTGGGCAAGTTTGTGTATATCTTTCTGTGCATTAAGTAAATACAGGAAGCCTCTCAGGCCATTAAAGAGATCTAACATAACGATTAAATTTGATAGTGATAGCTGATAAGTAAATACAGGAAGCCTCTCTGGCCATTAAAGAGATCTAACACAACCATACAATTTGATAGTGATAGCTGATAATCAATGACTGTTTTTGTTTTCGGAGATAATACTGTTGGTGATAAGTGTGTTTTGTTTGTGTATTTGTTCTTTTTGGAGGTAACACTGTTGTTGGTAAATGTGCTTTGCTTGTGTTTTATTAATTGTATCTCCAAAAGCCCGTCGGACAATTATCACGAAGAGGTTGAAGCCTTCCTCGTCCCCCCAACGGGATCCTCGAGCCGAAGAAAGGTAAGCAATTTAAGCACAAGGAATTGTAACACTCTTAAACACTTCCAATTTGGAAAGCGTAAACACAATCAACGATCAAGGGTCTTGCTTGTTCTTCTTGCTCGGCCTAACTTAACAAGTATGTCGTGTGGCAATAGCCCTGCCGCTGGACTGTAAACTTGGGTTAAAAAAAAGAACATAACATGCGCTCTTATGACGGCAGTAAATAATTACGGTTGTGGAGGTTGGACATATCAGGCGTGCAATGTGCCATGTCTGTCTCAGTTTGCACTGGTCGCCTATCTTGTCTAGGGGGTACCACCACACCTCCATAAGAAAAAAGTGGTGTAGGGATAGGGATACGACGAAATCTTAAGTACACTCACCACTCCTAAGCAGGAATTTGAATTTCCTCTCCAGAATTAGGAGGAAAGAACTCTAGGGGGCTCCTTAGGAGCCTTTCTTCTCTTTGTCCTTTTGTACCCTTGAGTGGTACCTGTTGCCTTGCCTTCCTCCTCTTGGAGGTCTGATCCTTTGGCTCCTTAATCCTCATGATAACCCATTGAATGCTCATGTCCAGTACCGGCCTTGCAATCTATTTTATGTCAATGAACTCTTTTGCATTCCAGTCCATTGGATCAAGGTCCCTAGTGCCTACATTTTCAGCCTCATATTGGGGATCCAATGTTACCCATCATCTGACAATGTCTTCGGGATGTCCTCCTTTACCCCATACTCAACCATGAGTGGGATAGGAAGTCTTTCAGAATTCCTCCTTCTAAGATCATACTCATCTTGAAGGTTCATCCAAAAATTCTCCAGTAGATTAAAGTGTTTCTCAAAAACAGTGGGTACCAAAGACTGCATCTTGTGTTTAGGATCAAAATGCTTCCTGGAAGTACAGACAAACCTAAATTCAACTGAATCAATTCATCATAGATTACCTTATCTGCCACATTGTGTGGACAACTATACTCACCCAACTTAATGGGGAATTTATGGTAGCCAGGCTTATGTTTATTAGCAAACTTAAGGTTAACTGCTAGAGCTTGATAGGTGAATTCCATTAAAACAAAATTTATTGTTGCAACACCTATGAAGTAAATGAGGGTGACCATCAAAACCATCCAACCTGAAGTAAGTAAATCTGGTGTATTGAATATACCAATGTCCCCATTCATTGATGAAGGCCATAGCATCCCTACTCAATTTGTAACCAACATCTCTTGTGAGTTGGTTAATGATAGCATCTAGAAATGCATCATTAACCCTTCTATAATGTGGCTCAGAAGCTTGTAAGGTGAGTTGATCATAATGATCCCACACCTTTTTATGTCCTTGGGCTTCCCCCAATATGCCCATTGCATTCATTCCAGGAAAGATGCCCCTTTTGGGAGCTGCATAAACCACATAAGAGGTCATAAAGAAACTCTTGGTTTCTCTCACTTTAAGCATTTGATTGTGTATACATTCTAACACAATCATGGGCCAATCAAATTGTTGTCTGCCATCTAAGATAGTCTAGATGAATGGGAACATCCATTCTTTAAACTGGGAAGCATCTCTCTTCCCAAATACTTTGGAGAGCATCATTATTATGTCTGCAACCTCCTTGTAGAAGTCTACCCTTTTAGGCTAGTCAGGAAGCTTGGCTAAAGACTTCTTCTGAACTCTTATCCAAGTCTTATTCATATGATTCCTATTGATTTCCTTCTTATCACTATAAAGCTTCAGTGCCTCTGCTTCATTGAGGTGCCTGGGATTTTGTGGAGCAGGAGCATTGAACATAAATCTAATCATTTGTGGTGTTAAGTCAATAATAACATTTCCCTGCAAATCCACACACTGTCTAGTAGCGGGATTGTAGGCTTCGGCTACTGCAAGTATCAACTCTGGACATTGAACAAACAATGAGAAGAGGGCAACATGTGCCAAACTAGACTGAACAATCCTCTCTGTCCTTCTTGAGACATCTTCAGTGAAAGTTTCCTCATATAACTCTTCATAGTTAAAGGGGCCCAAGTTTGTGTCAGTGATATCGGCCCAATCTGAGTCCACCTTGCTAGCTATGAGGGTAGGACTCTGATGTTTGTACCTGAAGGTGTATTGGAGTTATTCCACCTTAATCTTCTTTGGCTTGGATCCTTGCTTTGAGCTTTCTGTAGGTTGGCTCCTTTGAGAAGCCTCTTTTGATGCTCCTAGCATCTCTTACTTTTGCAATAAACCCATGTATTGGATGAACAAAAAAAAACATAAAAATCAATACACCAACTAATACCTTTCTCTACTTCCTCAAGACAAATTTCATACTTAGAAAAATTTAAAACTCATTGGAAGTGGAATCATAGAAGAATAAGGAACAGGGAACCATTCTAACACAAAGCAGAATCAAGACTGGAACTAGGATGAGACCAGAACATGGATCGGAACAAAAACTGAACTTGAAACTAATCGCTAGTTCCAAGTTTGACTTCCACTCTAGTTCCGACTCCACTAAAGGGAAAGTGTAAAGACCAAAATTAACAATGACCAGAAGTGGGATTATTTTGGGAATGAACTCTAATGCAAACATTCACGAGACGAGTTCATTCCCGAGTCTGCTCCTACTAGTTTAGCATAAAAAATAAAGCACTTTTCTTGAAGATGTGGTCACATGAATTTAAGGACCTAAGTCACATGGGTTTATAAGGAAATCCAAATAGAGGGGCTTAACTTCACCCCTTAACTGCATAAAGACCAATTTTTAAACCTAGGGTTGGATATTTTATGAAGGTTACCGAGCAAACACTAGTTTGCATGATGAGTCGACTCAAAAATTAGGGCATCACAAACCCAACATGGAAATCATAGAATCGACATGGAAAGAATTATCAAAAGGGATTCAAACACATTTAACACAATGAAGACCCAACCAAACGAAACCCTAGTTAGAAACTTGGGTATGACAAAATGGAAACCAAACCAAATAGAAAGAAAGAAAAGCAAATGGAAAACAAAAAAGACAAAACAAAACCAACAAGACACAAAAGAAAGAGCAAAGATTCATAGAAAAAGGTGTTGTGAACGCACCAAAACACAACAAGCAAGAACATGAAAATGAAATGACAAAACAAAGCAAGAAAAGAAGGGAAAGAGCCCTACCTCAAAATGCCAACAAGTAAAGGCTGAAATCGGGTAAGAATTCACCCACCACGCACCTCAACAATCAAATTATGCTCCTCTCACAATTACCTTGGTTCTGGTTCACTAAAACAACTTAGAGAATCATGATAATGAGCCAGTTAACCTTGATTAAGGTTTAAAAATCATTTCACGCATGTGAGGAGGCTGCAATAAATGCGATAGGTTGGGGGTGGAGTAAACAACGAAAATGAACAGTTAACTCCCGTGAACACCAAAGGAAGGGCAGACACAGACCTGGATCTGAGGTAGAATAAGGAACTTTTAACAAGTCTCTTACCTATCTCTGAACCCGATTCCAATCGCATGACAAAGAAAGGCAACAAAGGGGAACAGGGGCAGTAGGACTAGAGCCAGAACTAGAACTTTTACAAAGTTCCAAGTTTGGTTTCAATTCCAGTTTCGGTCCTAACAAAGGAACAAAAACTAAGACAAGAACAACAAAATGAATGGAAGTGGGACCGGAACAAAAATTGAACCCGTCCCAAACAAAAATAGAAATGACAAAATGAAGCAAACAAGCGGAGTCAAAATTGGAACAAGAGCAGAATAAGGAACTTTTACAAAGTTCCAGGTTTACTTCCAACTTCAGTTTTGTTTCCTCTTGGGAAAAGAAAAACACAAGGAAGACAACAAACAACTCAAGGGAGAAACAGACCCAAGAGCACAAGACACCAACAAACAATGCAAAGAACAAGGAAGGAAGGCAGAACTGGAATCGGGATCAAATCCAGACTTGGAACCTTACAAAATCTCTAAGTCCAGTTTCATTCTGACTTCGCTTCTGCCAAACCAAAAGAAATAAGGACTTAGGAGGAAAAAGAACAACTCCTAAGACCCAAACAAAAGCCAAGGAAAAATCTAAAAAAAACAAAGGAGGACTCATTTTGTTCCAAAACAAAATGGAGTGGTTATGCAAGGCATAACAAGACTAGGCCCTCAAATATAGAGATATTGCTTGTCAGGAGCAGGATACAACCATGACTAACTAGGATAGATATAGGATAGAGCAAGATTAGGAGTGACAAAAATTCCAACAACTATTTAGCTAGTAGAGGAGACCAAGTGCATAAAGCAGCTAGAGGTTGCTACACTGCACGTATAGGGATAGGTGGTATCCACCACCATGTACAATCAGGCCATGGCCGAGGCCACATAGTACTGAACTTTATACCATAGAGATGTTCCCAGAGACCAACAACAGCCAGATTTTCACGTAGGAGTGGGGTTGTCCCTAGTGGCTCGAGAGGTGCTCCATCGATCCATCAACCTTCAAGCAGTGGCCATTGATAGCCTTCACAGCCTCCATCCCAACATGACGATAGATAGAGACGAGGATATCCATATATGTGTAGATACATTTTTTATGTATAGTCCTGATTTTATTATGTATGTACATTCATTAGTTAATTTTGATAGCCTCATGTATATTCTTTTTTTACGATATCACACATTGACTTTGATTTTGTTTCATGACATTATTTTGATGATATATATGAGATGATCTTTGATATGATGTTTATTATGTGATGTTTTATTTCATGTCATGCTTTATGCATGTATGGATGCATATGTTTATGATGATGCATACCTTTATTATGCATATGATGTGATGTTTCTGATTCATAATGTAATGTATATGGATGTATGCAATGTATGGTTTATGATGCAAATGTAATGGATGACTTATTTTATTTTTTAGTATCTTTTCTATATGATATGATATGCTCATGATGTAATTATGATTATGCAAGATGTATGATGACGGTTTGTGGATGTAGGATGGATTCATTTATTATTTTTGTTGATAATCATGACACCATGTTAGCATGGAAATAATATAGAAGAATAGAATGAATATATTAACCATTTCCCTTGAGATTGATTTAGAAGTATGACAAGCCTATGATTCTTTAAGGCTGATGATTTTCTTGTTTCGAGGATTGGGATATTTGATCATATCATTCCTTGTTTTTGATATAGCACATAGACACGATGCATCAAGGTATTGATAACCAGGATGACGTTGTATCTAATGTGATAGACTTTAACTTTATGAATAGATAGGATCATGCTTGCTCATACCTAACATACAAAAAACTTGTTGGATGTAGTTAAAAGTTTAGAACATTTCAGACCAAAGCATACACAATAGTCAACAATTTATTCAAAACAAACTCCCTACACACAACAAAGCAAGTATTCACTACAAATATATTGCAAGAACATCCGAAAAACACAACAAATGAAAGATAATGATTGATGCCCCATTCCTTTCTCTCTAAATATTTTTAAATAGACATCATCAGAGGTCCTTGGAATGGATCAATAAGATAAATCATAAGAAAATATCAAAATGAACAAACAATCAGTGTTATTCATATCTCTTGCCAAAGTAACCTAACTAGATGATTTCTGATGATGATGTCCATTGTAGGAAAGATTTATCCTAGGACTAAGACTAAGACTAATTATTTGATAGGTCATTGATACAAATGTTAACCGACTTGTTTACTTAGGATCAATGTACTTTAGATTTTTACATTTATGCTTATACTTCATGAATTTCCATACTTTTTTCCACTTGTTTTTACCAAAGGTTAATGATGATGATCAATTTCCTATTGATGAAAGTTTATTGCAGGTGAAAGCAAAATGAGACAGGCAGTTTTGGACTTTTTGGAATATTTCAATGTTTTTGATGTTTTGCAATGTTTTGAGGATGTTTTTGATCTTTTAGGTGTATGTGAATATTTAGGTTTTTCAATTATTTGAGGCTATCTAGGATTTTTGAACATTTTCCAATGTATTTGTTTTCAAGTTTTCCTTTTTTCTTGTGTTTTTTGAGATTAGACCAAGACCTAAGGGGAAACTAACCTAGCACCTTGGGGGATCATCATTAATGGCCTTACCTATGCTATACACACAGAGATGATGTAGTACAACTTACTATGACCAGTAATTGTTTATTGATGAGTTGTCATTTTATTGTGACATACTCCTAAAGACTAACCTAATGCCTTGGGGGCTCACCAATGATGGCCTTTCCTATGTTCAAGCTTAGAGACAACATAGTTTGACAACTCTATTTTTCACTTTTTAGACCTATTTAGGGATTTTGATGTGATTTGGATTTTTGAGATGATTTGAATGTTTTGGCTTTTCAAGATATTAATTGTTTTTAATTTATTTTTGGATTTTGATGATTTTGCAAATGTTTTTGGATTTTGTGAGATTTTGAAAATAACATTAAGGGAATATACAAGAACCTAATCCAATGCAAGTATAGAAAAATTCCCCTAGTGTGGTGTAATAGACTACCTCAATATAGGTAGTAAAACCTGACCTTAGGAATGTGCCAAGTCGTAGTAAAGGGGAACATGATACTTAATATATGGCTATGATATAGATGAGATGGGTGATGGAATAAATACGATAAAATAGGAAGAAGGATGAATGTGATGGATAGAAAAGTAGGATAATCCTAAGAGTCAACGATGGATGGATAGTGCTTATTTATGCAAGACACCTATTTTCTAGGTTTTCACCAAGGTACTTTCCCAAAGTTCCATTGAAGTGGTTTTCACTAGAGGACAATTTTTCTATTAACTGTTTTCCAATCCTTTTTTTTTTTTTGTATTTTGTTATTTTTCTAACTTTTTAATATTTTTGGATTCATAGGTCCTTCAAGCCTAGGTATAAAATTTCTTGAAATGCAAGATATTGATAGGCTCCTACAAGGGTTCTCTCGCAGGTGTTGACAATTGATAGGCTCTAGAACTGTAACTAGTTGTGACAACAAATGGTGCTAACCAATTAAGTTCAAAATTCCCTTTGCTATTTGAATTTGGCATATTCTTTTGATTCTCCTTGTAACGCCCCGTCGCGCGAACCCCAAAGGACAAATAAACAATAATTACAGTACAATTTTTTTTTTTTAAAGTAAACATAACATACATGTAATACACATTAAGACATGACATGAATTTCATTTAAACAGATTCATTAACACATACATCCCTTGGGGTACACGAGGAGTCATTACATGACTGAGATCCACACAACAACAATAAAGAATAAAATCCAAAGATATAATTCATAACAAGACAAACATTAACAAATGGAACACATACATGATAAAGCATTGATAAGAAACCATTTGAGTAAATACAACATATACATAATTAACTCAACACAATAATAACTGCCATGGCCAATAACCACATCGGGTTTAACATTACATTACAGTACAATGTTCAAGATGTTCAATGATACAAAACAGTTTCCAATATGCACGAAAACCATACAACAAGAATCATGATACAAATGAATAGATAAAAACTTGCTCCATGACGGATACAACTCTGGAGTCACTGCAATAGCACCAATCCGCACCTCTCGATCCTCGACCGGGGACCCAATGGGGTGCTTAGCACGATCCACCCGACCATGTGAGTCCGAAGACCCACCCCCCGTGCTAGGGAGCTAACAAGAAAGAGACCACAACCAAGAACATCCAAACAGGGAACCACAAGACTCAACATACAAAAGTATCATAAAACTCAAGGATTACAAGAGTCAACATACTAACTTAAAATCATAAATCCCATCACATAAATTAAAGCAATGACCAATAAACAAGTAACCAAAGGATGATCATGAAATACTTCCGAATCAACTGAATTAATAAACATAATACACTTCCAAATAATACAATAACATCATATCACAGTATCATAAGGTACAAGATTGTAAGTCAAATATAAATGAGATCATACAAGACCACAAAACATACTAAAGAGGTATTAAAACAATAATCATAAATCAATTTAAATCAATTCAAACAACAATCTAAACCAACTCCCATAACCTACTTCTAGAGGAACACAATAAAGCAAACACATGGGCAACTAGGGGAGAGTGTCATCGCATAGCCTACATGGGTTCTCCTGGCCCTTCCTCCAAACTGAGGCGCTGGCCCCCATCTATGGATCTCCTGGCCCTTCCTCCTACATGAGGCGCTGGCACCATAGGGTAGCTCATGCGGAGCCGTAGACCTCTCGTGAGGACGAGGTCACGACCTTGCCAACCACGGCCTTCTTAGCCTTCCATTAGTCTGCGGAAGCACTAATGAAGATGAGGTATCCATATTTTAAATCTTGTAATGATATTACTACCCAACCCTCCTATGTTAATTATTAGGTTATCACTTGTTTACTAACTCACTCATGGGTTCTCCTGAGCCCTTCCCCTTAAACGGGGCGCTGGCCCCCACGAGGAGCCACTCTCCCTAGAGACCCAACAACATAAAAACCAAGAAACCAAGGGTTGTACAACATAACAAGATTATTAGATCACAATTGAGAAGCCTGCGAGGCATTACCCATCTCGCTATAAATACATAATCAAAGTCTCAACAATTCATGTACAACCCTTTTCAAAATCATGAAACCAAAACACTTGCCACATCAAGGGCACATAGAGAGAGAGAACATCAATTATCAAACATCTCAAGCCTCTGGAAGCAAAAGAATGAAAACCCACAAACGAGGGTAAAGTGAAGCAACATGAGTATTTCTCCAATAATTCCAACATAAGGATAAAATTTCCTCAAATATAAGAGTAAATCATAAAAAGCCATATCAAGGAAAGATTCATCAAGACCCATCTACAAATTAACAATGGCATCACCTCAAATAGGAAAACGCAAAAGAAAATCAACCTTTAATTCACAAAATCACTAAATGAAACTAAAAGCCACCAACTAGGCATTCCATGGGAGACCTCAATTTTCTCCTCACAAGAACCCCCTTATGATGGTACGCAAATCACCTTCATAAAAACAACAACATAGCAATGACAACAATAATTGCAAGGCCACTAGATCTAATTTCAATTCAAATATAATGAGTGAATACATTAAAATAAGATCAACCACCCCATCCAAACCACATAAACAACTTTGATACAAAATAAATCAAAAATCCAAGAAGATCAACTTCCCACAACTCATCAACAAAATACAAGTTCCCAATTACATTGTAACACAAATTAAATGACAAAGGATTCCTTGAATCAAAACTAACCTCCAAAGGCATTCACACCAACATGGATCAATGCTTCAACAACAAAGGTAAAAGCATTCAACCAGGCATCCAAGGCACCAAATTTAAAAACACCTTAAACACTCAAACACTCACAACTCCACAAAAACACTCACATAATAAACAACAACCAAATAAATTCAAACAAGAACAATATTTAATAACCAATCAATTAACAACCAAAACTAAATAACCTTACAACTTACCCATCTAAATTACTCAATTAACTAAAACAATTTATGATAACCATCACAAGTATTCCAAAAGACTTATTCATAAAGAGCACTTACAAATCAACCATTAAATAAATATAAAGGAAGTCAATTTTCAAAAGATTAAAATCCCATTTCACCAATAAACTATCCAATTCGAGAATACCCAGGAAATATAAAAAGAGAAAAGATCTGTTCTAAGAATCCAACAGTCTACAATTCTTAATTTCATAAAAAGATAACTTATTCGATTTTATGCTAAACTCTATTTCCACCCTATACACATTTAAAAAAAATAAGAATTAGACAATCAATGCTGATATAACTATAGATTCACCAATTGCCCTTCTACTATATTATCCTATCAAATTTCACAATTTAACAAATTAATAGGAATTCTTTTCTATTCCAAAATATTTACACAAAACAAAAATTAAATAAATCAATGTTGACATATATACGTAAGTTGATTTTTTTCTACTAAAATTATCCTCTCAAAGTTTGTAACTTACAAATCAAAATAATGATAAACAAAAGATTTCTTTCTATTTTATTATTTCCACTATAACTAAATTCTGTTTTATTTTAATCAGAAAAGAAACAGAATCTATATATATATATTTTTTAAATAACAGTTAAATTAACAGAATATATAATTAATCAGAAAAGAAACATAATATATATATATATTAAAATAATAGTTAAATTAGTTAAATAATACAGCAATGGTTAAATCAGAGAAATCAGAATGAATAAATTATAAAAAATATATATAAATACATATATATATAAATATATATATACATATATATATACATATATATACATATATATATATATTAATAAAAATAAAAATCTGCACAAAAAATAAAATATAAAAATTCGCGGATTAAAAGAAGTTTAGATTACATACAAATTTCCATGGGAAATTTTATTCCCAACACACAGGCACGAGGAACTACGCCGCCGGTCGTGGGCAGTCTACAGACTGCCATGGACAGTCGCAGACTGTCACACGGACCAGTGGCGGGGTGGTGGGTACGGCCAAGGCCGAACCCCCACACACAGCCAATATAAAATATAAAACCCGAAATTCAATACTATGCACAGTGCTATGGAAAAATAACAAATTTCAATGAATTTTAATTTTCATTCACTATTTTCACAGGTATAAATAATTATATATATATATATATATATATATATCTATTATATATATATATATAAACCTATATATATATATATTAGAATCTGGGCATTTTGAAGTCAGGAAACAAAATAAACACTGTATAATTTTTTTCTGTATATGATTAAATATAAACAAGAATATACACAACCTAGTTTTCCCAGTGAAAGATTATTCTTAAGTTGATTAATTATATTTTCTAGACAAAACTATAGTACTACTGGTTCTTTTCCAAAATTCTCATCTTAGTTATATTATAATGAACAACAGTACAAATCCAACAATTTATTTCATTTAAATAAACAATAGTCCCGAACTCTCAGAGAATTTCAATCTAATAATTGACAGTCAAGAACCCCACCAAATTCCATTTTAACAAACAACAATCCCAATCCCCAAATGAAAATTTCATACACAGCGAAACAATTCCAAACAATTGCTATTTTATTTAATGCTACAGCAAATAAATAAGTGAGGAACCTGGCGTCCTGCGGTTGAAGAAGATATGTAGAAGCTCTATTCCTTTTGCCAATCCAATCCTCCTCCAACGAATGTTTCCAGTAGCAGCTACAAAATCCTCCCTTCAACTCCAATCCTCTTCCTCAATGTATTCTCAGAATAATAAAAACAATGCAATACTATAATAGAAATTTTTACTACCAAATTTCTCCCCAAAATCTGTTGGAAAGAGAATACCCCCCCTTCCCAAACCAAAGATAAATAAAATCTCACACAAGAAGCCTCTTCTGTTTCCTCTTCCAGAGAATACCAAAAGTCACATTTCAAGAAATAAATCAAAATAATATTTAATCCTTAATTCTTTTTGTTGCCTTTTCATGCATATGATTAAAATTAAATAAATTTAAATCCTCAAAATTGAACTTTCATTTGAACATATATTCATTATCTCCACAATACATTATTAATTAATTACTTCCACATTAGAATAATTAAAAATAAACCATTTACAAGATTCTAAATAAGTATCCATTAAATTTCTTATTATAATAATTATCTTTTCAAGATTATTTGTTCATAACAATTTTAAATCAATTTATCTAATAATATCACTTTTACTTTTAACGAATTAGTTTGATTGATCATTTGTTCTAATTCATTTGATTTGATTTAATTGATTATTATTTTAATTCCTAATTATATTTTAAATAACCTTGCAATTTCACTTATGATCTAATTAATTATTTAAACATGACTACTAACATATTATATTTTCCACAAAATCAAATAACATAGCAATCAATGAAGCACACACAAATACTCACACAAAAGTTTAGGACAACCGACATGGAGGGGTATTACATCCTCCCCCCCTTAAAATTTGACTTACTCCTGGAAGTCAAGTTTAATCAAAACATGGTAACACAACCATATCAATGATCCTAAGCACATCAACACCATAAATTAAAACATCAATTAAACGTCAACAAGAAAACAACGAAAATTTAACAAAGCAATAATAGGGAAATGATACCAAAACAAAAGTGGTGGCAGGGTTGCAACCAGACCAAATTGGTCAAACACTAGGACATATGACGAACTAGATTGGGGAAACTTTCTTGTCAGCTCCTATGTTCAATGTCAAACCCATTGGGTGTATATAATGCTCGCCCTGTCCTAACAATGGAGGTGGAATCGAGACTTAGTTCCTGCAAACCTGCATGCAAACAAACGTTGTGCACAATACATATATATATATCACAAATACATCGTGAGAGGAACTCCCAGCATAGTAGGGCACTCGCAAGCGAGTGATACCACACTACCCCTCCCACCAAACCACACATAGTAGTCAAAACAATTCTAGTAACTCGTAAACAATTTTCTTCTAATTAGTTAGGAATTATTCGTATAAGGATACTAACCACAAATCTAATTCATCTACTATATCAAAATAAATTACTACTTAACATTATAAGTATCTATACCTGCATATTACAATTTCATTACCTTCGTCACTATGCTTTCTGAAGCCCACTTCCTATAAATCAAGAGCTACCATAGAGTATTGTACATTAGTACCAATAATTCAAGTTGCATCTTAGCCTCAGGATACTATATTCTGCTAAAAATCATAGAATAATTATCCACAAAACCTTACATTTTCATTAAAACTCAAAATTTTCACGCAAAGAACTCCACTTTAACCATTATTCAACACCAAAATTCACATTAATTTCAATAAAAAAAGGGTAAAATTTTACACCTTCACAGATTCAAGAAAACATAATTCATCACTCAAGGACAACAAAATCGCAAATCCACACACACTTGACATAATCACACACATAAAACACATCACCAAGACACACATCACACTAAAACTCAAGGGTCCATAGAGCATCCCCAATAGGAAGGATATCGGTGCATTGCGCACTACATCGAGGGTCCTATCCTTTCCCATCAGTTTCCTGCACCATCGACCTGACACCATCTAATAGAAGAAATTCAAGTTCACAGCAATGACAAAAGAAAAGTGAAACTCAAGACTCACGGGTCTAAGCGCAAGGTTACATAGTGAGCATACATAGTGCCCAGTGTATGAACCTAGGCTCTGATACCATGTTGTAACGCCCCATCGCGCGAACCCCAAAGGACAAATAAACAATAATTATAGCACAATTTTTTTTTTTTAAAGTAAACATAACATACATGTAATACACATTAAGACATGACATGAATTTCATTTAAACAGATTCATTAACACATACATCCCTTGGGGTATACGAGGAGTCATTACGTGACTGAGATCCACACAACAACAATAAAGAATAAAATCCAAAGATATAATTCATAACAAGACAAACATTAACAAATGAAACACATACATGATAAAGCATTGATAAGAAACCATCTGAGTAAATACAACATATACATAATTAACTCAACACAATAATAACTACCATGGCCAATAACCACATCGGGTTTAACATTACATTACAGTACAATGTTCAAGATGTTCAATGATACAAAAGAGTTTCCAATATGCACGGAAACCATACAACAAGAATCATGATACAAATGAATAGATAAAAACTGGCTCCATGACGGATACAACTCTGGAGTCGCTGCAATAGCACCAATCTGCACCTCTCGATCCTCGACCAGGGACCCAATGGGGTTCTTAGCACGATCCACCTGGCCATGTGAGTCCGAAGACCCACCCCCCGTGCTAGGGAGCTAACAAGAAAGAGACCACAACCAAGAACATCCAAATAGGGAACCACAAGACTCAACATACAAAAGTATCAGAAAACTCAAGGATTACAAGAGTCAACATACTAACTTAAAATCATAAATCCCATCACATAAATTAAAGCAAAGACCAGTAAACAAGTAACCAAAGGATGATCATGAAATACTTCCGAATCAACTGAATTAATAAACATAATACACTTCCAAATAATACAATAACATCATATCACAGTATCATAAGGTACAAGATTGTAAGTCAAATATAAATGAGATCATACAAGACCGCAAAACATACTAAACAGGTATTAAAACAATAATCATAAATCAATTTAAATCAATTCAAACAACAATCTAAACCAACTCCCATAACCTACTTCCAGAGGAACACAATAAAGCAAACACATGGGCAACTAGGGGAGAGTGTCATCGCATAGCCTACATGGGTTCTCCTGGCCCTTCCTCCAAACTGAGGCGCCGGCCCCCATCTATGGATCTCCTGGCCCTTCCTCCTACATGAGGCGCCGGCACCATAGGGTAGCTCATGCGGAGCCGTAGACCTCTCGTGAGGATGAGGTTACGACCTTGCCAACCACGACCTTCTCAGCCTTCTATTAGTCTGCGGAAGCACTAATGAAGACGAGGCATCCATATTTTAAATCTTGTAATGATATTACTACCCAACCCTCTTAAGTTAATTATTAGGTTATCACTTGTTTACTAACTCACTCGTGGGTTCTCCTGAGCCCTTCCCCTTAAACGGGGCGCCGGCCCCCACGAGGAGCCACTCTCCCTAGAGACCCAACAACATAAAAACCAAGAAACCAAGGGTTGTAAAACATAACAAGATTATTAGATCACGACTGAGAAGCCTGCGAGGCATTACCCATCTCGCTATAAATACATAATCAAAGTCTCAACAATTCCTATACAACCCTTTTCAAAATCATGAAACCAAAACACTTGCCACATCAAGGGCACATAGAGAGAGAGAAAATCAATTATCAAACATCTCAAGCCTCTAGAAGCAAAAGAATGAAAACCCACAAACGAGGGTAAAGTGAAGCAACATGAGTATTTCTCCAATAATTCCAACACAAGGATAAAATTTCCTCAAATATGAGAGTAAATCAGAAAAAGCCATATCAAGGAAAGATTCATCAAGACCCATCTACAAATTAACAATGGCGTCACCTCAAACAGGAAAATACAAAAGAAAATCAACCTTTAATTCACAAAATCACTAAATGAAACCAAAAGCCACCAACTAGGCATTCCATGGGAGACCTCAATTTTCTCCTCACAAGAACCCCCTTATGATGGTATGCAAATCACCTTCATAAAAACAACAACATAGCAATGACAACAATAATTGCAAGGCCACTAGATCTAATTTCAATTCAAATATAATGAGTGAATACATTAAAATAAGATCAACCACCCCATCCAAACCACATAAACAACTTTGATACAAAATAAATCAAAAATCCAAGAAGATCAACTTCCCACAACTCATCAAGAAAATACAAGTTCCCAATTACATTGTAACACAAATTAAATGACAAAGGATTCCTTGAATCAAAACTAACCTCCAAAGGCATTCACACCAACATGGATCAATCCTTCAACAACAAAGGTAAAAGCATTCAACCAGGCATCCAAGGCACCAAATTTAAGAACACCTTAAACACTCAAACACTCACAACTCCACAAAAACACTCACATAATAAACAACAACCAAATAAATTCAAACAAGAACAATATTTAATAACCAATCAATTAACAACCAAAACTAAATAACCTTACAACTTACCCATCTAAATTACTCAATTAACTAAAACAATTTATGATAACCATCACAAGTATTCCAAAAGACTTATTCATAAAGAGCACTTACAAATCAACCATTAAATAAATATAAAGGAAGTCAATTTTCAAAAGATTAAAATCCCATTTCACCAATAAACTATCCAATTCAAGAATACCCAGGAAATATAAAAAGAGAAAAGATATGTTCTAAGAATCCAACAGTCTACAATTCTTAATTTCATAAAAAGATAACTTATTCAATTTTATGCTAAACTCTATTTCCACCCTATACACATTTAAAAAAAATAAGAATTAGACAATCAATGCTGATATAACTATAGATTCACCAATTGCCCTTCTACTAGATTATCCTATTAAATTTCACAATTTAACAAAAATAATAGGAATTCTTTTCTATTCCAAAATATTTACACAAAACAAAAATTAAATAAATCAATGCTGACATATATATGTAAGTTGATTTTTTTCTACTAAAATTATCCTCTCAAAGTTTGTAACTTACAAATCAAAATAATGATAAACAAAAGATTTCTTTCTATTTTATTATTTCCACTATAACTAAATTCTGTTTTATTTTAATCAGAAAAGAAACAGAATCTATATATATATATATATGTATGTATATATGTATATATATATATATATATATATATGTATATATGTATATATATATATATTTAAATAATAGTTAAATTAACAGAATATATAATTAATCAGAAAAGAAACATAATATATATATATTAAAATAACAATTAAATTAGTTAAATAATACAGCAATGGTTAAATCAGAGAAATCAGAATGAATAAATTAAAAAATATAAATATATATATACATACATATATATATATAAATATATATATACATATATATATACATATATATGCATATATATATATATATATATTAATAAAAATAAAAATTTGCACAGAAAATAAAATATAAAAATTTGCGGATTAAAAGAAGTTTAGATTACATACAAATTTCCATGGGAAATTTTATTCCCAACACACAGGCACAGGGAACTACGCCGCCGGCCGTGGGCAGTCTACGGACTGCTCACGGCAGTCCTACGGACTGCCATGGACAGTCTGCAGACTGTCACATGGACCGGTGGCGGGGTGGTGGGTACGGCCAAGGCCGAACCCCCACACACAGCCAATATAAAATATAAAACCCGAAATTCAATACTATGCACAGTGCTATGGAAAAATAACGAATTTCAATGAATTTTCATTTTCATTCACTATTTTCACAGGTATAAATAATTATATATATATATCTATTATATATATATATATATAAACCTATATATATATATATATATTAGAATCTGGGCATTTCGAAGTCAGGAAACAAAATAAACACTGTATAATTTTTTTCTGTATATGATTAAATATAAACAAGAATATACACAACCTAGTTTTCCCAGTGAAAGATTATTCTTAAGTTGATTAATTATATTTTCCAGACAAAACTACAGTACTACTGGTTCTTTTCCAAAATTTTCATCTTAGTTATATTATAATGAACAACAGTACAAATCCAACAATTTATTTCATTTAAATAAACAATAGTCCCGAACTCCCAGAGAATTTCAATCTAATAATTGACAGTCAAGAACCCCACCAAATTCCATTTTAACAAACAGCAATCCCAATCCCCAAATGAAAATTTCATACATAGCGAAACAATTCCAAACAATTGCTATTTTATTTAATGCTACAACAAATAAATAAGTGAGGAACCTGGCGTCCTGCGGTTGAAGAAGATATGTAGAAGCTCTATTCCTTTTGCCAATCCAATCCTCCTCCAACGAATGTTTCCAGCAGCAGCTACAAAATCCTCCCTTCAACTCCAATCCTCTTCCTCAATGTATTCTCAGAATAATAAAAACAATGCAATACTATAACAGAAATTTTTACTGCCAAATTTCTCCCCAAAATCTGTTGGAAAGAGAATACCCCCCCTTCCCAAACCAAAGATAAATAAAATCTCACACAAGAAGCCTCTTCTGTTTCCTCTTCCAGAGAATACCAAAAGTCACATTTCAAGAAATAAATCAAAATAATATTTAATCCTTAATTCTTTTTGTTGCCTTTTCATGCATATGATTAAAATTAAATAAATTTAAATCCTCAAAATTGAACTTTCATTTGAACATATATTCATTATCTCCACAATACATTATTAATTAATTACTTCCACATTAGAATAATTAAAAATAAACCATTTACAAGATTCTAAATAAGTATCCATTAAATTTCTTATTATAATAATTATCTTTTCAAGATTATTTGTTCATAACAATTTTAAATCAATTTATCTAATAATATCACTTTTACTTTTAACGAATTAGTTTGATTGATCATTTGTTCTAATTCATTTGATTTGATTTAATTGATTATTATTTTAATTCCTAATTATATTTTAAATAACCTTGCAATTTCACTTATGATCTAATTAATTATTTAAACATGACTACTAACATATTATATTTTCCACAAAATCAAATAACACAGCAATCAATGAAGCACACACAAATACTCACACAAAAGTTCAGGACAACCGACACGGAGGGGTATTACACTCCTTTAGTACAAGATCTCCCACTTGGAATGACTAAATTTTTATTTTCTTATTATAGCTCCTTTTGAGTTGGTTTTGATAAGCCTACAAATGATTCAAAGCCTCAAGATGATGCTCATCCAGTAGCTCTAGTTCATTCAACTAGGACACCCTGTGTTCATCAATAATGAGATGTTGCAATGATACTCTCAGTAATGTGAGTTTGATCTCAATAGGTAGGATAGCTTAAGTTCCATAAACTAGGGAAAAGTGTGTGGAACCTATAGGCATGTGAATACTAGTCCTATAAGCCCATAAAGTGGGGTTCAATTGCAAATACTAGTCATGGACAACTTCATTGGCTATATTTTAAATAATTTTTAGGATGGTTTTTTTTAAGCCTCATCTTGACCATTTCTTTGGGGATAGTATGGGGTAAAAAAGAAATGTTGGATATTGAACCTTTGGCATAACTTGTGGACATCCTAATTTTTGAAAGTTGTTCCATTTTCTGAGATAAGGGCTTATGGAACATTGTAGCAAAAAATGAGGTAGTTTATGATAAATTTAGAGATTTTTTTCCTATGATGTAGGTAATAGGGATCACTTCAACCCACTTCATAAAATACATAGTGGCTATAATGATAAACTTGTGATCGTTAGATGAGGTAGGGGTGATATTTCCTATGATTTTGAGTCCCCACTACGATAAAGGAAAAGGTGTAGTGATTGGTTGGAGTTCTTGAGCCAATGCATGGATGAGGTCCCCATGTTGTTGACATGGCATGTATTTCTTGACATATTGATGAGCTTCATGTTCCATGATAGGCCAGTAGTACCATGTCCTCAAAATTTTCTTAGCCAAGGTCATACCACTTGAATGTGATCCACAAATTTCTTCATGTACTTCTTTCAATGGAGTCAGCTTCCTCTGGTCAAGATATCACAATAATGTCCTTTTGAGACTTTGATGGTAAAGGGTATCACCTAGGATTAAAAAAATGAGATGCTTTTTTGATAATTTTTTTTCTATGGTTCAAACTAATGTCAGATGGGAGGATACCTCTATGTAGGTAGGTAAAGATATCTTGATACCAAGGAGAACTAGGACCAACAATCTTGCATATGAATTTGGATTTTGGTACCTCGAATGCTAGGATGAGAAGCTGCTCGACAAGGAATTCACATTTAAGAATGCTATGTGACATATCTAACAAGGACACAATATTTTCCATAGCATCAACTACTCGATTGTTGATACAGGGTATTTGTTCAAATGTGATGTTGATAAAGAAATCTTTGATACTTTCTATCATCTTCTTATATGGGGTGTGAGTTTGTCATCCTTGGTATGGTAATCATCGTTAACTTGATTTACTATCAACTAAGAATATCCATAGACCTTCAATTCTTTTATCTGCCATTGTATCGCTATTTTTAATCTTGTGATGAGCCTCATATTCAACAATGTTATTGGTACATGGAAAGATAGCTGATATGACTTAGGAATACAATCCTCTTATGGAGTGATGAAGAGGATACCCACCCTCGATCCATGTTGTGTATGTGATCCATCAAAATATAATTTCCACTAATCCACGGTGCTAAGGGTAAATAATGATTCATTAGGAAACTCCTATACCAAGGGATTCTCTACATAGATGGATGATTATACTATTTGATCTATAATAACCTACCCTTCGATAGCATTTCAATCTACATACTCTATATCAAAATTTGTGAGGATCATTACCCATTTGGCTGTGCGTCTTGTGAGGGTAGCTTTGGATAACAGGTACTTCAATGGATCTATCTTAGAGATAAGCTTTATCTAATGAGAAAGCATGTAGTGTCTAAGCTTTTGTGAAGCAAACACCACTGTGAGGCAAGCTTTTTCAATTGATGAATAGTTTAGCTGATGTCCCACTAGAGTCCTACTGATGTAATAAATAGCTCTCTCCTTCCCTATTTCATCATGTTGAGCAATAAGAGCACCCATGGCTACTAATGTAGCTAAGATGCATAGCATCAATGATTTATCTAGTATTGGTGGCCTAAGGATGGGTGGTGTCAGTAGATAATCCTTGAGTTGAAATTCCTTATCATAGTTTGAGTCTTGTTTTTAAGTTACCCCCTTGTGAAGAAGGTGAGAAAAGGGGTGGATCTTATCCACTAGCTATGCTATAAATCTCCTGATAAATTGTAATCTCCCTTGTAAACCTTGTAGTTGCTTCAGTGTTTGTGGTGGCTCCATATCTAGAATTTCTTTGACCTTAGTGAGATCTATTTCAATTCCTCTCTGTGTCACAAAGTATCCTAAGAGTTTTCCTGATGTTACACCAAAGACACACTTTTTTGGATTTAATCATACCTTGTATTCTTCAAGTCTGTCAAAGATTGGTCCTAATACTTCTATATGTTCCTTCCCCATTCTTGACTTTGCTAAAATGTCATCCATATAGTATTCTATAGTCTTGTGGATCATGTCATGAAAGATCAATGTCATTACTCTCTGATATGTAGCTCCAACATTCTTCAACCCAAATGGCATCATATTCCAACAATAGGTTCCCCATAGACATGTAAACATTGTTTTATGTTGATCTTCTTGGTAATCATGATCTAGTTGTATCCTAAGAATCCTTCATAAGTGATAGCATCTCATGTCCAACAGTCAAATCTAAAATGATTTCAATGTTCAAAAGAGGAAATTCATGTTTGGGACATGCTTTATTTAAATCTCTAAAGTCAGTACATATTTTGATGGCCCCAATGGGTTTTGAGATAGGTACTAGGTTTGAAACCCACTCAGGATAATCTATTCTTCTGATAAATCCCACGTTAAGAAGCTTCTATAATTCTAATTTAGCCAACAATGCTATTTTTTGATGCATATTTCTCAGCTTCTATTTTACTAGTTCAGCGTGAGGATATACTGCAATATGGGGGACAACTACTTCGAGATCAATGATGGGTATATCTATATAGGACCATGAAAATTTTACCTTTCACACTTTTAAGAAAGTTTCCAAGTTCTTTTTCTCTTCATCTAAGAGTGATTCTGCATACAAAGTGATTTGAGGTGCTTCATATGTCCCTACATTTACTAGATTTGATTTCTCAGCAAGCACTATTGACTTTTCTTGATGTATCACACTAAGAGTAAGATAGAATCCCTCATCCTTCGATACCTCAAATACGTTTTCATTGTTGGATGCATCCTTTAGTTTTACTATTTTATGATTGAAAATTTTCATAGTGTGGTTTTCACTTAAGGATCGAGACATGATTCTCATGTTTTCCATTTTGTGATTGAGAGACTAAATCATTTCCCCATAGTAAGCTTGTGTATTCAGTTTAATATCAAAACCTACTTTGTGATCCCCATATGGCATGTTGTCATGAAGTCCCATGAACTTGGAGATAGCTTCATCATTTTTGAATGAATCTAGAATAGGAAGTCCTTTTTGGTCCCAATTTCTAAGTTGAGGGTGGAATAGCTTTAATTCAATTATTTGGCTATTTGAAGAAAATGATGTGGTTATCATGAATATACAAACCTCCTCAAATAGGTTTGTGATATTGAGGGGGAAGTCATCGATGGTATCATTATGTGACATGTAGGTAACCAAGAGAAATATTTGACTCCCTTAATAGAAGCACCCTTGCCACGAATGGTCACTTCGCTAGTGGTACATCCAAGACCAAGATTCTTAGGTCATTTCTTAGGAGCGGGGGTTTCTAGAAAACCATTATTATTTTGGCCCAACTTCTCATTCTTGTTGTATCCCTAACCCATCATTAGTTGCAATCCTTTGTTGTCATCTTCCATTGGAAGAATGGGCTTGGATCTGTTATCTTGATATAACAATTCAAATACATTCTCTTCACCAATAACTTCTTTGTTCAAAGCTCACCACTTTGTGAAAGTAGTAGATGCTACCTTGTTTTTCTTATATACCTTATCAATAGGTTGAGGCTTCCCATGAGATTTAGGAGAAAGAGGCAACTCTCCAATTACAAAAGAATCATTTTTCAAGTTATAGTCTCCACAACTATTTTCTTTGATCACTGCATTGATATTAGTGATGTTCTACATGATGGGTGCTTTTGATCCAGAGGTGGAAGCTAGGGAAGATGGGGAAATGAATGAGGAGGGTGTTGGATATTCATTATTCTTAGGCACTTGTGGGATTCTATAGTACTTTTCTTCTAGGTTTTTGGAATAGTACAATGGTTTGAAATCGCCATGGATTGTGATTTATCTATCTTTATAGGTAAATTTAAAGCATTGATGGTATGTGGATTCTATGGCTTGCATGGCATGGATCCATGGATGAGCTAGAAGAATATTGTAAGGAAGGTCAAGGTCAAGCACTTGGAAAGTAGTTTTTGCAATTGTGGGTCCTACTTGGATGGGGATTTTGATTGTGTCTTGAGAAACTTGTTCTTGATCATCATATGCCCTTATAGTAACACCTTTTTCCATTTCAATCTTTGAAATAGCCCAAGTTCTTGATTAACTGAAGGGTACAAATATTAAGACCAACACCTCCATCCACCAAGCCCCTTTTGACTTTTTTTTTTGTGAATGAGGACCTCAAGATGCAATGTGCGATTGTGTGATGGTTGCATTGGGAGGTATTTCTCAGAAAAAGTGAGAAGATGAGGTGAGGTGATGTATCTAATCATAGCTTGAAATTATTTGGTATCACGATCATTAGGTACAGATGATGTAGAAAAAGCCTTTTCTAGGATATCCCTATGTGCGGGAGATATTTTTAATAACTCTAGGATAGATATTTGAGAAAGGGTTTTCTTTAATTGATCCAAGATACTATAGTCATTATGGTTTGACTTTGGTAGTGGTGCCCTAGGTTATGATGGTGCTCCTTGGATGGTGACTTTACCTATACATGTGGTGACTCCACACTCTACACTAGGTCCTTTGATAGTAACAAAAGATATGAAATGATCACAAGATGATACCACATTGTTATAAACATGACCTACATTTGTGTAATCCTTCCCTTTTCCATTATCTTCATTTCCTTTGCTATGGTTTAGAATTGGGGTCTTGTATATTTTAAGGTCTTGGTTTCCTGATTGTTGATCCATAGTTACATCTTCATTGTCGATAATATCTTGAATGATGTTTTTCAATTTCATGCAACTTGTCTTATGTCCCTTGATTTTATGAAAATCACAAAGATCTTTCTCATTATACCATGGTAGTTTGACTTGAGGTTCTTGGTAATTTTGATAATTAGGGAGTGTGATTAGATTGGATTGCACTAAACTTTGCATGGCCATTTCAATAGGTTCCCCAAAGGTTTGTACTTATGTCATTGAGGGTAATTGTTTCTAGGGGTTAGTCCTCTTTGAGTGTTGGCATTGTTGATTGTTTGCTAGCTGTTTATGGCTTTGTATTTGGTTGTTGTGTATTTTGTTTCTTTTTTTGTTGTGTGTTTGTTTCTTTTGGAGCACTGAAAACCACCTTTTTTATAGAAGACACCATCATTAGTAATGTTCTTGTTCTTGGCCCAAATGTGGGTCTTGTCATTAGAACTAGATGATGGAAGATTATCTTTGTATGCTTTTGTTGTTCCATTGCAATGATGGTTCTTTCAATGTTAAGACCCCTATGGATGGGTTCTTCGTATGATGAGACATATTGCATTTTTAGTCGGAAGGATAATTCTATATCCATGTTGGAAATAATGACCCCTATGTTTTTCTCTTTGGGAATTGGCTATTTACACTTACTATCTCTATGCCTCCATCATTGCAAGAAATTCACAAATGACTCACCCTTGTTATATTTTAAGGTGTATAGTTCCTCCAAACTTACATCCATGTCAAGTTTATAGGAGAAGTGATCCACAAACCAATCTATTATTTCTTGGAAAGTTCAAATTCTAGGAGGTAAATATGAGATCCATTCTATTGCTTGGCCTCCCAAACAACATGGGAAAATATGCATTAAATAGGAGTTATTGTATGCTACTTATATACATGCCACATAAAATTCCTTGATATGATCTAGATTTCCACACCTTTTATATTTTTCAAATTTTTGGATTTCAAATCTTGGTCGGAATGGTATCATTGCAATGTTTTTATCAAAATATATGGACACAAGTCTCACTGCGCATATGATCATGATCATAACCTAATCTAAACATGATTAAATTACAAGAATTAAACCAATATTTAACTAATTAAGCCATGCTCCCTATTAAACTAAGAAGCCATTAAAACTAAAATGCTTGAAAGAAACCTAATTTAATACATCAAACCTCATCCCATTGGGGGATTGGTGTTGAATTGATGTGGAATGACAACCCTTTTCCCAATCCCTTGGATGAAACAAGCTTCAAGATGGATGTCATTGATGGAAAGTAGATGCAATATTAAATAAAATGGAAGAAATGCTCATGAAGATTTCTCTAAATTGACTATAATGCACATGATTTCAATGAATGTGTCCCTTTTCACAAGAAATCGAGGTTGTATGTAGGAAAAATGAGTGAATCAATGGCCAAGATCAATTTGCTTAATTAATGGATGCAAATTGAAGAAAGGAGTTGGAATGGATCAAGAATCCAATCCATGGATGACATTGGAAGTTGACATGGATTGATGAATTTAATCAATGGCTCAAATTGATTTGAAGAAACAAAAATCCCAAAATTTAGGAGGAATGTGCAAGATATTTCCATTTAGGAGGGAATTGAGATGGAGGAATATTCCTCTACAAGTGGGAGAAATTGTAGGGGTGAAAGAAATTACTTAATTAAATAATTAAAACATTATTTAATTGTGCATGATGGATGAATTTAGGGATTTAATTAAACAATTGGCTTATTTAATTAAAAAGGGGAATTAATGACATTTAATTAAAAAAATTAATATTTTTTAATCAAATGAGAAGACTTAGTGAATTTAATTAAAAAATTCACATTATTTAATCAAACAAGATGAAAATTAGCATGAAAGGGGATGAACTAACCTGATAAAATTGATTATCCAATTAATAGATGAAAATGATGAATTTAATTAAAAATTAAGATTATTTAATTAAATAGTTGAATGAAAATGATGTTAATAATCAAATTTAGATGTGTAATATCAATCATGATGATTTTAAGTGTCTATAGTGGTATGCATGATATTTATGTTTATTTCTATTTTAAGTTTCTGTAATTGAAAAGATGTGTAAAGTTTTGCATTATTCTCCTCTCAAGATTAGTGTAGGAAGTTGTTCCTCTACCTTATCTTCCTTAAAAGGATGACAAGGATCAAGGTGGTTGCACAAGCCTCGAGGATCCAAGATCCCATGGAAAACCAACATATGCACAAAGGGACACACACATATGCATGATATGAAGCAGCAAGATAGGATACACAATAATGCAATGTCAAAATTAATGCAAAAATAAGAGATAGACTAGCAAGTTGTACTATGTCACATCCATCAAATACACTCATAAGGATGTAAAATTGTATATGAAACACATGTCTTTACAAGAAATTATGGTGTGTTATGCTAGGTGGCCATAAAAATATGCTCACACACTAGGTCTACAAGGTGTGAACTCACAAAAAAAGTGGCAATGGGAAATTCATGCCAGGTCTACAAGCTCCCATACATCAACCATACCAAAAGGTATACTCCCTGATAACTTTGATAAGGCGCTAGACTGAATGGTCAAAGGTTTTCACAAGGATACTAAGCTACGTTATGCTAGACACTCATGATATAAAGAAACCACAATGAAAGTTGTGTTATGCTTTGTGGTCATGGATTAGTTTTTGGTTTGCTTGATACATGAAAGGTCTCACCTTAGGGAACATTGCGCTTGATATCACCATCAAGAGAGGACTAGCCAAGGGATAAAATATTTGCACCTTAGGGAATGCAAGACATAGAAAATTATCATGAAGAGGAATTTCATATTCCAAGAAGATCACACTCTTGAAGGGCATCAAACCTCATGTCACCACTAAGAAGACACATCGCATAGGTCAAGAAAGCCACACTTTGAAAAAAGTTCACATTTTCTAAGAGATGTATGCTATCATCACTAATAAGGGAACATCCAAATAATGAATGGGGGACAATATTCCCCCCACTTAAAATTTCAACATACTTGTTATGTTGGTATTTTAGGTAGAAAGAAAAGAGTAGGGGATCCTTGAAGAGAACACACACCTCCAAAACCTAGTTATCATTGCCCCCCAATCATAGAGACAAAGACAACCATCAAGGACTACCATATTGCTAAAAATATAAATATGGTTGCACCTAAGATTGCAGCACCATGAATGGCAATGAGCAAGACACATAAAGCTACTAATGCCACATGTGATGAGCAACATGACAGGATGAAAATCAGTGTCAATTAGAGGAAATAGGTGTATCAACACAAAAAAGAACACCACAATCCTTAAGATGCTAAATTTTATTACTCAAAGCCTTACATTCATTAGTAGAATGACCATGAACTCAATGATACACGCAAAATGAACTTTTGTTATAAAATATTTCATGTTCTTGGAGGGAGAGATATCAAGTGGGCTTGGAGAAGCCTCAACAAGGTACTCTCTTGATCAATGGTAAAAGATGTTTTCTTTTGTGACAAAGGTCTTTCCTGCTTACTATAAAGTTTCATACATACACAAGACTATGCATATTGTTCAGAGATTTTGTACTTTTCCTTAAAGGAGGCTGTGAAATCTAATGAACGCCAATAACTGCTAAGACATTTGCTTAAAGATGAAGCAATATTTGTCTTAGGAGTGTTTTGTGTGATGATATTGATATTAAGGAAAGGTTTCTTTGATTCTTTCATTTCTTTCGAAGGATAATAACCAAGACCTTATGTTTTTTCTTACGAGGTAGGCTTTATAGGGACACGAATACCTTGTTCTTTAATGCCACATCCTTTTCCATTATAGCTAAGTTGTTTCAAAAGCTCATAACCTCTTCCATAATTTTTTTCCATTTCTTTGGATTTGGTGGTTTCTCATGATCATAGTCATCATATGTGGATGTATAATTTATGTTTTCCTCTTCTTTGCTAAAAGTTGTGGACTTGCATACTTTTAATGACTTAGCTTGTGTTGATATTATGTCATCTTCTTTCTCTTTTCCTGATTTGTGTGTAATCTTGTATTCTCCCTTGAATATAGGTGTAAAATCCAAGGAAACCCAATCATCATCCAATATTTTCATGATTGATTTCTCTTATGCTTCTTGTATTGGTTCCACTTTCATAGTTTGTGTCAATGTTGTAAGAGGATTTGTCATTCTAGTTTCAGTTTACATATAATTGTCATAAGATTTTGGGTTGGCTTTGATTGTGTAGACTTTGTTTTGATAATTTTACTTTACTAGATGATGTAATGTCGAAGGCACAACATTCATTGTATGAATCCTTTATCTACCTAAGAGAATATTATATTAGAGTTCTTGAGGCATAACATGAATAGGAGTTTGCAATGTTACCTTTCTCACTTTAACAGGTATTGTTATCACACCAAGTGGTTGTTTCCCCATATTATCAAATCCATAGATAGATAAAGAATTAGGTTGAATTTGACTCTTGTCTACTCCAATATTTTCAAGAAGGCTTGCACTACAAACATTGAGTGTTGAACCATTATCAAGGAGGACGTGCCTTATCTCATAGTGATTAATAATAGTCACTATCATCAAAGCCTCATTTTGTTTTTGCACTTCTAATGGAGGTAACTCATCTTGATGAAACACAATGCCTAAGTTGATTGAGTTCATACCTTGAATTAGGGCTGCTACATCATTTGTTTGTGCACTAGGAAGGATAACAACTTGTTGCAAATTATTTTGAAGCATGTGATGACAATTTGGTGATGCTTGAATGAGATCCCATAAATAAATCTTAGCATGAGTGTTTCTAAGTTGTTCCACAAGATCATACTCCTTTCTATTGTGCAAAGGAAAATAAGGAGCACTAGGAAAAATAGGTTGAGGTAATAATAATGAAGTAGGTATGGTTTATGGTTGCCTATTATTCCTTGTATTATATGTATGAGCAATGGTATTATAACTCAGTTGTTGTAAGACATTACTACTACAATGTTGCTTAGCAAAATTCAAGATAGCCCCTTGAGGTAACAATTTGTGTTGAGGTGGTCTTATGATAAGAAGTGACGTAGGAGTTCCAATAAGTAAATGAATCATAGGAGGTTCAAAAGGAATCTTAGGTGGTCCAATAATCAAGGGAGAGATAATTGATACATGTGCACTTATAACCTATGGATGTGACCTCTTGTTGATAACTTTCTAATGAGGGGGAACCAAAGGTTGACTTAGCCTCTTCATCTATACCTGAATAGTAGGAAATAGGGTTCCACATTTTGGGAGATGGAACTAGGGGGTACATATTTCATTCCTAGTTCATTAAAGGAAACCCTAGATACTTCAACCCAATGATTCAATTAAGGGAAGTACTAGGTGGTTCTTTTAGCTATAATTAGATGGGGGTTCACCATTAAAATGAAGCTTCAAAGGAGAAATGCAAAATCTAATGCACTAAACCCTATAAACTTAAAAGTATGAAATCAAACTAATAAACAAAGAGAAACATAAAAGTACCTAGAGGAGCGAGGATGTCTAAACAAGGTCTAAAAACCTTGAAATTTGTTGTTTCTGAAGTGCACTGGGACTTATATGCCAAGCTAGGCGATTTAGTCCCAGTCTAGGGTTTCTATAGGAAGAATGCATAATCTTTTGGTGACTAATCTAGATATGTAGAAATCTGGGAAAAAGGTTGTACTGGGACTCATACGCCTAGACAATTGCAAAGTGTCTTGAAAAAGCGAAAAGTGTCCCAAGAGAAAAATTTTGAATTGAAACTTTGTGAGCCTCTGAAGATGAATTAAATAAGCACTTTCCCACTGGTTTCATGTAAATAAGTTGGATATCTTTCTCTATGTAAATAAGTTGTGATAAGAATTGAAACTTTGTGAGCCTCTGAAGATGAATTAAATAAGCACTTTCCCACTGGTTTTTGTGACCCTTGACAAATTCTTATCACAACTTTTGCAACTTTTATAACTTTGAAATTTTGGTACTTTTGAAGGCTTCAAATCCACTTCCTCTTCAACCTATAAAATTGTGACATACAAAGAGAGGTAAAAAATGTTGTTTTGTTAGGAAATGGGGATTTTCCTTTGTCAAACCTCATTTTGGTAATCAAACCTTAATGAGAAATGAAGCATGAATGAAATGAAACATGAAAAATAAGATGAAACAATATAACCTTGTTTGAAACCTTGTAGATCTAAAAACAAGCATGAAGTGGCCTCAATGGATGTAGATCTTGATCATGATTCTTGATGAAAGATAATTCGTTGGTGTTGAAAAGGACAATTGAGGGGGGGGGATGAATTAGTTGTCATATATAAGTGATCATTTACATCACTTTGGGGTGAAAATTTGAGTGTGCAAAGTATGTTGCAAAATTAAGAAGGATAGCAGAGCGATTATGCACAGTTTCACTTGTGCATAAAAGGATTTGTGATGCAAATGAAAGCAGATAGAGCAGAAGAGCATAATCAGACAAGCAGGTCAAGAATGCGACTGATGAGCTTAATTAGAACTGTAATCAGGCATTAGCAGATGCTATTCTCTCAGTTCAAATCTTTTGGATGTAATTTAAATCCTTTGTAAGATAGTGAGTCTTCTTTTGTATCTAAGTAGTGAGCTCTAGGCATTGCACCTGAATGCATGTACATTCCTCATTTGTATAACACCTATATTTGAATACTCAAATTGTGGATTGACCTCCACCATGGTTTTTCCCCTAACATGGTTTCCACATAAAAATCCTTGTGTTATGGTGTTGTGGATGAATTCTTTATGTGCTTGCATCTTTCTTTTGGTTCAATGTTGTAAGTGGTTTAAAGATTAGATTAATAAAGTCAAATTTTGCAAAACACTGATTCAACCCCCCCTCTTAGTGTTCCCTGATTACAACATGAACTATATAAATAAATTGATAATTTATTTATAAGTAGATGAAATAAAAGGGTCATTAATTAAATAATTAGTATTTAACTAATTAATTGTCTTGACCGAGTTTAGGTGTATACAGGTAGTATTTATTTTTTTGTAAGCTTTATTAATGTTTTCTTGTATGGCTATAGATGTTGGAAGACCATGTTCCTTTTATTGAATGTGTGCTTAAAATTATTGATATTCTTATCATTTCACATAATTTTGAGCTATAGCCAAGTTGTCCTGGAGAGTATAGAGTATACTCTTAGTTGTTGAGAATTGAATTGATGAAAAAATTTAGAACTACTTGAAAAGTAGGAAGTAAGAGATGGTGAAGGTTAGCCATACACTTCATATGGAATCATCTTGGTGGAAGAAAGATAAGAGGTGTTGAACCACCATTTTGAAGGGGTAACCTCCAATAATTTTTTTTCTCAAGGAAATCAATGTAAATAAGTTTCTAAGCATTTATTTACTATCTTTTTTTGACCACTAATCTATGGGTGATATGCTAAGCTCATTTCTAGTTGTTTTCCTTATAATTTGAATAATCTTGCCAAAAGTTACTAGTGAAGATGTAACTAACAATCATACAAAATGGAAGTGGGTGTACCATGGAGGTGGAAGATTTGGTCAATGAAGCCTTGGGAAATAATAAATGAGTTATATAGATGGACTATTAAAGAGAAGTGGGCATACTTGGAAAGATGATTGAAACCATCCCTATTTTTTTTACTTACTTCCTGACTTAGGCAACCCTTCAATAAATCCATAGTGCAAGTGGAATTGGTAATGGTTGTAGAGTGCCCAAACTCCAAATAATTTATCCCTATTGGTATTGTCTCCTGTCACATTTTGTAGTGTTTTTTGATATCAGTTTTCACACCAACTTAGAAAAAGTATGTTTTTTTTTCTTTCACGTATATTTAAGAAATATGAATATTTGGAAAAAGGGGCATGTGATTCTTGCAATAGTTGGGAATAAAGAATAGAATTTGTAGAAAGATAAATTTGACCTTTATAATGTAAGTAGTAGCTATTCTAAATGTGTTTGGGCTTAGTTACAAGATCAATTTTTAGTTGATGAATAAGATCTTGAATCTATGCATCATGTTGCCATTCTTGGTGGACCTTTTGCAACCAATCTAGAGTTGGTAAGGATAAAGAACACGGTGTCCCCTTTTTGTCATGTTTTTTGAGAAAGGGTATATGCATCACATTCTCTTCCCCCTTTTGTAAATAATTTTATAATTATGGCCCAATAATTTGTGACCCACTTTTGTTATTTTGAAGAAGATACATGTTTTAAGAACTTGTACTTGAGGCTATGATGATCTATTTCTATATAAAGGTTCCTTCCTAAAAGATGTGAACTCCAATTATTATCAAGATGAAGAAAAAAACATTTTTTTATAAAAATAGAAAAATTATTATGCACTAGACTAAAGATTACATGCCAAGATGATATTACTAGTTTCTATTTTAGATAAATAATTAAGACAAAATTTGAAGGTCCCTCAAAACTGTTATGTTTTCGGTACACAAAACTAGAGATTTATTAAAAGTATATTGAAATTAAAAAAAAGTAATCCATGCACTAAATATTAAAGTTATCGATACAAAAAAATATGGAACAAATAAAACACTATGAAAAACAGAGGTCAATGTTAACCACATTTTTCTACATTTTATTAGTAATTGAATTATGGTCAATTTTATAAAAAAAATCCAAATATTTTTTAATTTAAGAAAATATAGTCATAAGCTACATTAAAAAAATCATATTTCATTAGTTTACATCATCTCAAAATTTCAAACATATATATCATTTATAGATTATAAAATCTAGATTAGTATTAGTCATTTCTTTTACAAAAGGTGGCACAACATTGAACTTTCGCCCCAAGGTAAGGTCCCATTTGTCAATGTTTAGAACCCACTAGTAGTCCCTATCACTTGTTTTATGTTGCCTTATATTTTGGTATTTTTCCTTTCAATGTAGAAAATATTTATACATTGTGCCTTAGTGAATTTATTGTGACATTTTTGACACTTTTCTGGAAAAATATGTGTTCACCATGGTATTTTTATGTTACACATAGTTTTTAGTCTATTCATAATGATTTTCAGTCCATGCATAATTATAAATTAATGTTCACTATAATGATTTTACAATTGTCAAAGTAATAATTTCATGCAAATTGGTATTTTGCTAACTTTGCTCATACACATGAGTTTCTTCCAAAACATCAATTTATTCTTATTTTTTAATTTATTTTTCGTGTAGTCACTTTCTATCAAGATTTAATTTTTTTTTAGACTGCAGGAATCAGGTAGCACGACCCCCTATAAACTGCAGTGCACCTAGTAAACTTTTTAACATGACCGGCGGCACTGGCGTGACACGCCCTCCGGTACCACAGGGGTGGGGGAGACTAGACCTCATGACCAACCTCCTACAACAGGAAAGATTTAGCCAACCGAGCTAGGGCCCCAACCCCCTATCAAGATTTAATTTCAATATGCATAATTTTTTCCATTTGTTACTTACAAAAATATCTAGTTGGGCTATTTTGAAAGGTATACCAAACTGTGATATGCAAATATCACTATGCTAATGTACTTTCTTTCTCAACCATTATTTTTATTTTCCAAGAATTTGTTGCAAATTTGGTGTACTATTCACCTATAGAGGGTTGTTGGGTGAGAGAATATGTGTGAACTTGTTCAATTCATGTTGATAGTGTTTGATCACAAGTTAGTAAATAGGTCTATAGAGCACAATGTAGTAATTTTTAGTGATTTTTAGATCTTTTGGTTAGCATAGAAGCTTGTCTTAGTCTAGTGTTGTTGTAGTTGTAACTACAACGAATTGATTAAGAGTTCACTAGCATATATTTGTTTGAATAGTTACAAGTGTGTATGATAGTGCAAGTGCACATGTGACATTGTTGGGGTGCATGTAGTGATAGTTAGGAGGATGGACATGTTACAGGGGACACTTAAAGATACCACAAATAACTAGAAGAATTATGTGTTTGTTTCTATTACCACATGTCATAGTTGATGTTTAGTTATAGTGTAAGAAGATGTGTACATGTTTAAAGGAAGTTGGTCAACAACACTTTGACCAAGGGTGTATGATAATTTCCAATCATACATAGTGATTATCCATGTGGATAAGTTATTTTGGTGAAATGTTTTGTATATTTTTTATTAATAAAAGTGAGAAATAAAGGTCTCAACCCTATTACATGGCAATCTTGAAGAGACTATTAAGAAAAATAGAGAGAGAGAAAAGGCTAAAGAAAATATATAGAAATACAACTAAATAGGACCACCAACCCACAAACATAGTCCTAGCCAAAGAGATAACATAAACAACATATGAAAAATAAAAATAAAAACTAGAAGATAAGAAAAATATTTGGGGCTATAGACATCCCCCATTCCTCCAAAAAAAGTTACGAAATTCATTTTTGAGATTCTTTCTCTTCTTTACCTTTTTCTTCCTAAAGCTAGTAGTAGCTTTATCATTATGATGTATTATTTTATCACAAATAACAAATTATAGAATTGAGATATTAGTGATAGATCTAAACATGATTTTTTTGCTAAATTATAGCATCACATTTACCTTGTTCTCTAAAGTATCCATCATGTCTTGAAGGGTGTTTAGAATATTGGAACTATTCTCATGGTTGGCACATGAGGTCCCAATGTTGAAGACTATTTTCTCAATTGGATTGGTAGAGGTATTAACCGTGGTGTCCTTATTCAACATGTCATAAAATTCATCCTTGGTTTCTAGATTAGTAAAGTAGGGTTTGTTCATTTATTTGAAATAAATGGTCCCATCACCCATCTCCATAGGTTCCCAACCTTCTTTGTGTTTAATAGCCAACAAACTCATGAATTAAATTTCATTGCTCTCCTCTTCAAAATAACTTACCAAAATCTCCATATCACTTGAAATCATATCTTCACTAGAATCAATTAAAATATCGGTGGTGTCCTCATTGGATTTCATAAGGGGGTTGGTTGTATAAGGGAATTTAGTTGCTATCCTATAAAACCTTTGTAGAGTAGATTACTTTATCTTGCTTTCCTTAGAATCCAAACACTTATCTCCATCAATGTGCTCATGTTAAGTAAGCTCACTATTCTTCACTAGGGCCTTCGACATAAGCACCACCAACTCCATTTTCTTACCAACTTTATTAAAATCCTTTTCCTTATTGGGTTGAACTTCCCTAGTGAGCACAAGATAAGAAAAATAATGGTTTCCAGAGCATCCTATTCATTGGGAATTTTTAATAGAAACTTGTATCTTTTAGGGTTAGGTAAATCCTTTCCACCTTTATTCTTCTTCTAATTACTACCCTCCACAATACAACCCTTGCTAGTAGAGGGTTCATTGAGTTTATTGTTCTTGAGAGGAATCAAGATAACAACAAAGCTATTCACTTCTTTGTTAGTGTTATAATTATTGAAAATAATAACCACCTTAAAAAATTTACGTACCATTCACCTTAGTAGTTTCTATCAACTTGTTTTTGGGAAACAAGTGATTTTAACTATTTTTCCTTTTTAGTTGGTCTCTAATTTATCATAATTGGGCTTCCTATGTTCTCTCACACCAACCTTCAAAATTTTGATAGGACAACCCATAAGAGATTTAGGTCAATAAGACCAATAGGAGTAATAGATACATGAGATCTTAAGGAAAGGTGGTGTTTATATAGCCTAAAGACAAGGCCTTGGTGTAGAAACACCTAGACCTTATCACATAGTCCACCTACATCACATAAGATAAAAAGGATGTAAGAGTGAAAAAAGGAAACTTATTGATAACATATTATAACAAAGATGGTTTAGAAGTAGAAAATGATAGTGAAAGATATATTTGAATTGACCCTCCAGTGAGAATTATTTAATCAATATCCAACTTACCTCATCATATAAGGTCAATAATTTTTTCCTTTTAATTCTATTTTCAAATTTGGTTAGCACCTCTCCTATTTGAGAAATTCCTTCACTATTAGATGTGTCTTTGCTTTTCCCTTGTTTCATTAGCTTCCTATCATCGATCCTTAGGATAGTTGTAGCACCTATATTTTCTTTCAATATTGTAAATTTTACACCTCCTACTAAGACCCTTTTGTCCTTCCAAGAATGAGTAAATTTACTAGAGAGGACTTGGTCATGGTCAAAAAGATCCTCTAGATATGAGGATTTCCCCCCTCCTTGCAAATATGCCTATAGACATCTAAATTTGACCACTTCAATATGGTCAAAGTCAAACTCTTAATCATCCCTTTGCTCTGTCAAAATTATCCTCTTTGCTGATATTAATTAAATCATCCACTTAATTAATATTCGGTGTCTTGCATAAGGTTTTCTAAAGTATTTAATTCAATAAATACTTTTCCCCTATTTCCTCTCTAAATTAAATAAATGTACCACTTTATTTAATTTAGTCATACTATCTTTTGGAATTTTAAATTTATTTTAAAATTCTCTATTTTCTCTCTCATTGTCACATCCTCCAACTTTTGCAAGTTGGCCTCTAATCCCTCTTAGTATTCTAACCCTCTTTCTTAGTCATAATTAATTTATGATTAAGATGTGTGCACCCCTAATCATCATTAGGGTCCCATCCTCCATAATTTCCCACTTGCCTCTAATGAGTCCTTAATTAGTCTAATCAAGTACTTGCACAACCTTAATCATCCAAAATAGGTCATCCTAATCTCCATATCATTTATGGAATGTGTCCTTAGTCAACTTCATTAAAAGCTTTCTCTTTTTGAACAAGGCATCTCCATTCCCCATGTGAATTTTTAATTCACATTTAATCCCCTAATGCATTTAAGGGATTTTTCAATTCCTTCTCTCTTCCCCATGAGAATATTTGAGAAATTTTTAATTCCCCACTTGTCCTCTCACCCACATAGGACAAGTACCTCCTTTATGAGGAGATTGTGTCCCAATTCCAAGGTACTTTGTACTCCCTCCATATCATGTACTATCCTTCCACCTCATGTACACATCATCCCTTTTAAGCCATATCACATGCCACATGTCAAGATGTGAGGGCTCATGAGTTCTCAACTCACCTTAGCCCTACATTTTGATCTTGGTGGCTCAATCTTGACCATTTATTTCCCTAGAGATTTCCAAAATCTCTATAAATACCCCCTCTTTTCTCTCATTTTAGGGAGATCATGCATTGTAGCCAAACTCTTGCAAAATTTTTCTAGAACCCATACTTAGCCATTTTCATGCTTGCACCCATTTGCATCCATTATCATATCATCATCTAGCTTGCATCTTGTCATCCAAGGAGCATACAACACCGAAGATCGAAGGGCCAACCAAAGGATCGATTCGGCACAAGGGTAAAAGGTTCCACTTGTTTTTATTTTGTGTTGATTCCAACTAGGCTAATCTTGAGGTGTAGGTTGTTTTAGTGTTATTTTGCATTACTTTGTTTGCTGCTCGTTTTCTACCACCCAAATTCGACCTATCACAATGCCAATTTTTTTATTATTATGGATCTCCTCATTAGAGGAGGGTTCATTTTTACACTGACCACCCTAATTATAATGAAAACTTCAAACCAAAGGTAAATAAGAAATAGAATAGGGTGCAGATTAAAGTTAAACCTTAACATAGAGTAAATATTAACACAATGGTGGAGAATTATATTAGATAATCTAAATTCATAAGGTTCCCAAATATAGAAAGAATAATAATCTTGTATTCTTTTTTAGTAGTACATATGAATTATATTCAATGAGTAAAATAAGAAACAATTGAATTAATTAATTATTAGGTTCTTCTTTTGCTTTAGCATACTTAAACTAAACTTAAATCATGTGATTTTTTCCTCAAGTTATAAGATGAGAACTCATGTCAAATGATCAAATTTGATCCTCACCTAGAGTTTCATCTAGGGTTGCTTTCTTCTTTTTCTTTATTATAAGAATTCATTATTATAAATTCTAAGAATTCAAATTATTTTTTGGATCAATAATCTCTCAATGTTTGTGTAGAAAATCAATAACTTTTTTCTCTCTTTGTAACAATTGTTTTGGTTGCAGGTGATTTTTGGGAGCTTTAGAATTCAACAATCAACTCTAACATCTAGTATTTTTGTGAAAATTGAAGAATTGCATATAGATACAAATTTTTTTCACCATTTTAATCTTAGCATTTTTATTGAGCAAATTAAGCACCCTAAAAAGTTGTCAAGAGTAGAATAATTAGCAGAATTACAACATTTATCTCAGTCAAACATCATGTTATGCATGCATCGTGTTTTTATGTAAGTTTGTTCATGTTTCATGTGTATTTGTTTTGTAAGTACTAACACTTGGAGGAGTTCAAATAAAGCATCAATTTCTCTTTGAAGGTGATGACTATATGACTTCAGTCCATTAAGGAATGTAGATTTGAGTGGTGAATTACAACAATTTATCAATTTATCACTTTTTTTTTATCATTTAGCCTTTGCTCGAATGAGGGTAATCTCTCTTTTTACATCATCATAGCCATTGTGGAGGTAGAAATACTAATTATGACAATAAAAAATAGTGATAGTTCTAATTATTTTTAGTCTTTCGTAAGAGTTATGTACCAAGCATATAGGGCTAATACCATTTGTATGCATGAGTGGAAGTCAATATAATCTAGCATCGTTTTGATTTAGTTGGTGATGATTTTTTTGGTGGTCAATGGAATATTCTTAGCACGTTCATTGAGAAACAAAAACTAGTGTTGCTCATGTTTATTAATATAGTTGCTACCTTCATTGTTCCACAATCAATATCATTTCCATTGGTCCAAACACTACATTGCTACCTACCACTAGTCCAATTCCCAAACCATTGCCTTATTTGGCTGCCAACTTCCCATTGGCCACCAAGGGACCACTAAACCCCCTTCAATGATGCCAAAAATAGTTATTTTTTTATTTCTTACATAACTTTGGTAAACAAAGTCAAATTTTTACAAATAATATATTGTCGAAAAGATGGTTTTGAGCACTTTATAATGGAAGGTCTTATTATCATAATTTTTTTGTTGGAACATTTATAACTTGTCATAATTAGATCTTCATTTTTGGCTCTTGAGATCATAAACATTTTTCTATATCTTTGATTCTCATAATTCTTATGGCATTGGATATATATTTTAGAGTTTTTCATAGCTATCTAGATGCACTTTTTTTTATAAATTTTCCCATGTAGTTTTTGTTTGGTTTTTTATTATTTCATAGATCATGGTTAATTAATTAGACATCTTGGCACTTGAAAATATTCTATTTGCATGAGATGATTTCATTTCAGCTAGTCTATATGTATTGAGGTTATTGGTCTTTAATTTTATAATTTGAGGAGGTATCACATAAATTTTTGTTCATTGTTATATAGTAATCTTTGAAAAGGATAATTATGAGGCTTGGAAAAAAGATGTCTTGACACATCTTAGGTAGCTTAATATTTTTCCTTATATTTATGGATTCATACTTGAACCAAACACACTAAGGAATAGCTCACCATGGGATAACATTATCAAGATCATGTAGGATTGATTTGTTCTAGTGTTGATCTTGACACTATGTGTGTTGTCAAACATTGATTGTTCCCACACACTTTGGACTAAACTTTGAGAGACTTATTGAGACCCTCATATCTCTCTATTCTCATATGATTTTGTTTTAAATTATCCAATTCCCATTGATGATGTGGAGTGTATGTACCCTTTGATGATGATACTTTAGAGGATCTTGAGTATATCATAGGTCTTGCATGTTTTTATGGTTCAAATACTTCTCTTCTTGCTCCCACTCCTAGCAAGATCACATCTTCATCTTCTTTTGTTCTTGATGAGATCAATATCACTATATTTATAGCTCTATACACTCACTATAACATGGCATTCATCCTCTTCTATACACAACTACTTCGGATTCATATATATTAGACATATCATCCTTGTTTTTGGAGTCTCATATTGTATATTTAGAGAATTCATTTGAGGAAATTCATGTCCTCTTCAATGACAACTACATCATCATTATATTTGGATCTTGTTCTAGATCAGTCTTTAAATGGTTATGGATTAGTATCACTTAAATCTATCATGTGGATGTTTGAGTAGCTTTCAAAGACACAAATTTAAATTTGGATGCCCTATTCATCCATCTTATGGGAATGGATTCTCTAACCACCAGTGGATCTATTTATTCCTAAGGGAAGAAATACTTTTTATAGGAAGTGGATCATATTTTTGTTTTTAGGCTTTAATCATTGGCACATGAGATACTTCTTTATGGGGGGATTCATAGCTTCACCTTCTCTCTCCTATTGGGGGAACATTCACTGTACACATGATATAAGTAGTGCTTGGGGGGTCATATTGAGTCCTCCTTCTTTCCTTCTTTCACTAGTACACATTTATTTCATTTTTTCTCTCTTGGAGAGGAGTTTTTCCCATGATGTTTTATCCTTTTCTCCAGTTAGGAGAGATTTATTTATTTATACATGGACTGTATCTCATCAAGCCTTGTATCCAAGACCCATATATCCATTCATCATTAGATTTTTCAGCTTCTCCTTAAGTTACATACTTAAGGGGGTGTTTGAGTAAAATAGGAAATCACCTAATTAATTAGTTATTTGGTCTCCTTTTTACTTTAACATACATAAGAAAACTTAGGTCATGTGATTTTTTATCTCAATTCATAAGATGAGGACACATGTTATGATCTAACCTAATCCTCACATAGGGTTTCATCTAGGGTTTCCTTTTTCTTATTATAAATTCATTATTGTATATTGTAATAATTCAAATATTTTTTTGGATGGATATAATTCTCAAAGGTTGTAGATAAAATTAGTTAATTTTATCTCTCTTTGTGATAGGTGATTTGGTTGTAGGTGATTTTTGGGAACTATTTCATTCAACAATCAACTCCAACAAATGAAAGATAAGCCTCTAGATGATCACTACATAACTAAAAACTCAACCTCCATTATTTTCCATGATATGATATTTCTCGCCCATAACCTTCATGTCATGAAAATATATTAAAGCTCCAAGATGGTAACAAATCACCATTAAGAAATGAACACTCACAATGCCAAACTAAATGCACAACATTAGAGTGATAAGCCTTATAAAATCACTAACCACCAAAAACCATGAAGGGATTAACCTTTAAAAATTCCAATAACAACCTCATTATTTGTTGTTTTCCACATCATGGATAATAAGAGGGTGTGTAGATCTCAAAAGGTCTATTTTTTTTTTTCTAATGACACCAATTTTAAAACTTGATTCCAATATTTTCTAGTGCATTAGCCGCATATTTACCCTCATAATAGATGTTTTTAGCATCAAAATGAGAGAAAGAACTTACAAACCCTTGAATATCCTTAATATAGTTTTTGATATTCCCTCTTGATCTAGAACAACCATTTATAGCATAAATGATGAGTTTAAAGTCTCATTCAACCAAAATATTAGGAAATCCCATATCATGGGATAATTTTATCCCATATCTAGAGCCATAACTACTTACACTTCATTATTAGATTCAATACAAACTCCTCAAGAGAAGAGAATCATGAGGTAACCTATATTAGATATATTGATTCCCCTTGTGCTATCCATGCTAAGGTTTCCTTTAGAAGCATGTCAAAATTCAGTTTAACCTAGCTAATGGGTGTCTAGGGAGCTAATGTGTTCATTTTATGAGGTCATTCTTAAAATTATAAAGGATATGAAGATTCTTTCTTATGCCCCAACCTTTGACAATTCTAATCTCATAAGCAAGGGCGGAAGAGAGGGTTTCTTAATAATAACATGACTTATATTTTCTACCATGGGATTTAATACCTCATTAGCTATCCGTGAAAAATCCCCAAAAAATAGTTATTTCTCTCCTATATTTCCCACACAAGGTGAGGGGAGGAACTTGTGACTAAACTAACCAGATGGCAAATATGACATGACCATCTATCTATGAACCCAACCATAGAACAATGCCTAACCTAAGACATCTCTAATATCTAAAAATATTTTCCCCAAATAAGTATGGAAAATAATAATGGAAGAGGAGGTGGTGTATTGTTTCTTCCTTTGTTAGGAATGAAACACATGTTGGGGAATTGAAACCTTCTTTTCCTTAAGTTTTCCTAGGTGAGGATTTTGTTATGTGTAATATTCCACCAAAAGAAATTGATCTTTGGTAACAATTATTAATTCCAAATCCTTTTCTAGAATTAACTCTAGTGCTAGGGTTCAACAATAAAGAGTAAGTAGAAGAAACAAATAAAATTCCCTGACCATTTGGGGTCCAAAGGAGTTCATCTTCCCTTTGAAATATTAGGATTCTTAAAATTACCATTACCATAGGGATGCTAAATTTTTCATTGGCTCATGGTTTTAATTCATGTTTTTGGATACCACTTGTTGGTTTCTTGTTTCTAAATTTTCCTATATCTTAAATGCATGTGATAGTGGATTGTATGGTTCCTTTTAGGTACTCTTATGCAACCATTCTATTGTTAGAGGGATAAATGGATTCTACTATTGTACTTCATCTTTTGAGAATAATAGAAGCTTGTGTCTCTTTGAGGTGGAGGTTTTTTAAAAGGGTTTCTATGGATGTATATGTGGTGTAATGGTTTACATTATGATTTTTCTAATTTGTTATATATTGCCTCTCCATTATATCATTGATATACGTTTATGGTAAATCAAATCATATTGAAATTAAACTCTATATTATTCATTATTTTTCATTATTTCATTCACCCCATATTTCAACAAATGAGATAATGAGTCACCATATTAACCATGAGGATATGAGGAAGTATTGTTGTACACATTATTAACATATCATCAATAGACCATGAACCAAAAGATAGGAAGCAAGGACTAGTAAAATCATGTGAATGTTAAAAAGATGTATCATGTATAAGTATATCACTAATTATAGAAGTAGAATCAGCATACAACTCACCACCAAGATTATAAATAGATAAAATATCCCAAATCTATAAATGTATCACTAGGTATGATAGGGGGTGCTTCACTATCATATGCAAGTGAAGGTGAAACATGTGTATCTCTCAAGTACACAAAAATAGACTCATCAATGAATAATCAATCAAGAGAGGCCCACATGAAGGATAAAAATAAAAGTTGTCCTACTTGCTAGATACAACATCATATGGGCAAATATTCCTAGTTTTATCAAGCACATACAAGGATAAAGTCATATCTAAGTGAATATCATTGGACACAAAATATGTATCATAATAAATTGTACAATGACATAAGAATTGACCTTGGTAAGAAAATGAGAGAGAATACCAATACTGAGATTTAATGCAAACTAATAATATGAAAACAAGGGAATGAATCTTAGATTAGAAAAAACTAGAATGTTATAGGCATGCCAAATCTAAAAAGTATAAAATGTAAAATTTAAGAGGTAAAAATTTAAAATTATGTCACACTTTTATAAATGAAATGACCAATATTGATCCAAATTTTTAACGTGAATCACTAGAAAGTGACATATATGTTTTGAATTTTGAAATGATGTAAACTAGTGAAATGTATATTTTTAGCGTATTTTATATTTGTATTTTTTTAAAATTAAAATTAATTTGAATATAGTTTTTTTTATAAAATTGACACTATAATTTAGTTGTTGATAAAATGTTGAAAAATTAAATTAAATGGGATGTTTCTCCTTATGTAGTAAATTTTATCTTTTTTCCTTCAATTTTTTGTGTATTCGTAACTTGAAACTTTAGTGCATGGATTTTTTTCCAATTTCAATAATTTTTTTTCAATAAATCTTAAAACTTGCATGTACTGAAAACACAACTATTTCCATGGGATGCCATATTTTGTCTTAACTATTTATCCAAAATAGAAAAATATTATATGACCTTTACATAAAAGATTTTCTCTAGTACATCATTTTATTTTTCAAAATTTTAAATAAATTTTAGTATTTTTCTTGACAAGATAATCATCCTTATATTTTGGCGATGATGACCTAGTTTTAGTAAAAATAAAAATAAATATATAAACAATAATTAAACTATTAAAAATATTATATTTTTAAAAACTGCACATATAGATCTTCAAAAAGGTATTTTATATTTTAAAAAAATCTTATTTATGTGAGTAGGAGTTATTATTGTTGGAGAATGCTATGATCAAAGAGCATGAAACATCCTTCCACTACTGAAATGAATATGAGCAAAATAGTATGTCTATAAATATACAAATGAGAGTGTAAAATATAATGCAAAACCTTGCATATATCGACAAGGTAGATGAGGTAGGAAGGTAGGACTGAATATGACTAACCATCCAAAGATAGAATACTTGTGAGCTCCCTTGACAAGTGTGTGAGAAAGTGTCAATAGGTGTCTCAAGTGATGAGGATAGATGTTTCAATTCTATGAAGTGAGATAAAAGTACGTGAAATAACCCAAGTAAACTTAAGCTAGGTGTGAATAGGTCAATCCTAAAAATATTGGTATCCTATCTAGATGGATAAAGACACTATTCACACTAACACCCCCTTAAGTGAAACTTAGGGAGTAATGTATACACTAATTATGAATCTTGACTATTAGGTCATGTTAGGTACTCATACAAATTTCTCATAAAGTGGAGTAAAGGAGAAAAACCCTGTGGGAAATAAAACCCCTCTCCAAAAAATAAATAATACAATAAAATAAAATATACAAGTGAAGAAGATAGAAGGATGGGCATTATGACCCCCCAAGGACTATTTGTATTACATGAGTCAAGAAATGTTTCCCCTGTAGGAGAGAAAAGAGAGGTGGTCTATGTGACCCTCTAAAATCTGTGAAGTGATAAAATCCATGTGAGAAAATGCTTCCTCCCAAAACTGATAGGACAAGAGAAATCATGCAGCCTCCCCTAAAAAAATTCATGTAGTCTTGGTAGATGCTCAAGATGATTTATAATCATTGAACAACATTTATCCCCTTGGGAAGAAACAACACCACGAATATGTGCAATATGACTTCCCATTACAGATAAGAATATACAGGAAGTAAGATCAATGTCTCAGAAGTTTGCACATGATCCAAAGACTAAAATGATGCCAATGATTCCTTCTAGTGATGCTTAAATATCTCTAAGCCAATGTTGATATGTGACAAATGTTGATAAGATGGATCATGTACCATATAAGATTCAAGAACATGGACCATGGATGTATGGTGATAACTAGACCAATGTGAATCTGGTATTGTTGTAGAGAATATCAGCATAGATGATGACTCTCATTTAGGTCAACTCATGAATATGTGCATAATCTATCATGATAGAAGCTGATGTAAGAAAAAAAAGAGTAATATCCAAAAATGGAAATGGTGATGCAACTTCATCGAAGCTGACATCATAGAGGACATGAATTTCCTTAATAGTGTCATCTAAATCTATAGGGTGAGACTCTACAAAAAAATATGTGATTTTTTGGTAGATATGTATCCCAATGTGGTGGATTTAGAAAGGTGATAACAATATCTTGATGTAAATAATCACTAGAAGCCATGGATATATCAACATTGGATTCAAATGTAGCAACAAGTGATGTGGGAGATAAGATCTCAATAAGCCATGCGACTACATTGTGTTAGTGTAAATAGAGTCATTATTCACCTAGTTAGCTAATTGCATTTTTAGGATTAACCTTTTTGTGCACTCATAGTGTTGGATAATTCCAAGATCAGAGAGATAAAGTTGATAACCTTCTACAAGTGAATAAAATAAGAACAATAGTATGTCTATCAATATATAAATAAACAATGTGTAAATACAATGATCAATACTTGCATATATAGGAAAGGATGAAGATCTGAGAAGGTAGGAGTGAAACTTTGATTACCCTAAAGGTCCAAAGATGGGACACTTGTGAGCTCACTTGAAAGGTGTTTGAGAAAGTTTTAATAGGTGTATCAAGTCATGAAAACACATGTCTCAACCATATAAAGTAAGAAAAAAAAAAAAAAAACCTAAGTAAACTTAGGCTAGGTGTGAATAGGTCAATCCTAGAAAGATGATTAGCTAACTAATTATAATAATGACTCTATTTACACTAACACATAATATTGAGACATGTGTCCTCATCACTTGAGACACCTATTGAAAATTTCTCACACTTGTCAATTGAGCTCACATGTGTCCCATTTTTTGAGGGGTAGTTAGTCATTTAGTCCTACCTTCCTATCTCACCTACCTTGCCTATATATACAAGGGTTTCTCATTGTATTAAAACTATTCATTTATACAAAATAACATGCCACAACAAAAATATACTCCTCTAAGAGATACCATCAAGGAAGATATATCAAAATGGATCTACAAATATGAAGAAGATATTGTTATACTTCTAGTTGAAAAATACACCAAAGTCTTTTAGATTATGGAATACATGGGGTATGATGGTCACAATGGACTTGGTTTTAAAAAATGGATTGTGGAACCTATCTAGGTAACAAGCAAGCCACATTTTTAAGGGCTTGGGTTCGAGAAAAAAGAAACTATTCCCTTGGACATTGGGTCTATCCTTACTAAGATAACAAAAGCCTCTTCTGTGGTTGACACTTTCGGTGAGGACACTATTAAGGACTCCTTTGAGCATATCACTAACTTATTCAAAGATCATAAAATTAATACTTTATCCTCCATATCCTTTGAAACAAAATTTTTTGAACAACAATAACTTATTGTCAGTTTATCCTCAACTCATTGATTGGGACCAACAAGGACCTCCAAGTTTAAATGTCCTAAATGACAAAGCTATCGTTGAGTTTATGGGACTATAAGACAAAATACCATTAGAAGATCATAGATCTAGTTTCATTATGAAACTTGAAAATATGACATACTTTTGAGAGAGTGCCAAGCCTTCTAGTTGCAAAATATAACAATCATGGCAAGGTCCTTTGGTGAAAACCATCACATGGTACTTATGGACCACACAAAAAGTAAAAATAAAGGATGAATCTGGTGGTGAAAACCTTTCTAAGACACCCAAGGATGGAAGGCTTGACATCTACCCTAAAGAAAAAAATCAAGAGAGATCCCTAGTAAGTTTGTGGAAAAATATAAAGAAATAAACATCGACACAAGAAATAGTATCAAGAGGACCTACTTTGCAGCCTCTCTATCCAAGCAAGAAAATATTAATCTCACACACTTCTTCTAGGAGAGACAAATAAAATTTGCATGGTCCTATGTAAACATGCTAGGGTTAGATCCAAATCTAGTCCTCCATCATTTGATAGTATCCCCATGGGAAAAACACATCAAGTAGAAATTACAAAAATACATCTACAAATTGCATTATTGTGAAAGTAGAACTCCAAAAAATATTAGACATGAGATTCATTGGACCATTTGAATATCCTAAGTGGATATCTAATATGTTACCTATTACTAAGCTCACTAGGGGCATCAAAATATGTACAAATTTTAGGGATCTTAACAAAGCACATGTCCAAAAGATGACTTCCCTCTACCGAACATAGATATGATCATTGAACTTACACTAGGAATTTTTTTTTTGTCTATAATGGATGGATTCTCAAGCTATATCAGATACGTATTGCTACAAAAGACCAACACAAAATAACTTTTACATACCCCTGGGGAACTTTCTATTGGAAATTCATGCCCTTTGGTCTCAAAAACATCGGGGCTACTTACCAATGAGCCATGGATACCATATTCCATGATATGATGCATACACACATGGAGAATTATGTAGATGATCTATTGGAAAAATCAATTAACAAGGAAGACCATCTAGATTTCCTTGCTATAATATTTGATAGGCTATATAAATACAATGTTAGGCTAAATCAAAAATTGTGTATTTGGGGTCACATTAGGGAAGTTATTGGGATACATAGTTTCTCAAATAGGCATTAAATTGGATCCAACAAAAGTTAAAGCAATAATAGATATGCCTCAACCTAGGAATCTAAAATAGTTGCATAGCCTACAAGGGAAGTTGTGATATGTCTATTGGTTCATCGCAAAAAATAGTAGAAAAATTCCATCTATTTATGTATATTTGTTACACAAAGGAGTTATCTTCAAATGGGACAAGAACTATGAACAAGCTTTTCAACAACTCAAAGACTACCTTGCCTCTCCTTTGGTACTCATACCACTGACTTTGGAAAACCTTTGTTATTATACATCTTTGTCACATCATCAACATTGGGATACCTTATCACATAACATGATTCTTTAGGTAAGGAAAGGTTCGTCTACTATATCCATTGCACATTAGTAGGATATGAGCTCAACTACATTCCAATTGAGCATGCTTGTTTGGTAGTAATCTTTGCTTCTCAAAAGCTTTGAAACTACATGCTAAACAATCAAACTAAGCTAATAGCTAAAATTGATCCCCTCAAATACCTCTTGAACAGCGTGACACTGACAAGAAGGTTAGCTAAATGGGTCATAATCCTCAACGAGTTTGATATTGAATATATGGATAGGAAATAAATTAAAGGATGTAAGTACTTTCATATCATTTGGCTAATACACCCACTATTGTCGATCACCCATTGGTGACCGATTTTTTAGATGAAGAAATCCTCACTATAATCCCATCCCATTTATGTCGATTATACTTTGATAATTCCTATACTCAACATGGTTTAGGAGCAGGAATACTATTTATCATTCCATAAAGTGATTGTATCCCAAATCCATATCAATTAGCTTTCCCATATACAAATAACATTGCAAAGTATGAGGCTCTAGTTACCAGATTGAAAATGATAATGCAATGGAAGATCAAATAGCTATAGGTTTATGGAGATTCCTAGTTAGTTGAATTACACAAATAAATGATGATTACCAAAGAAAGGACATGAAACTCCAACCATATAAGAAGATGGTAGACAACTTCAAGAACTATTTTATTCAGGTATCCTTTGAAAAAATACCTTGGATAAATAACAAGGCAGTTGATGCAATGGAAATAATTAGATCTCTCTTGGATATTGCCACAAAATACCAAAAAAATGTGAGTTCTTAGTGGAACAACTCTTGATTCCTATGTTTGATGTCTTAGATTTTGAACTTGTGTGTGAAATCGTTGGTCCCAACTCTCCATGGTATCATGAGATCTACACATACCTCCACAAGAACATCCTCCCACCTGGCTTATCATCAAACTAGCATAAAAAATTCATATGATGCTCCTCCTGCTTTGTAATAATTGACTATATGATTTATCAGAGGAGTTTCAATGGTAGCCTCTTAAGATGTCTTAGCTTAGAAGAAGCCCAAAATTATTTTTGTTAGGTACACAATCCAGTATAGGTGGGGAAAATTTTGGTGGTTGTAATCTAGAAAAGAAACTCATGATAACATGCTACTATTGGCCCACAATGGAACATGATGCTAATCAGTTTGTTAAAAAGTGTTAGAAATGTCAGCAACTTGGAGACCTTATTCATGCACCAACACATGAGCTACAAGTGATAACTATAGTATGGCCTTTTTCACAATAGGGCCTTGACCTTGTAGGTAAGATCAACACATCATATTATCTAATGGTCATAAATTTATTAGCACTACTACAAAATATTTTACAAAATGGATTGAATCCATTCCCCTCACACTCATAACTGGAAAGTAGATAGCCAAGTTCATACTCAACTACATCATTTGTCGATATGGTGTCCCTTCTGCCATTGTAACTAACAATGGCTAACCATTTAAAAACTAGGATGTTCATAACTTGTGGACCACAAATTTCACATTTAACACTGATTCTCCACTTTGTATCACCCTCAAAGTAATGACCAAGTTGAGGCGTCAAATAAAATAATTTCCTAAAGATCCTCAAAAAGATAGTCAATGACATTGGTTGTGATTGACATATCCATCTTAACCTCACCATTTGTGTACCAAACTAGTATTTGTACACCAAGAGCCACTCCTTATTCATTGGTGTTTGGAGTTGAAGCCATCTTACATATAGAGGTTGAACTCCCATCACTGAGGGTTTCCCTACAACATACCATTATTGAAGAATACAAAGATTCTAGATTCTATGACTCAGAAATGCTAGATAAAAGGAATCTCTAGGAACTCAACCATCTACGGGTTTATCAAAACCACCTTCATCATAGCTACAACAAGAAAATTATATCTTGCACATTTCAAATAGGATCTAGTGCTAAAGGAGAACCAAAAGAGCCAACAAGATCATGAAAAGAAGGGTAAGTTTGAACCAAACTCACAGGGACCTTATATTTTTACAACACATTATAGATCGAGAGCATACCAACTGACTACACTCAAGGTTGAACCTCTAGATGAACCCATCAATAGCATTCACCTGAAGAAATTATTCACATGGTTTTCAAAGTATCCTAATAGAAAATGTAAAAAACAAGATAACAAAATGAGAAAACTATCAAAATTAAAGAGAAATAATCTGGGCTATGGTGAAAACCACTTCAGTGGCAACTTGGTTAAGTACCATGGTGAAAACTTGTATACAAGTGTCATATGTAAAAATCCACTATCCACCATCTATTATCATCTTAATCCACTCCATCCATAATAAAATCCTTTCATACACCTATCACCCATATCATGGTTTGATAATTGCTTGATATTTAGGGTCATTCCATTCCATCTTAGGTCATAATAATTTCACAACACCCATCCCATAATAAACAAATCTTATACCTAGCTAGGGGCATTTTCCTCAACCTAGTGTTCAGATTGGATCCTTGAAGTCAATATTAGAGGATAAACATTTTCATAACTACCATGTATTTATCCCACATTATCCATAATAAATGATTCACAAATCACAATAAACCTCAATCACCTTTATCCATCATTGCCATCGTAAAATTCCAATGCCTTCACATGGAAATCAAGAAAGTATGAAAACATGTATACTTAAGGATATAAAACATTCAAAAAATAATCACAAACAAAAATACTCTTTTTGAACTAGCTTACATCCTATAGATCAGTTGTCTAACCAACTTTAGTCTATCTTATCCAAACTATCTTTCCTTGAAAGATGTATCTTTCCACCAACCAACATTACCATATCTGAGCACATATATTTTGACAAGATAATCTAATAGCAGTTGATTTTTTTTGTCATTGAGTCTTTTTATTTGATTGATTTATCATATTTCCTTATTCCTATGCTACTCGAGGATATCTTCATGAGATTAGAGGAGAAGGAATGTGGTAAGGTCAATACTTTCATATGATGTTTTTGTGGATTATTCTTATTGCATTATAGGGGCATGCACATTCCTAAAATGTGTATTGGAATGTCTTCTAGCATTAACAAAATACATGTGTATATAAGGTCATTTAAATACCTTTTTGCATTAGGGATATTATGCTTTAAGTTTCATTTTTCTCACATATTCTGACAAGGTTCTATTATGTCTAATATATACGAGGATAATCCTTCTTGTTTGCAGTGCCAATGTCCATGCAAAGAATACCAAAGTCACCATAGGATGTCTTACTATTGGTGTGCATATATCCATTTACCATAATAAAACACTATGATGATAAAAACACAAAATAGAAAGCACAATATCTATCAATATCATATCTATCCAAATCAATCTATGTATATTCATTTATCTCATTTATATATATTTCATCTCATTCATTATACATGTCCCATTAGGTGATATTGATCAATAATAACCATATCATCACTATCTTCCACCGTATTAACCCACAATCTCATAACCTCCTCCCTCCCCACCTTCCTCCTCATCTAAATCTTTCTTATCCTACTATTACCATTTTTCATCTCTATCACATCTACCCAACCTTTTTTGAGAGTTTGATATAAACATTTAATTTTCTTCCAACCTCTTGAGAGGGCATCCTACTTTCATTTCTTCATTCATTGGGAAAAATTGGAGCATGTCATCACAAATTCTTTCATACTTTCTTTGAAACAACACTGTAAAAACACATTATCTTGAAGAGGGACAAAATGTAGACACCTAAATTTGACTAACATATTTCTTCTGAAACATCATTATTTTTCATCATTAGCTATCATCAATCCATCTTCTGCATTTAATTAAATAATTCCATTATTTAATTAAGATAATGTTATTTCCCCTTCAATTATTTAATTATTTAAAATTTGAATTCTCCCTCCATTTCTGCTTTAACTAAATCACCTATTTAATCATTTTTCCTCTATTAATTAAATAATTTAAATAATTTATTAATCTATTCCCGTCCTCCAAATTGATTAAATAATTTTCAATTATTTAATTGATTTATTTCAACATTAATCTCTTTCAAAATCATACTAATTGAATAATTATTTAATTAACATTAATTACTCTTCTCAACATTATCCTCTTCTAAAATAAATAAAATTCCACCTTTGCACATGAAATTAATAATTAATTAATTTAATTATTTATTAATTACTCATGCATTTTCACCTCCCCAATCAACACCCATTCACTTCAAGTTCACTCCTCATTCAATTTAGTCCTCTAATCAATCAATTTTATTTCAGTACCAGTCAGTCACACTTATATCTTTAATCAATTCTCTTAACTCACCCATATGAGTAGTTAGCTCCAATGAAGAATTCAATTAACTCATCATCAATTCCTCTCAATCATTCTGGGCCATTGATATGCTCAATCCTCCATCAAATCTTGATTGTTGATTGGTATCACCCAAAATCTATAAATTCAACTATCCTATCATCTATTATTCTCTCTCTCTCTCACTCATTGCAATAAATTTATATGCATATTATACTAAAGTGCTTGTGCTCAAAATATGAGAGCAACCACCATTACACCTTCTCTCCAAGGTGCAACATAGGAGAACAATGGAGCTAAGCTAAGGTTGTTGTGTAAGGCTTCGTGTATGCATGTTTTGCTATATTATTTTTATACAACTTTCTTAATGCTTTATTGGTGTGATTTATGAATTTTATATTGTGAATTGCTTCATTCATTGTTTATTGTTTTACTTTTATAGTCTAATCTCCATGTCTAGGTAATACACCAGATACTTCCATTGACTTAATAAAAGGCCAAACATGCCCTTCTTCTCATTAATCAACCAATCTACAACTAGCTTTGATACCAAATGTTTTAAATCCAATAGAAGTACCACCCTTGATAGATAACATTGATACTAATAATGTGATACTAATAATGAGAAATCACATAAATTTAATTAGAAGAACACTTGCAAGATAAAACATAATTCAAGCATTCTAACATAAAAATAAAACATAACACAAGATATATTTTGGAAAAACTCTTCCAAGAAAAACCCAACCTCCAAAGCATACCCAATGTATTATCAACAACAAACTTAGTCACAATACAATATTGGACTATTAAGACTTTATCAAGAGTAAGAGAAGATCAAAATTTTCATGTCCAGTACATGCTCTATAACTTGTGAACAATCCAACAATATTATTGCTCCATATTGCAATGTCACAACTAAGAACAACAAGAGATCAACACTTTTCAAACATGGAAGAAATTTGACAATGTAACAAGCACTCTTTGAATAGATAAGGATAAAAAGAAAATCCAAGTTTTCTAATCAATGCACCCAAGTGACATTTCCAAGGTTAGTGCCTAAGTTCAACTCTATATCCAAAAGCCATAGCAATCTTCAAGGTAAAACCCATGTGACTCTTCGTTTGATTCTTGTGCTCTCAATGTCATGTTTTCATGTTTCCCCCCGATATATATTAAGTGTATTTTCTTAATATTACATGTAAATTCCTTAAAAAATATTGCTCTACCTAAAGTATAGTGTTCCATTTCAAGTTGGGTCACAACTTTAAAAAATATTAAATATTTTATGTAAGATGTAAAACACCTTTTCCAAACAATTATCTCCTTTGATAGGGCTGTGTAGTGCCCTTGCTTTGTACTTTTTGTTTTAATAAATTTTTACCCCTCTATGTTAAAAACAACTTTTCCAACAATTATTGTATCTTACAAAAAAATAGCACATTTGAATGATATATAATTGACATAACCTACTATAAAAGGATTTTGTGTCTCATGTAATCTCCAATTAAATTTTACATAAGAATGCAAAACTGTTAAACCATCCATATACAAAAATTAAGTCAAAAACATTAATCCACATACTAATAAATGTGACATTTATAATTTTTCCAAATAAATCAAAATGAATCAATATCCTCTTCACATTATCTCTTCATCAATATACATAATAAATATTGTGTTGTCAATTAGAAAAACCTCCTCATCTAGAAGTGGGATAACTATATCTCTATTCACCATTGTACATACTAAACATTGTCTTGATAATTAGAAGATACAACCTAATCTAGAGGGGAATAATCATACCTTTATATTGAGATACCATTTTTCCTTGTCTTATTCCATACATATCACTATTGTCATGTATAAGTTCAAGGCAACTTATATATTTCTGTCTAATCCTAGAGGAAGTTGGTTTGGGTAAACCCACTAGTCAAAGATAAATTGTCACACATCCAAACAAATCATGTACAACATTATACCATACATATATACATATATATATATACACAGATAATGTCATATAAAATAAAAAAATAAAAAAATCTGTGAGATATATTTGTTTTATATTTGTAGATACCATACCCATAAGAGCCTTTATATATTTTGGCAAATGCCTAATAATTATTTCATTTGTGCGAAGGACAAATGTAGCTAGAGAGACAAAGAAGGGATAAGGTTCACGTGAAAGTGATAAAAGAAAGAAAATCATATGTGGACTAGACAGAAGTTCAAAATATCTTACTTGGAAGATAGGAAGAAGCAGAAATATGTGAAGTATAATGCATAATTTATTGCAAACACAGTAAGCAAATTTTTTATTTCTTGAACACTGTAACCAAATTGCAGTGTTGTGGGAAGTTCATAGGTGGTTTGCTGGGTATAAACTAAATCATGGTTTAATGTCTGTAGTTCCAATGAATGAAGACTTGAACAATGGATGTTGGTGGTGCAGTAAATGGATTATTATGTGAAATACACATTGCATAATCCTAAGGATATGGCTTCTGCTTTTCCCCACACAATAATGGCCTCATGTGTATCCTCTGCCTCCTTGGGACCAAACCCCCATAGCCTACAATTGAAGTCCTCAGTTAAAGCCGCAAATCCCATCTTCAATAAAACATCATTGCAGCTTTTCTCTGATCTGAGTACACTAACAATCAGTTGCAGTGGTAGCAGGAAGATTAGTAGCAAGTATGCACTGTCACCCACTTCAAAATCATGGGCTAAATTCAGAATCATGCAGTGTAAATGTATGAAGAATCCCAATGGCTTTGGCCAGGATCCAGAGAAGAGGTACAAAAAGAAAAAGATTAAGACAGTTGTATTAGAAGAAAATGCTGAAGGGGATGGAGTGACTGCTAAGTTTGAGGAAGATGATGAGATTCCTGAGGTTGTGTCCAACAGAATAATGAAAAGAATTGGGCTTTATGTGGCAGGACCCATGATCACAGGCTTCATTTTGTTCCCCTTTTTTGATTTTCTCAAAAGTGGTTTGAAGGTGGATGTTCCAGCTTGGATTCCTATTGTGACTGTATTTTCCACATTCGGGGCATCAGCTTTGGGTATAATGTATGGTGCAGTCTCTGCAAGCTGGGACCCTGCACAGGAAGGTTCTCTCCTTGGATGGACAGAAGCCCAGAAGAATTGGCTAGAGATGTGGAAATCAGATCAAGGCCAGCCTACAGATTGAAAACATTTGAGTGTTTGGAAAAACCAATTTCATGTAATGTAAATGTGTTTCCCTTGAAATAAAATAAATAGAAGTCCATTCTAAAGCATTTTTTTTCCACATCTGATAAATCATTTCTGGATTTCAGTGTTGTTGTTTTTATTTGAAGTTTAGTGTGAGCAATCTCATTTATCATATGAGAAACTATCTTTCATTGTTCTAAATATTAATATGTGATATCATGCCAGTCAATAAGTAAATCTAATTAATTTTGTAACAGATAGATATTGGAATTAATCAATTTTTGTAAATCTATTTTTCTCTTTGAGCTCTTTCATTCTGATGATGGATCACGGAGTGTGATCCAAAACGTTGATGGAAAAACTCTTATGTAATCTAATCCAGAAACCACTGTAACAATAAATGATATGGATTGTGGAAACTTGATATCATTAATAAGCTATTAGAATAGTTTAGAGTGTAACTAACAGAGACTAATGGTTTATGGCTCTTCATATTTATTTTAAATCAAAGAATTAATTTCTCTATTCTTAAATAAAATGATCAGAGAGGTATTTTTTATGAAATATTTTTTAAACTTGCTTCCAGAATAAGATCTAGTTGTTTTTTTGCCACTGATTTAAAGGTTCTCTTTAGTTGATATGTGGCAATGGTTCTTCCTTTGCTACTAGTCTCTTGTATATCAAAATACCTTTCTAAATCTGCTAAAGATTGCCACGTTAGTTCCTCTGTTCCAACTTCCCCATTATATTTTGGTAATTTGATTTTCAGAATGAAACTATCTAGTTCTTTTCTCACTGTTCCCCTACTGTTGGGCTTTGAGGATTTTGAGTTTGAATCACTAGAGTTACTAATATCTGATCTGATATTCTCAATGAATGACTCTGGTCTCTTTCTCTTATTTTGTATGTACTTGATTTTTTAATTTTCTTTTTATTCTAGTGCTTAGAATATTTATTATTAGCTTGAAAAGAATTGTCATCATTATCATTCATTTTAATATGGGTTTTTTTCTTTTTCTGTTTTACAATTTTTTATTTCAATTGTTGCATTTCTGAGATTAATTGGGCAACTTCAGCCAACAAGGTTTGATTAATTCTTTCTAAGATTTCATAAATAATTATTTTTCTACATCCAGAATCCATGATCAAAGTAGGATACTTCAATTAATTTAATTATACAAAGAATTTGGTTAGAGATTGTAAGAAATTTGAGTATGTGCATAAAGAAGGGGTTTGAAAATTGGCTAAAAAATATTTTGGAGGCATTATCAAAGTGGTCTAATTCAATCAGTTTGATTATACAAAGGGTTTAGTTAGAGAATGTAAGAATTTAATTGGGTATGCGTACAATAATGTGGTTAAAAAAGAAGCCAAAAAAATTTTGGATAAAAAATAAAAGATAATGCACCTGCATTCTAGTGTGTTAGGATAGTGTTAAATTAAATAGTAATCTTAATGTGTAATGTTTTGTTTTCCAACTTTCTTGGTATAAATAACTTGGATACCCATGAGGAGTTGAGAGATATTATTTTATTATTATTTTCTGAATTATTCAAGAAATTGTTGTAATGGCAATGAATAAAAGAGGTTACAAAAAGAAGTCAAAGATAGGGACTTATGGACTATCTTTCTCAAGACAGGAAATGGCAATGCATTTAGTGCACTCATGAGCATATAAGAAATAGAAATTAGGCTTAATGGCATTTTATGACAAGTTTTTAATGTGTCAATCTATAAGAGCAGTTACTTTATATTTTGGATACCACTCTCATAAATTATAGCGCGTTGTGAGAATTTTTACGATAGCATTTTGAGACAATGTTTGAGTCCATGGTTTTGTTTCATGGTGGTTTTTTGAGCCTCCTTAAGTCTATATATTGTGGGCTTGCTATGGAGGATGTATGGTTATTGTGTAAGTACTCACTCTATTGGAATGTTAGATTGAAGAAGGTTGTATGAGATGTATTGATGCACTTATTTCTACTTGATTAATACATGCTTGGTGTCTCTTTGTTGGTGGAGTTTTTTCTGAAAGAGAATTTTCATGTATATCTTGTGTCATACGTGTTTGTTAATTTCTTATTAGTATTATACATGCTTATCCATGTTCTATTTAAATTTAAATACTTAATCACATGTGCCTCTAATTGGGTATTAGAGCTAATAATTTTGGTCAAAAAGGATGTCATTCTAGAAGTGTTTTGTTGTTTTAATGAAAATATTTATGTTAGTGGAAAATGTAAGGCCTAGCCTTATGCATGACTATTGCAACTCCTTTTTCTTTTAGTGGGTAAGTTGAATCAATTAATAAAATTTGCAACCTTGGTTAAATGGTACAGTGTGAGTACCACTCTACAACTTGGTGAACCTTATGGTTAACTCTCTCTCTCTCTCTCTAACATGATGTTAAGCATGTATACTAATGATAGAAATTTAATAATGTATCTTAATTTCCCTTGGTGAGGGACTCTTTGACTTTTTATTCTCTATACTCTAATAGTGATCACTAAAGTTGATGGTTATGCTAGTAAACCTCATATTTCAGCTGAACTTGTAACTTCATGTGGCTGAATTTAATTTCTAGGTGACATTTCTTCACTAAGTGATTTTGGTTCAAACATGAAGTAAGGGATGACATTGTACTAAGATTGTGTCTAACAAATTAGCAATGTGTTATGTTCCTTAATGAGGAGACCACCCATGAGTGATATTAGAATCTTTGGGATTGTCAAAAGGGCTCAAGAGGATTGACATCTAATTAAATACAAGTGCAAATAAAGACAATGCTAACAATACTAAATGTGAACTTTAGGTAAGTAAAGATGGTAAGCTATGTATACTCAATATCTTTTTTAGTAATAACCTTTAATAATTGTATATAATTGTTCAAAGATAAATTAGGTAGAATAAATAAATGTTAAACCTAACTCTTATGATTGCATTATTCTTGAAAGGTGGATTCAAATTGTTATGGTTATGTAAAACATCATCTACATGAATTGTTGTTAACAGAAATATGAATTTTGATCCTATGAAATTAGAAAATTATGATTATTTATGATTAAGGTACTTTGACTATGCATATATTGGACATATTGATGTTATGATGAATGTGTAAGAAAATAAATTACCAATGGGAGAATGAGAGAATCATCAAAACCCTAAATTGGAACACCACTTGATGAAGTTTTAAGTTGTGACCATGTGACCTAGTGAACTAATATTGTGACTTAATGTCTCTAAGGTTCCTTTTTGTGAAAATGTAGTTTTGATTGTTGGTCTAATTTATTTAGAAATCATGTGCTTAGAATGTATAGCTATGTATTAAGGATTGGGAGTCTATTTGAGTTGCAAACTCAAAAATTTGCAATTATGAGGGATTTTAAATGGTGTGAAATTTTTATTTTTCTTGATTTATAGGTGGAAGTAGGACCTTAGAGCAAGTACTTATGGGGTAGGAGCTTATTGGACAACTAATTTTGACCTTTGGGCATGATTTGACCCTTTTGAAACCCTCTTAAAATGATGTGACGTGATATAATGTATGGGGAGATGGAGTGTAGACTTGTCGCATAAGCTTTCTTACCTAGGTTTGGACGAGGGATTCTTCTAAGAAGTCCATGTTTATAAAGACATATTTCCAAGAAATATGACAGAGTTAGTTGGTCATTCCTTCATAAAATTTTATTTTATTTTGGGTTCTACTCAGATTGGATAGAATGGGTAATGGGTTGTGTGACCTCGGGGATGATGCAAGAAGTTGGGTCCACAAAAAGTTCAAAACGTGGAAGTGTTTTTGCTGTTTTTCAGAATTTGTCAGATTTGGACTAAAAATTTAAGGCACTTACACAATGAATATTTAAAAAAGTCAATAATATGAAATTTAGCATTTTGAATCTAGTTTCCAAATATGTAATTTATTCAAATACCCAAATGATAGAAATTAAATTGATAGGGATGTATAAAAATCACTTTTTAAAAGTTGAATTTTTTTTTTACCATATAATGCAAGTGTACGGACACCACTTTTTGACCCAAATAAAAGTATTTTGCTAATTCCTTTTGGGGAAAGAGAGATAACAACATGAAGATTGATGAGGATTTTTTTTTGTAATTTTGTTTTGAATATTTATTTTTAATTGAATTTTTATTGGCCTTAATTATTGTTTTTAAAAATCGACGTGTATGGACAACATAATTGGACCTAAACTAAACATTTTTTGAATATTTTTTTTCATTGTGTAGATAATTTTCTGAAGATTGATGCCATATAAATTTTTTTACAAGAAACTTAGCCAAACAAAGTTATTAAAAAACAAAAAAAGTCTGATATTTCAAGTTTAAGGACTAGTTTGCTTAGAAATTAATTAAAAAATAACAAATATAATCCAATCTTAATAAAAATTATATATTTGGAAACTAGACATAATGTTCTCTAATGGATTTTAATTTTATAGATTGATTCAGAAAAAAAGTCCATCAACCATATTGCCAAAGTTGGACATTCTTCTTCAACCTGCCTTAGTTTTTTAGTTGCAAGTCAAAAGCTAAGGGTTGGATTGCCAAGCCTTTCCTGAGCCTAAAACCAAGGCTGCATGTGGGTTGGAGATTCAATTTTTTAATAGCGTGTACACATTATTAAAACATATATGCATTATTTAAATAGAACGCATACACATTATATCTATTTACCTATTGGGTAAAGGGAATGTGTAGGCATTATATAATGTGTACGTGTTCCTAAAATAGAACATGTACGCATTTTTAAAATAGAACACATATGTGTTTTATAATGTACGCATTTCTTATTTAGTCATTTTTTCTCGATTTGGAAGATACTAATAAAGCACCTTTTTTCTACAACATTCATTTTCTGCAGTACGGTCTGAAAGTGTCATTTCCTACATTTTTTATTGAAATTTTGTCTTGTGCATGCATATTCTATTCAAATTGTTGGAAGAGACAAGTGCAGGTTGAATTTTCTGAAGTGGAATCAAGTACAAGAATATTTTACAAGAAGATTTGGAAAAAGAGAACTTTTGGATGTATTCATGATGTTTTTGTACTTCAAAGTTTATAGAAGAATGCATCTTCATACTACATAATTTTATTTGAATATTTGAAGGAGAAGGAAATTTGAAAATAGGTTAAGAATCATTTTCTCTGTTATCAAATAGGGTTTGGTAACCATGGGATCAAAGCAAAGGCAAAAAAAAATGTAGAAAGCTAATGACACCCAAAGAAATTCAAGCAAATAAAGAAATGGAGGCACAAAGACAAAGGGATAGAAGAGAAATGATTCGCCAAATGAAAAATTTGGAAGCATCTAGTTCAATGAATGTTGAAGAGGAAACCATGAATGATGAGATGAATGTAGATGATGCAAATGTGGAGATGGTGAATATGGAAGAAAATGCAATTATGGAGACAAATCCAACTATGCCTTCAACTTCAACTTTGAATGATATGGAAATAGCACCTATGCAAACAACTTCAGGTATGTCTTCAAATCCACCTACCAATGATATGGAAAATGTGCCTATTCAAACAATTTATCCAAGTATGTCTTCAAACCCAAGTCTTGATAATATTGATCTTAGTTATTTATAGGAAGTTGGATACACTATTGAGGATTATCAATAATTCTAGGGTTGAAATAATGCTAAAACAAAAAAAGAAATGATGAAATATCTTATAAGAATGCAAATGAGAGTGAAATCCCTTTTATGTTTGAAAATGAAAATGAAACCCCTTGCGTGAATGAAAATGAAACCCCTTGTATGGATGAATATGAAAATGTTTTTTTTACAATTGAAAAAGATGTGCTAGATAACCTTCCTAGTAAAGTGTCTTGGAGACAAATGAGAATTTATGGAAATAGAATATATAGAATTTTTTTTATAGAAAGAAATTAGGATTTCAATGCCAACTCATGGTGCAATTGATGGGAATGTTGAAAATGAGAAAAGTGATGAAAAAATTATTCATTTTTGTAAAACCAAAAAAGAAAGATGATTCACTAGAATGAGTCATACCCAGTGTTGCTAATGCTATTGATTGTATAGGTAAGAAAAGTCAATCTAAAGATAAGAATGCAACTCATTGTGCAATAACAACTGCTCTAGTTAATAAAGCAACTTCAAATACAAGAATGTTAAGTAAGATTAGTAAATGTATAAAAGTAAATCCTAAAACTTTGATAAGAGTTGCTAAAAAAAGAGAAAGTATTGAAAAAGATCCAATTAATTAATGTTGGAGTTTTAGCGGTAGACTCCCAAAATCAAACATGAAATTAACTAATGAAATTAAATCTTTAATAAAAAATTGGCATGATAATACAAGAGTATCACCTAACATTATAGATGTCTTAAAATTAAGGGTGGGTTCCAAAATTCATGAACCTCATCCAAAGCATCTTTTAGATATGACTCAAACTGAATTATATAATTTTTTTTAGATGATTCAATCTTACTATTTAATATTAGCATAAGTCAAAGATCATTCAAAAAGTGTAAACCTTAGAATTAATAAACAATAAATCTCTTATTGTTGTAAGACTCATGCACAATTTCGTTATTATTATGATATTTTTTGATATATATGATGCACTTTGCATGCTAACCAAATTATGCAAGACATTTGTGGTAGTAATATGCCATCTGAAACAATAAAATATTTTATAGCAGGTTTGTTTTGTGAACCCTCTAATGGAAACTTATTTTATTTAAAAGCATTTATTTCTAGAGAATGCGATAGATGTGGTAACTTTTCATTATTAAGAGAATGTATGCATGAAAGTAGTTTAGATGAATTTGGAAAACAATTAGTGGATGTAAACAAATTTAAAAATGTTGAGTATTCTTTAAAAGATGGAAAAATAGAAAACGTTGTTTTCCAATTGTGGAAAAATTTAGTGTGCATGCATTTATTAAAGAATTTAAAGATAAGATTGTACCTAAATATGTTAAACACTCTTAGTATGCTCATTGGCTTGATAATCAATTTCGCTTATGTAAAAACACATTCCCAATTGGAACTATATTGTCAGTTGTTGATTTTGCTAAAAATTATACTCTTGCTCCACAAGAAGAAATTCAATCACAGTATTATAACTCAGTGCAAGTAGCTATATTTGTTCATATTTTTTATGGACATGCAAAATGATAGTAGAGAAGATAATAGAAATTTTTTGGGAGAGTACCATTTTTATGTAAGCAATAATCAATTACATTCATCTAAGTTTGTTCAATATTTTTTTGATATATTTTATAAAAAATTAAAAGAGAGGAATTCAAATGAGAGAACATCTCATATGGTCAGATGATTGCATGGGTCAATTCGTGAATGCTAGAATTTTTTATTGGTTATGTAGAGTTCATAAGGAAAATAATATACAACACGTGGAGTTTTTCTAAAGCTAGACATGGTAAGGGAGAACACAATGGAGCAAGTGCATGTGTGAAAAGAGCTCTTGCTAGAGAGCAACTAAAATTTGAGGATGTTGTGAAATTCAGAGATCATGCATGTGCAATTTTTGATTGGTGCAATACCAAATTATCTACAAGAACAAGTGAGAGCTCAATAATTTGACGCTTCTTTTGGTTAGTTGAAGAAAATGATATTTTTTCTCAACAAGATTGTGAAACAATTAATGAATCTACAAAATGGCATTCATTTAAGAGTTTGAATGCAAACACATAGACAATATGGACAATGGAGTTGGCATTATTTTTTCAATTTTGTATTGCAGGTGATTGGGAGGCGTGTGAAAATACATAATGGGTTGAACAATGGAAACAAAGAGACTTAACACCTACATCGACACATGTTCAACATAGAATGACAATTGAAGATAATCAAGTGTTCTCATCAGATGATTATGATCATGTTTTGGATCTTGTATAAGAAGGTACATTAAATTGAATTGAATTTTATATGTATGCATGTTTATATGTGAATTAAATATAAGTCACTCTATTGAAATTTTTATTTATTTTTACAGGACATGTGTATGTCATTGTTGCACTTGAGGGGAATGAAGAGGAGACAAAGTATTGGTTGGATAGATGTGTTGAGAGAAAACATAAGTTGGTACATCCTAGAGTGGATGATGAAAACTTTGTGTATCCAACTGGTTCGGTGGTTGTTGTTGGCACCTAATTTCAAAAATATTTGATAAGAAAGAATGGCTTGCCTACACTTGAAGATTATGAAATACACAAGAATATTATACATTATCCACATTTGATTTTGGCAACCAATATAAAACTAGTTAGATATCAAGGGAGGCTTGCTAATAAAGTGTTATGGAAACTTTCAATGGATGATCATGAGACAATGATAGATACATTACAGAAAAGAGAGGATGTAGATGGTACAATAGAGTAAATAAATATTGGTAAGTATATAGTTGTATATATATTTAATTGATATTTGATATGTAGTTAAAAATATATCACATATACATGTCTATATATATATATATTTCTTTAGTCAAAGGCCTCCCAAAAGTAGACACATAACAAAAAATAGAGGACATGCATATATATTACAATGGAATTTGAATCTACAGACAAGTAACTATATATAGTTCTAGATACATTTAGTTGATAGTATACATATAAAACTAAATAATTCATTGTCATTTTATAAAAAAATTATAATTGATTTCATATCCCCTTAAGACATTCTCTTAAGACCCCTTAAGCCATCCTCTTATGTACCATTAATCCATCCTCTTGCATCCCCTTTAGTCTCTCTATTAATTCCCCTTGAGCCATCTTCTTAGGACCTCTTAATCCATATCCTCGTATATCTACCCTTGATCCATCCTCTTGCATCCCCTTAAGTCACTCTCTCAACACCTCTTAAGCCATCCTCTTAGGACCCCTTAAGTCATATCCACATATATCTACCCTTAATCCATCCACTTGCATCCCCTTAAGTCACTCTCTCAACACCTCTTAAGTCATCCTCTTATATACCATTAATCCATCCTTGTATATCTACCCTTAATCCATCCTCTTCCATCCCCTTAATTTATCTCCTATGATTTAGGTCTTAGGGTTAATGGTTTAGGATCTTCATATCCTAGGGTTCATGATAAGCTTAGAATACCAAATCTATATGGGTTTTAAGGGTTTAGGGTTCATCTCCTAGGCTTTAGATCCTAGGGTTAAGGGTTTAGAATCTTCATATCCTAGGGTTCATGAGATGTTTAGAATAACAAATGTATACGGGTTAAGGGTTTAGGGTTCATCTCCTAGGATTTAGGTCTTAGGGTTTAAGGTTTATGATTTTTAGGTTTCTTGATATGCTTAGAATAAAAAATCTAAATGGGTTAATGGTGTAGGGTTCATCTCCTAGGTTTTAGGTCGTATGGTTTAGGGTTTAGGGTTTTTAGGGTACATGAGATGCTTAGAATAACAAATCTACATGGGTTAATGGTTTAGGGTTCCTCTCCTAGGCTTTAGGTCCTATGGTTTAGGGCTTACAGTTTCTAGGTTTCATGAGATGCTTAGAATAACAAATCTATATGGGTCTAAATGGTTAAGGGTTGATCTTCTAGGCTTTAGGTCCTATGGTTTAGGGTTTAGGATTTCTAAGGTTCATGAGATGCTTAGAATAACATATCAACATGGGTTAATGGTTTAGGGTCCATCTCCTAGGCCTTAGGTCCTATGGTTTAGGGTTTAGGGTTTCTAGGGTCCATGAGATTCTTAGAATAATAGATCTATATGGGTTAATGGTTTAGGGTTCATCTACTAGGCTTTAGGTCCTATGGTTTAGGGTTTAGGGTTTCTAGGGTTCATGAGATGCTTAGAATAACAAATATATATGGGTTAATGGTTTAGGGTTCATCTCCTAGGCTTTAGTCCTATGGTTTAAGGTTTAGGGTTTCTAGGGTTCATGAGATGCTTAGAATAACAAATCTATATGGGTTTAAAAGGTTTAGGGTTCATCTTCTAGGCTTTATGTCCTATGGTTTAGGGTTTATAGGATTCATGAGATGCTTAGAATAACAAATCTATATGGTTTAATGGTTTAGGGTTCATCTCCTAGGCTTTAGGTCCTATGGTTTAGGGTTTAGGGTTTCTAGGGTTCATGAGATGCTTAGAATAAGAGATCTATATGGGTTAATGGTTTAGGGTTCATCTGCTAGAATTTAGGTCCTATGGTTTAGGGTTTAAGGTTTTTAGGGTTCATGAGATGCTTAGAATAATAAATCTATATGGGTTAATGGTTTAGGGTTCATCTCCCAGGCTTTAGGTTCTATGGTTTAGGGTTTACGATTTCTAGGTTTCATGAGATGCTTAGAATAAAAAATATATATGGCTTTAAATAGTTTAGGGTTCATATTCTAGGCTTTAGGCCTATGGTTTAGGGTTTCTAGGGTTCATGAGATGCTTAGAATTACAAATCTATATGGGTTAATGATTTAGGGTTCATCTCCTAGGCTTTAGGTCCTATGGTTTATGGTTTAGGGTTTCTAGGGTTCATGAGATGCTCCCTTTAATTCATTCCCTCAACTCCCCTTAATCCACCCTCTTACATCCCTTTAAGTCATTCTATCGACTCCCCTTAATCCACACTCTTACATCCCTTTAAGTCATTCTATCAACTCCCCTTAATCAACCCTCTTGCATCCCCTTAATCCATCCTCTTAAAGGACCCTTAAGTCATATCCTCTTACATCCCCTTAATCGACCATCTTGCATCCCTTAAGTCACTCTCATAATTCCCCTTAATCCATCCTCTCAGGACCCATTAAGCCATATCCTAGGGTCCATAACATGTGTCCCCTTAATCCACCCTCTTACATCCCTTTAAGTCATTCTATCAGCTCCCCTTAATCCACCGTCTTGCATCCCTTTAAGTCATTCTATTAACTCCCCTTAATCCACCCTTTTGCATCCCCTTAAGTCATTCTCTTAACTCCCCTTAAGGCATTCTCTTAGGACCCTTAAGCTATATCCTCTTAGGTCCCCTTAATCCATCCTATGGAAAACATCACTTGAATTTGTAAGGAATTTATAAGATCCAATTTTCTAACTTTGGCTTTATATTATTCTTTTCTCGCATGAATTATTTAGTTAAAAGACTCATAAAAACTATAGTTACTTTAATTACAATAATTATTTTTGCAGGTTCTCATCAAGTCGGTCTACCATGTGATTGTCACTATAAATTTTTTTTATCAAGAGACTATGTAGATATCAATTTGTGGTTTTGACCTAAAATTTGATAAGCTTTAATTGTATCTACATGCACATATATATTTCATCATGTTATATAGGTGTATTAATCATCAATATACATTATATATGTTTTTTTGATGTGTGAACTTCAATGAACTTATTAGTCACTTTTTAAATATCTTATTCCAATTTTATCTTATAAAAATCATGTCTTGTATTTACCACATTTTATATAGTTGTTTAATTGTATAGATTATACATTTTATACATACAAGGAGATAGATTTTTGTTTAGTGATTCAAATATTTTTTAGAATTGGAAAATAGTTAAAATTACTTGCCCTTAATTTATTATGAATATGATCTAAACTATTTAAGGAATTTTTAAATTTGTCATCTAACCATGTGATAAATTATGTATATGAAATTGGATTTTAGATATGAATTTATATAGTGCATATTACTTGAAAAATAAACAAAATATCTATACACACATGAGTGCATATAATCATCAAAATGAACATAACACGATCATAATTGAGTGCATATATAATCATCATATTAAAGTCAATTGATATAAATAAACACAAAAATGATCATATTAATCGATATAATGTATGTCAAATGGTCCATGAAATAACATATTCAAAATGTATATGTTATGTCCAACACATATTTAAATAAAACTAGAGATCTATAGTCCATAAAATTTAAAACCATCTAACTATTAGAGTGATTAGTCAAATCAAGTCTCCTCTTTGCTCCACGTGGACTAGATGTACCTGTATCATGCGATAAAAGAGTACAAGAAGCTTGGAATTAGATTTAAAGTTATTTAAATTTTTTTGATATAATTTAACATATAAACTTGGAAATATAAAATTGATAAAAATAAATTTAATTAAATATCTAGTAAATACAGTAAAAATAATTTTTAGTATGCATAAATTACCATATGATCATGTGAATATATTGACACATTTTGTTCAATGGGTAGCATGACTGACAGTTGAGAAGGTCCAAATGCTTGATCTACTATATCCTGCATATTCATATAAACCAAACAATATGTTAAAACCTCGAATATATATATTTAAAAGGTCGCTAAAAATTGTATAGGAAATTTAGTAAATTTTACAACCTCGAATGATATGACCTCATGATCATGCACCTGAGATTTCCCATGCATAAATTCTAATGATGTCTCAAGTGCACCCACCATGGGTATCAAATGAAATCCCTACATATAGATACAAAAATGTATAGATTATTCACACATGTGTACAAATTCAAATTAAATTAGATCTATGATGTGTATTTAATTTAAACTTAAAAAACTTTTGAAAGAATGCACCTAAGTTGATGATGACTTAGGAGTGATCACCACAACTTGTGGTTGGTCGATACTTGGTATCGCATGACCTCTTCCATCTAGATATAATATGTCATTTCAAACATGTGTACAAATTCAAATTAATTTAGATATGTCCACATAAATTAAAATATATATTGGTTTGTACTTGACCAAAAGGTGAGCCCAAATCTATAGCACTCGAAATACAGACATGATCATATTGAGATTCAAGCATCATGTTATCATTGTTGGCTAACAGATTGGGAACCTTGAGATATCACAATTCCATGACCGAAAGGTGCTAGAGTTAACCTAATAGCTCTGAATATCAACCTTTAAACAAAGATAAATATCCTCTAAATTTTATCGAGGTATAATTCCCTCACAAGATTCTCAATGAATTAAAATACTTAAAATTAAATACCATGTATGCTTTTAACTAGAAAGAAGAAAAGGTAAACCCAATATCAAGAAAATTCCCAAATATCAGATGCAAGATCCAACAAGTAAGAAGTATCAGCATAAAGGCCAATTTAGTTTACACTATTCAAGAATAAAATATGCACCCAATACCATTTAAGAAATGAAATCAATTATGAAGAAAACTGCATTACTCACACAAAGATAAGATATGCATTAAGATGTACTCAAATGCAAAGATTCAAGAACTTAGATTAACTTCACGACGAATGCACACAGACAAAACAATAACTTCATTCCCAACAAAATATGTATTGAGCAGTTTTCAAAGTGTCTAGAGAGAGCATATGAAAATAGATACAATTAAATAGGTAGATGAATAAGCACCTCTTTTTCATGTCCATAGCCAATCAAAACAAAAAGACACATAAAAGAAAGAAAGGAAGCTGAGCCATCATGATGGCGTCACTTCATTTCCAGCTTCTAGGGTCACTAAGGGTTTCTTTCACCAGGTCTGGAAATATTTAAGGATGTGCATCAACTCCTTATGCTAGGGAATAGCAACATTTGTCATCCTCACTTTCCACATCATATGATTATCCTTAGCTATCTCCAAGCAGTTCTCACAAACCTGCATGAGATCAATTGTTTGGGATGTGACCAAACGTGACTTGCTAAGCTTCTGCAGATGCTCAACATTCAGTGAAGGTGAATTAACCATTTTTTAGAAACCATCTATCAGACTCTTGGTTTCCATGTTATTCCTAATCTCAACTTTATCTTGGAGTAACCCAAGAGCCACCAAGGTGCCCAGTTCTTATTTTGAAATAGTAGTACACTCATCAATGATTTCCTTAAGTTTTTGTATACTTTGTTTAGCAATCTACAGTTTCCTCTCCACCCCTTGGTTCCATATCAAGTAATGGGTGTCTGAAGCATTGGGTATAACCTGTTCTGCAACCAGCTTCTCCATGTCCCAACTTAACATCTTCAATTCAGTCTAATAGTTGTTCCATAGCTTCTTCTCCTTTTAAATTATAGTGATTTCATCCCCCAAAGTGGTCTTCAAAGCATTTGTTTCTTGGAAGCATTTTATGGATTAAGAAATGAACAAGCTTCCTTTTTTAATCAGAGGCCCACTCCAATCATCTGCAACCTTACTCAAGGTTTGACAATTTTTAATTTTGATCATGGCCTCCTTCCCAACCACAGTTAGAAATTCTACAGAGGAATCAACCTATGAAAGGGGTTGAGGAACAAGCTCAAACATAGACCTTATACATTCATTCAAGTCACAAACCTAGGCCTTTAATTCATTCTTACTTTCTTTGTCCTTTTTTGATCTTTCAACCATTCTTTCCACAGACACTTAAACAATCTAAACATCTCCATCTCTAGTAGGAGGGCCAAGGTCTATTCTATTCACTTCAAAATCACTTGTTTTTTCCCAAGTAAAATCCTTTTGCGTTGAAGGGTACACAATCTCTATTTGGAGGCTTCCTGATTCAGTATCATCTATCAACCTAGTAGCAGTCATTAACTTCTTTGATTTCAGGGCTAAAGTCATCTATAACAATTGGACCACCCTATCCTACTTAGGTAAAATAGGTTGTATTTATTTCCTTTTCTTTGACAAAGAGTCCTCTAAGTAGGTTGGAGTCATCGAGACCTTGGTTGTCTTAAAACTTGGATATTCGAATAATGCCCTAGTAACTAGAGGTGTGTCTTTTGCAGATGCAACTACTTGCGACTTCTAAGATGTACCTACTTCTCTAACTGATGATTCATCTTGAGAGGTAGAGGAGTTGATATTTAGGGTTTCCAAACCCTCCTCTTCCTCTTCTCCTTCATTTTATTTTTCTAGAGTGGGAAAGTTATAGATATCCTCGCCATAGGTTTGTGAAAACACATTCTTGCCAGGTGGATCCTCACCACCATCTCCTTGGGCCCCTGATGGTAATCACTGGGAAGTGTCAGTAGTTGATTTCCCACTTGCAGAGGCCTAAGAAGTGCCTTTGACGGGCCATAAATCTTTAGACTTATTGTGAGGATGAAATATTCAGTTCTTTTCTCGATCACCCACTCTCGTTTTCTAGTCAAAACATTGGTAATCCTTGCTTCAATATTGGATTTCTCTCTAAAGTTCAAGTACATAGCAGGGATAGGCTAGTTTTATATCAATTCAATATACACTGGGTCTACCATGTCAGAACCATTTTCTACAATGCCCTATAGATCCCACTTCAAATCATAAATAATTATTTTTTCCACTACCAGTCTCATCCAACTCCTTCTCCTAACCTCATAGTCATCAAAACAGTCAACCTAATAATCTCCAAGGCTAGGCTAGTGATAAAAAATAGAGCTTAAATTCAAATTATTTTAAATATAATATTTTAGATCAAAAGGAGTATGCTTCTCATATGAAAGAAGATTATACTTGGACAATTCTCTTTCAATATTTAGGACATCAGACATAGATTGGAAACTATAAGCACCAAAACCAAAGGGAAAGAAAAATGTCAACCTTTTCCTACCTTGGCAAAATCTATTTACATCAGCCAACTACCTGCTTACTTCAATGAGCACCCATTTATCTTCAGGGTATTAAGGAAATTTGATTTGGAATCCTGCATATCCACCAACCCTTATGTAGGAGAATCTTTGAAACTGAATAAAATGGCTGCTATAGAATTCTACAAATTGTATTGCTTTAGGCGATAACCTCATTGTAGGGCATCCTTGTAACTCCCTGACCATTCTCATGGTGAAAGTTTCAGTCACTCTCCTAAAATGTTGAAAGCTCTTATGAAGCTGAAGTTTATCAAAATAATCATAAATAGGCACTTTTCCTAGAGTTAAATCACTTGGTCTTAACCAAGGCCAAGGTCTAGTGCTGGCGATGGCATATATCAAGTAAGAGGATATATAGAAAAATGTGTTGAGGGTAAAGAATGTCATCAACTCATGTAGGCGATCACTAATAATTTCTGCCCAATCCAAGAATTGTTCCTCGCTTAGCATAATCTGGATGAAGAAATACATCCATTCCTCAAATCCATGAATTTCCTTGTTTCCCCTTACCCTGTGTAGTAATACCACAATGTCAACCACTTCTTCCACAAAATGGGTCATGTCTAGTTTATGGGGCAATTGGGACTTACCCCTCTTAGGCTTGGCCAACCAATTCTTTGTTATTTCATTTCTATAAACCCCTTTCTTTGTAGAAAATTCAATCTAAGAATTTTTCATGTTCATTGGTGAATACTCATCTTTTTTCTAGGATCCTTAGGCAAGACACAAAGGTGGACCTCTGGACTTTCAGGACTAGTTGATTATATTTCATCCTAACCTCTCGTGTTTATGAATTATAATGCCTAATGCACTCTAAAATGAGTTTGGGGAATTGCACAGCTAGAGGGAATGCAACAACTTCAACTAACCTGTTGTTTATCACTCATTCAATAATGGGCAGTGGATTGGGTTTATTGAATTTTCTTCGTAATTCATCCAAAATCACAGGCCCTAGATAGGTGATATCACCAATTTCTGGCCCATCGCAGGTTAGCCTAGACACGTATTCATAATCCACATATTTAACCCTCACCATGGATGGGTGTTTATAGCTCTAACAATAGATATCCTTCTGAAATGCAGGCAAAAATAATCAAAGAAAGCAAATTGAAACAAATGAATACTGTAAATACCTTATTGGTGAATCCTGCAACACAAAATTTTGCGTCTCATTTAGCTCATCCTCAGAGAATTTCATCACAATGAGAATGTTTGTCTGACCCTTTAAACTTTCTTAAAACTTCATAGAAAAACATGGGAGTAGATGAGCATTTAATGTCTTAACTTGCTCCATGACACGTGGTAGTTATCACTTCACCATTTTTAATATAATCGTCTTTCAAAAATTTGAAAGCAAACGTCTATAAGTGGTGAAGTGGTGAGTTCAATGAACTTCACAAAAATGTTCCTGAGTTCAAACAACATGTCAATATGCCACTTAAACAATAATCATCATGTTGCACAAGAAGTTAAAGAAGGTTCGACAAACTACACAAAATATCGCTCGGGTTGGGAAAATAGAAAAGTGATATAAAACAAGCATAAGTGGCGAGGAAAGTGGTTCAACGAACTATATAAAACACTGCTCGGGTTTGAATGACTACATAAAATATCGCTTGCATAGGACTAAGCCACTTATAATTGGTGGATGACTCTTCATGAAGTGAGGCAAAAATATAGGGTAACAGTGGCTCTGACTGGGGACGAAGAATGACTAGGATGAAGCAATGAACCCAGACCCAGATTAGTACAATGAGTGCCTTACCCATTGGGCAATAGAGTCAGCTAAAGTGAAAACACACTCTCTAGCACCCAAGAAAAAAACCAAGACAAACTAAAACAAAAGCCAAAACCCTAAACTAACTACATACAAGGGGGGCTATGAGGCAATTAAAGCTGATAGAGCTTTAGATCTTTCCCATTATAAGGAATAGGAAAGGGGGTCCTATCAGGATATGCAAGAAGAAAATCATTACATCTATACTCATGAATTATTTTAAAAGGACCAATTTAGAGTGAGTCAAAATTCTCATGGTCGCCTTTAGGCTCTTTGGGCTTGTCCCATAGAAAAACTGACGCTCCAACCATAAAATTTCTTGGTCTAGCTTTTCTATCAAAAATATTCTTGACCTTTGTTTGATGTATGGTTATCTTATCAACCATCTCTTCCCAATATTCCATAATCTTAGTCAAATATTAAATCCTTCTCTCTAAGGCGTCATTGAATTCAGTCTCCTCTATAGCAGTTTGTAGTTTGTGAACTAATAATTCCAGTGAAAGAGGAAGTGTACTTTCTACCCTATATACCACCTCAAAAGGGGTCATAGCAATGACCCTTTTAGGAGTCATTCGATCTACCCATAAAGTTTCATACAGTCTTTCATGCCAATATTTCTAGTTCTCATCCACTAATTTCTTGATAATACTTACCAAATTCTTGTTGTTGGAATCTTCCTAACTATTCCTTTGAGGATAATAGTCAGTTGAATGAGATAGGGGAATTCCATAATCATAGCAAAAATGTGAAATCTCACTAGAGGAAAAATTGGTTGCATTGTCAACAACTAGCTTGTGTGGAACTCCATACCTAACCAAAATGTTTTCTTTAATAAAGTTACAGACTAATTTAGAAGTGGTTCTCTTGATCAGAATCGCTTCCACCCATTTGGTGAAGTAATCAGTGGCTTTGATGAAGTGATTATGACCTCCACTAGACTGTGGGTTGATTGGGCCTATGAAATTGAGACCCCATTGTTGAAATGGTCCATCAATAACTACACGGTAAAGTGGTAAGGCTGCTAACTGAGGTCTTCCTGCAAATAACTTGCACTTTTTGCACTTGGGCACCCAATGATACACATCTTTGAGCATCCAAGGCCAATAATAACCATGCCTTATAATTTTGAAAGCAGTCACGGTGGAAGAGAAGTGACCCCCAAAAGCCTCATTGTGGAAAATATTAAGCAACCATTCTTGTTGAGATTTATCCACACACTTCAAGAAAGTCCCATCAATGTCATGTTTGTATAAGGTGTCACTCCAAATAAAATACTTAGCCACTTTCAATTTTAAATTCCTTTTTTGTTTACCTAAGAGGTGCTTGGGGCATTTTCCATATGTGAGAAAGTAGGCTATATCAGAAATCCATTCATTTTGTAATTTGACGGTCAAAACCAATGGTAAATCCTCATCTTCTTCTTCTTCTTCAGATTTTCTGCCATCAATTTGCAAAGTCCCCTTCCTCTGAATAACTTTGTAGGCTTCAATTCTAATTCATACTCCTACACCTTTGCTATCTAGCTACCCCTTCTATTACAATCAATATCTTGTTGAGTCAATATACTCTTAACGACGGGGTTTGGTACATATACCACTGAGTGTGAATGTAGGATATAGAAGCGAAATTGATTAAATACCTTGAATAATGCAAATGCATGTTTCTTGATTGGAGAATAATTAAGCTCATGTTTCTTTAATGGCTTGCTCCTAAATGCGATAAGCACCTAAATTTTATCCTCATTTTCTTGTAGTATCATGGTGGATGTAGTATGTTCAAAAGCATAGCAATAGATAATGAATTCTTTCTTGAAGTCCGGATTGACTAGGATAGGAGCTCAAGCAATTGTTTCCTTGATATTTTTGAAGGCTTGTTTCCCAACTTCATTCCATTTAAAATCTTGTTTTTTCTTCATCATGTCCACAATGTGCTTAGTGATTTCAAAAAAATCTAGAACAAATTTCCTCAAGAAATTCACTTGGTTGAAAAAGGACTTCACATCACTCCAATTTGAAGGAAGTCCTAATTGTAATATAGCTTTGACCCTATCCAAATCTATTCTAATGCCTTCCTTAGACACAATGTGACCCAAAAATTTTCCCTCGATAACAGAAAAAATAGACTTTTTGGGGTTAAGAGAGATACCATGTTCTTTACATCTTTGCAAAAATCGTTCCAGATCCTGTAGGTGATCAGCTCTTTTCTTAAAGAAAACTATTAAATCATCAAGATAAATGACTATAATCTTGTTTCAGAGATCACCAAAAGATAATTCCATATCCCGCTAAAAGGTTGCTCCTGAGTTAATGAGTCCAAATGGCATCTGATTATAGGTGAAAGTTCCCCACGGTGTAGTGAATGTCATTTTGTGTTGGTCCTCTCTTGCCACACTGATCTAATTGTAACCAAAGAATTCATCTAACATGGACATCATTTCTGAGCTAGCAACTACTTGCAAGATATAGTCCATGTTAGGTAGGGGATAATTATCTTTTAATGATGCCTGATTAAGACTCCTGAAATCAAAACATATCCAAATTTCCCCATTTTTCTTGTGAACTGGTACAATGTTCGCTACCCAAGTAGAATGGTGTATGGGATATATAATACATGCTTTCAGTATTTTTTCAATCTCTCTAAAATTTGCATCAATTACCTTTGGATTATAATTCTTCTTCTTTTGTTTGAAGGAAGTTTTCCCTTCTTTAAGTGGTATGTGGTGTTGAAACTTCCCATCCTAGAATTTTTTCAAGTCATCATAGCACCAGGAAAAAACCTCTTTATATCTAATTAGCAAGGCTATCAATTTTTCCTTCTCCTCTAAAGAGTAACATTTCCCAATGTAGACCATCTTAGGAGAATCAAGGTCCCCAATATTAACTACTTCAAATTCATAAGAGTGCCCAACAAAATCTATCATCTTTCGTTTTACAGAATTATCATGGTGGTCAAACAATTCCTCAAGAGAAACCAACCCTTTAGGTATTTTATTCCCCTTTAGTTGAATAAATTCATCTTGGAGGCCAGTCATGCTACTAGGGTAGAAATATTTACATTGATTATCGCTTCCTTTGAAAAAGACTTGAGAAAAAGCCCTAGAATTTTCTAGGAAATCTTGAATTTCTTTGTCATCTTTAAAGACCTACTAGTGATTGACATTGTCAAGAATGTTAGGTCGATAAATCAATTCAATCCTGTAGGATTTATTTTTAAATTCTAGATGAGGAAGGAGCAAAGAGACCAAGACTGCTAGAGAGTCATCCTTTATGTTGAATTCCCTGGGAATGGCTTCTATTGAAAAGGCATCAACACTTTCAATGGCAGTCCATACTCGATTCCAATAGTGCTTCATCCTTTCATTCTTGACAATGAAAACATTTCGTACCTATTTAGAAATTAGTTTTGCATCTCCAAAAACCTTAAGCATCTTAATTCCCATACCCTTAGCTTTGATTAATCCTAACAAGAGGGCTTCATATTCAGCAGTATTGTTTGTATTCTCAAATTCTAACTTATAGGCAAAAGGAAATTTCTCACTAGAAGGAGAAATAAGAACAACCCCTGCTCCTGACCCAGCATGGGAATAGCTTCCATCAAATTCCATTGTCCAGAGCTTGAGTTCTGAATCTAGAATATGTATGTCATCTTCTTTTTCCTTTCTTGAGAAGAGCATATAATTTTTGAACTCATTTTCTTCATACAAGATTTGTGCTTTGGGATCTTCAAACTTAAGCACAATTATCTTGGCTTTTGATTTAGGCTCAAGGCACACTTTCTCCTTACCAGTAGGTATAGTGGCATATGACCAATCCAACTATATGTCTCCTCCCAAATCTTTACAAAAACTCCTACTCAGAAGCATTCCATAACTAGTAGGTATATTTGTGACCAATATGGTGAGTTTAAGTCACTTGTTTGGGTAAGCTACAAGTGCAACTTGAGAATCTTTAATCTGTCCAAGTAAGGGAACTTGCTTGGAATCCATGGAATAACATTTTCCAAATGTCTTAGTCATTTCTAGCCCTAGGGCTTTAACAATTTGTATAGGCATGACATTATCAAAATCTCTTAAATCAATGATGCAATAGTTAACTTTGAATCTATTTACAAATAATGATACATAGAATGGGTAAGGTTTTGTATCAGAGGTTGATGGAGAGGGTATTTTACTACAAGATGCAACATTAGCAGTTGAATCTTGGGATTTAAACATTGCTTCATCTAGGCTTGCATGTGATTCATAATGTCCTGGCCTAACATATTCAATCAACTTGTCAAATTCCTTAGGGTTCATCTTTAGATAATCAAACTAGGAAATCTAGATTTTAGTAGTCTTACAAAATTCCACAATATCAAAAGCCCCTGCTTGACCTTCTGGGGGTGATATAGTAGGATTTTTAGGAAAGCTATTAACTAAACCTTGTGAAACATTTTCACCCTTGGAGGTCGTAATAGATTTTGTAAGTAAAACTTTAGGAGAATTAGGAGTACCTTTTTTATTATGATGTTGTTGGCTTCGGGTAATAGTAGCATCATCCAAAGTGATGTAAACATATCCTCCTCTATCATCATCAGGTTTGAATTCTAAGTATCCATTTGTAGAGTTGCCATATTGATTAGATGAAGTTCCTTCCTCTAACGTCTTCAATAACTTCCTTGGTAGTAGTTAATTGCATAAACCTATTCATTTCAGGGCAGTCAACACCATCGTGATCAAATGTGAGGTGAAATACACACATGTTCTTTTTATTGTCTAGATGAGGAACTTCAATCCAACCTTTGTTGAGTTGGAGGCAAAGGTAGTGTCTTATTCCTCGACTAAAAAATTATCTTCCTAGGGATATCTTGATAGAGTTGGTTACCTTTAGAAATCTTCCTTTTGAGATTAATTATGTCATTAGCTAATCTCTGGATCATAGGATCAAAGGAGGTAGTTGCAAGTTCTTTGTTGATATACAATTCCTTTTTCCATTTCCCAACTGAAATAAAATCATTCTCTAGCTCAACAACCAATGCTTGTGCAACTTCTAGAGTATTTAATGGTTGTCTCTTTAATAGAAGACTAATATCAGGGTGTTATACGTTGATGAAGAAACATTTCCACATTTCCACAGAAGATCTTTTAGCAACCATAATTCTATTTACTATTTTGTTAAACTTAGCCACAAAGCCTCTCATAGAATCATTTGTTTCTTTCTTCATCTAAGTAACTTGTGCTATCAATGTTAGGTCATCATCTACGCTTTTGAACGTGGCTTCAAATTTATTGCGCATAGTGGCCCATTTAGTAATAAATCCATGAGGCAACTAATAAAACCATTGTGTCGCTGCATCAGCTAAAGACTCTACGAATAATCTGGCTGCTACATCTTCTTCTTGTACTGTAAGCATGTTGCATGTGGCAAAAAAGGCATCAATGTGTTCCTTTGGTAAAAAGTTTCCATCTCCCCAAAATTTAGGCAAATTCTTACGAGAATCCTAGGGTAAATAATGAAAAGTATTTCCTAACTACAAAGGACCAATAGTAGTGATGAGCCTAGTTTTTTGTCTAATTTTGGGTAAAATCTATAGTCTATTTGCTAATAGATGTCATGGAATTTGATGCTTAAGTGTTGGTATTGGCATAATGTTTCCTTCAAACCATTGACATTTGACAATATCCTATCTCTACAAGCTTTAATGACTTTTGGCATAATATGTGGGTTATCTATATTGATTTTGCATGTGATTAATGGATGTTTCTTAGAGTGGTTATAGATGTGCAATTATTATACATACTGACTCTATCATGCAAATTTAATGAGCTAAGTTGAGGACACCGCTAGTTGGGCATGCACCATAATGTCCAACTGAGGAATTGCTCCATTTCAAAGGCAGCTAGCAACAAAGATTTATCATGCAACTAAGCGTAACCGCCTTGTAGTGGACCTTAATGATCGAGCATGCATGGGCGTTACTATTGTGTTGAATCTACACTTGCATGTCTGGCCAGATTCCTTGCATGTGTAACTGTCATCGCTCGACTTTCCCCTATTTTCCCTAAATGGTGTCCTCCGAGTCGTGGAGTTGATTGCCCCATTTATCTATAGTATAAATAATAATTTGATGCTCCTTCCTCAGAATTTGCATGATTTGATATTGTACTCACATTATCTAGTTTCCGCAATACAGATACATTACTCTTTGTATGCATGATTTACAGTGAATGAAATAAAATTATGAGTTCGAGCATTTGAGTTCTTGTTAGTTTAGATGATACTTATCTAGGGGGGCCACTTGGTAAGTAATTTGTCTTCTTATTTTAGCATTAGTTTAGTATTACTTGTTGTTTAGTGCTTAGTTAGACATTTGAAATTGACTGTTCTTGCAGCCACTAGAATTCCATTCTGTGACTATTCCTTAAGGCCAAAGCAGATAGAGTAGTTTCCTATTTGTTGTTCAGATTTCCATTCTTGTTCTACATTTCAGCTTAGTATAGTTGTCAGTTGATGTTCAATATTTGTTTCATTTCTTTCTAGAAATGTACTTTTAGTATTGTGTTTCTTAGCCATAGAATGGAATGGCTACTTGAGCCCCTAGTGCACATACTATGTTGACCCATTTCAAGTTCACATCCCTGGGTTGACAATTTAAATTCACCTTCATGATGATTGAATAGCTATTCAAGTTAGATGTCCAGTCTCTAAATCAAGACTATAAAGGCTTAGTTATTAAATCATTGTAGGAAGCCAACATTTTTGGCACTGTTGTTTCGGATGGTGTCAAGCTAGGAATTCTTTTGGAGTCATTGGAATTTTTTCTTGTTCTAGTGTTTTTTGAAGTTGTTCTTAGCATATCCTCATTTAGGAAGTAATGACCCCCCTTATTCTTTACCAATTATTTGTGTGAGCTGATTGATAGTGGGTGATACCACATGCATAGAGGAAGGAGAAGGGATGTTCATGGGATATTTCTTCCTAACAATCCATGTCCATTCTAGCTAGTTGAGTACCAGCACCTGTGAGAAGAAGAAGAAGAAGATCCACACCCCTTTGTTGATGCATATCCTGATCTAACTAGCTCTGAAGTCTCCTCTAAAGATCAAAATCGGTTTGAGAACCCCTTTGTTTTGGAACCACATCAAGCAGGCATGGGTGATGCAAATAGGAACAAACAAAACCAACCAGCTTTTCCTTTCCCCATTTCCCATCAAAATGAAGTTGACAACATCAAGAACATTCCTGCCTCAGCACTCCCAAAGTTTTATGGACTCGTGACAGAAGATTCTGATACATTCTTATTTGAGTTTGACATACTCTACAGGAGTTATGATTATACCACTGATGCCCATAGGCTTAAGTTATTTCCCACCACTTTGAAAGAGGTTGCATTAAGATGGTTCATGAGCCTAGGAAAAGAAATTGTGGAAACTTGGGAAGACATGAAGAGAAAATTCCTTGAGAAATACAAGGAATATTGCAGGGTAGTGACATGACAGGAGGTGACATTTTCAAGATGTAGTAGAAGGAAGATGAGAGCTCAGAAGACTACATTGCAAGGTTTTTGTTTTTCTTGCAAAAATCTCCACACTGTGCACTTAATGAGGACTCACAAAAGTTGCTTTTCCTAAGAGGAATTAATAACAGTTGCACTGATGCCTTGGATCTCATGGTGGGAGGAGATATCTCTCAAGTCCCTTGGGAGGATATCAAGAAAATATGCCAAAATTACTCTAGGGTAGCTTCAAAGAAATGGGGAGCTTATCAATCTTCTATGGGTAAGTCAAATACCGGTGGAGTTTCAAGAATGGAGATCACTCATTTGCTGGCTGACTTCAAGTAGGACATTATCAACAATCTAGCTACTCAGCTAGATACACTTCAGGCCAAGAAGAAGCAAGAGGAGGCAGAGACAATGCTAGCAGAGTATTTCCCTCACTACAAACAAAAGGACTACAAATGTAAGATGGTAGCTAATCTTGAAAGCAAGTAGATCCCACTTGAGTTCAATCCAATTCAAATTAAAGAAGACCATGTCTACTATGTTACACAAAGGAAGCCTTGGGCTCCCAGACAAGGTATGCCACCAGATCCAATATCCTATGTTGGGCCATATTTTAACTCTTATTCATCTGGTAACCAATGGCAGCCCCCATATCCACCTAGTTATGGAGGATATCCACCAAAACCTTGGAGTAACCCTCCAAATGCTTGGCCTAGTCATTAGAATTCTCCACCCCAGTGGCAGCAACCTCAGGGAAATTGGCAACAATTTCAAGGGCACTAGCAACCACCTCCAAGAAATTGGCAGCAAACAAATCAATGGAGAGGAGGACAACAATGGCCTACCCAGACAACCAGCTACATGCAGTCACCTTCTTAGCCCCAAAAACCCACTATAATGCCTCCACCTACTAATCCAGGCTCAAATGCACCTAAACCCACTTAGCTACGAGCTCAACCCACACCCAATCCAAATAACAAACCACAACATTAGCCTACATACTTTTCTGATTCAAATCAATTCCCTACATATGTTGTGAGTGTAAGTGACATCCACTTGCATTCATGAACTACTCTATCAGCCCCTTCCAAGCCCATTATCACTGAACTTCCTGTGGAAGAGGAAGAGGAGCCTCTGAATGATCCCATTCAACCAAATGCACCTAAAAATCCTGAACCAATTCAAGTCAAGTAGATTGAACAAGAACCACCATTCCCTCAAAGGTTGGAAATTCCCAAGAAGAAAGAAGAAAAGGAGGATACCACTTTTGACATCTTGGATCAGCTAAAGCATATATGTGTTCAAATACTCCTATTTCAGGTCATAAAGGATGTTCCAATCTATGACAAAGCTATTAAGGAAGCTTTTCTCAAGAAGCCAGGAAGAAAGACCCAACTACATTCCATGTGGGGGGTTAGTTAGCTGACATCATGTTGGGAAAATTGACTATTCCCAAGTACAATGACCTAGGCAATCCTATGGTAGCAATTGTCATAAATAGGATTAAGGTAAAGAATGCTTTGATTGATTTAGGGGCAACAATAAATGTAATGACCAAAGACATCTTGCAATAACTAAATATTGCAAGCATGAGATCTAATCTTATTGTCTTGCAGCTTACTAATAGCTCTACTGTTAAGCTTGATGGTATAGTGGAGGATCTTGTGGTAGTTCTAGACTCCTGGGAGTACCCAGCAGATTTTATGATTCTTTCTCCCAAGGCTACACTAGGCGTGTATCCCATTATTCTTGGAAGGCCTTGGTTGGAAACTACAGATGCATACATTGGATGTCAGTTAGGTGAAATGACCATTTCAGATGGTAGGAGTACTAAAAAATTTGTTTTTTATCTGCCTGCTTAGCCATCTCATAATGAAGATGATTCTGTATGGCCACAAGTTGGTGAAGATGCCGAGGAAGTTAATTATGTGGCACAACTTATGATGCTAGGAAGAAGCTCTTTCATGCAGCTCCAAGATGAGGATGAAGTATTGGCTAACATCATTCAGAATCATTGTGAAGTGGAGGAAGCATCATCCTCTCATCTTGCTACTTCGAATAAGACAATTCTGCATGCTCTTCCTACAGCCACTCTTCCTATAGATATTCTTCCTGTAGACATTCTACCTGTAGCCACTATCTCTACAGATAGATTTCCTACAACAACAGGTATGTCCCATACATTGCTTCCATATGAACTAAAGGTACCATGTGTTAATGAAGCAACCATGATAGAATTAACTACACAAGTATAGGTGTCAGAAGGAAGATATTTGAATGTTAATAGAAAATTGAATGAAGAGCAGCAATTGATATTGGAAAATCTATTGAGAACCCATCAGAATGCATTCACATGGGATTATCATGATATGAATGGATTGGATCCTAAACTTTTTACCCACAAAATTTATATCAAAGATGATTGCACTCTAGTAAGACAGCCACAAAGAAGGATTAACCCTACACTAAGAGAAATTGTGAAAAGAGAACTACATAAATTAATAGATGTAGGATTTATTTACCCCATTTTAGATAGTCAGTGGGTATCTCCATTAGTGATTGTGCCCAATAAAGGAGGGAAATGGCGAGTTTGTGTAGATTATAGGGAACTCAATTTTTCCACCAAGAAAGATCACTTTCCTTTACCCTTCATTGATCAAGTTCTAGATACACTTGCAGGGAAGCAATAATTTTGTTTTCTAGATGGATTCAGCGGCTACAACCAAATCCAAATTGCACCAGAAGACCAGGAGAAGACCACTTTTACTTGTCCCTGGGGGACCTATGCTTATTCAGTGCTCCCATTTGGCTTGTGCAATGCACCTACAACTTTTCAGAGGGTACTCATTAGCATATTCTCAGACACTTCTCATGACTGCATGGAGATTTACATGGATGAATTCACCACTTCTGGTGTTGATTTTAATCAAGCATTGGAGAATCTCAAGAGAGTCCTACAAATATGTGAAGACTAGAACTTTCCCTTAAATAGTGAAAAGTGCTTCATGATGATGCAAGAGGGTGTAGTTCTTGGCCACTACATCTCCCACAAGGGAATCCAAGTTGATCCTGCAAAGATTGAGGTAATCACAAATCCACCTACACCTACAAAACAAAAGGATGTTAGAAGTTTCTTGGGTCATATAGGATATTATAGGTGATTCATCAAGGATTTCAACAAGGTAGAAACACCATTGTATACCCTTCTCACTAAAGATGTTGAATTTCAGTGGACTGAAGCTTGTGACAAATCCTTTTCTAACTTGAAGGAAGCTTTAACTCAGGCTCTTGTACTCAAGGGACCCAATTGGGAATTCCCTTTCCACATCCACACCGATGCATCTGATTATGACATAGGAGTGGTCTTAGGATAGAAAGAGGGAGTTGTTGAACATGCTATTTACTTTGTCAACAAAAAATTGCAAGGAGCTGAATTCAATTATATAGTGACAGAGAAAGAGATGTTGGCAGTAATCTATGCACTGAAAAAATTTAGACATTACATAATAGGCTACCAAATCTTTGTGCACACTGATCATGTAACCATTAGGTACCTTATGAATAAACCTTTGATCACAAGCAGATTGGTAAGTTGGTTATTGTTGATGCAGGAATTTGATATAACCATTGTGGATAAGCTAGGGAAAGCTAATGTTGTTGCAGATTTTCTTTCAAGGCTAACCACATCAGAAAAAATTCAACCCATAGATGACTCTTTCCGTGATGAGAATTTATTCTCTCTCATGTACAAACACCATGATATGCTGATATAGCCAATTACTTGGTCACAGGTAGAATTCCTTCTCACTTCTCCCCAAAAGAGAAAAGGGCACTTATTGAAAAATATTTTCCTTTCTCTTGGATTGTTAGAAGTTTATTTTATACTAGACCAAACCATGTCATGAGAAGATGTGTAAGAGAATATGAGACACATGAAAATTTTCATGCATTTCACAATGAACCATGTGAAGGACACTTTGTAGCCAAAAGGACAATAATGAAGGTTTTGAACACAGGGTATTACTAGCCAACACTCCACAAGGATGCAGGAAGGTATACCAGAAAATGTAGGTGTCAAAGAATGGGCAGACCAACCAAATCTGATGAGATGCCACTATGCCCTCAAGTAATAATCACTCCCTTTGACAAGTGGGGATTGGATTTCGTAGGACCAATTGACCCTCCATCAAATGGTAAGTCTTACATATTAGTATGCACTGATTATGTAACAAAATGGGTACAAGTTAAGGCCATGAAGCATGCAAGAGATAACAACGTTGCAAAATTTATTTATGAAGATATTTTCACAAGATACAGAGTCCCCAGAGAGATAGTAACTAATCAAGGAGCTCAATTCACATCAAATCTTGTTGTAGCACTAGTTAACGAGTACAATATAAGGCATAGGAAGTATACACCTTATCACCCCCAAGCTAATGGCCAAGTTGAAGTGACAAACAAAGAAATTGAATCCATTTTGACCAAAACAGTAGCCATCCATAGGAAGGATTGGGAAAACATATTACTAGAAGTTGTTTGGGCCTATAGGACAACATGGAAAACAACTACAGGCTTCACCCCATTTGAGTTGTTATATGGAAAGACAACTATGATGCCTGTTGAATTTGAATATAAGACTCTACGAACTACAGTGGATTTGAGGATGGATATTTCTAAAGCATAGACAGAAAAAATCATGCAACTAAATGCTTTGGATGAAATAAGAAGAACAACCCTTCAACATATAGAAGTAGTGCAGAATCAAAGAATCAAGTGGCACGAAAAATTTATCAAGGACAAGAAATTCAAACCAGGAGATTGGGCCTTACTATAAGATTTCATATACTAGGACAATGCAGGAAAATTACAGACAAGGTGGTTGGGACCATATGAAGTTGTTGAGGTCTTTCCTAATGGAGCTATCCAGCTCACCACCATTGACCTTATCAGGTTCAAATTACTTGTCAATGATCATTGCCTTTGATTATACCACAAACTAGCCTCTAAAGAAGAGTTCCTACAACAATTCACTCAACATTCACCACTCAAGCTTCCTACAACCGAAGGCAGTCGACCTAGTGTCCCTCCTTCTGCCTAACTGAGGTATGTACTTTTCATAATAAATAATTTCACTTGCATGGAAGTCCATTTCTTCGTCATCCACCCATCCACCCATCCATCACCACCTTTCTCTCTCTTCCATCACTTCATTCCACCTCACCTCATTCCACTTCATCTTCATTTATTGCTCAATTCATTCTCCAACAAGGTGAGTGTTACTTTATATGTGATCTTTGCAACAAATCTTCCACACATTCAGGTATGTGCACATTAATTGCTATCTTTAATCATCTTTTAGGAGTGTTCATTTAATCACTGTACGTTAGTATAGATGTACACATAGATGCCATCATTACCTGTCAATCACCACTCCCATCTCACATATGTGGACACATGTCCAAATTTAGGTTGGGGGGAGGGGAATGAAAAAGATGCAAATATTTTGTGAATTTATTGCCCATGTGTCAATTCATACTAGGCTATGTTAGAAATTTGAAATGAGTTGATTTGAAATCTGAGTGAGAGGACGACTTGCATGTGTGAAGTGATAGTAACTATAGCTGCCATTTCTTCCTATCATGATTCTCTATTATCACCCCTTTTTCTTGCCATTATTGACCCTATCGAAATCTTGAGTTGAAGAGCCACAATTGCAAAACAAAAGAAAAGAAATTTAGTTGGTAGTAGCGCTAGAAATTTAGCAGGGTGGTACTGGAAAGAAGAGGAATTGCAAGGAAAGAAGTTGCAAAGAATTTGTTTGATTGCAGATAATGGGAGGTGGGTTAATTCAAAATGAACCCACTGTGCATGATATTTTACTGTAGGATGCACAATGCATGGCCGAATTTCAAAACTGTGGATGGATAGATTATTTTTTTAAGTTGGATGGTTTTAATGAAGGCATTTCCCTTGAATTTTCTTAGAAATTTTCAAAGGGAAAAGCCATAGTAAAAGGGTTGGAAGTTGTGGCAACAAAGGAAAGAATTGTAGAGGTTACAGGGTTACTTGTTGATGGTGAAAATTACCCTATTTCCAGAGACGCCAGGTCAACTAGGGATGAATTTACAGAGCCAAATGATCTCCCATTGAGCATAGACAAACAAGGCACAAATAGAATATCTTTGCCTGAGCCGTGGAAGTAGAAAGTTGTGTATATTATCAAATACATCACTTGTGAGGGTCACCATTCAAACTTGCACTCTATCCACTTCAAGATTTTGAATCATATGAGGCACAATAGAAGGATGAATGTGCCTAACATTTTGTACAATCTTCTCTCAATCATTGTGGATGAAAATAAAAAAGGTAGGGATAATTATGTTTCCCACAATTGTCTGATTAAATTTCTAGTTGAAAAATCTTTTCGTGATGTATCTGGAATGACTTGGGAAGAGTTTATCAAAGTTGACCATTTTCCATCTAGGGCTATACCTCAATCCCATAGGTCTAGCAGGAGGGTAAGCATGGCTGAAGCCATTCCTAGTGCTTCAACCTCTAGTGTTGGATCTAGGTGTGAATTTTCCTATTGAAGAAGAAGCTATAGAAATTAGTTCTTCTAGAGAAAAGCATGCAAAAAAAAGAAATCCCTTCCTCAAGTTCTGATGATGAAATCCCGCTTGAAACCCTCATGAAAACTAGGGCACAATAGAGAGAAGTAGAAATGAGAAAAGGGAAGGCTAAAACAAAACCTACAAAAAGAGAGGTGCCAAGTTCTAAGAAGAGGAAGGTTGATACTATTCATCCTACAACCAAAGGAAAATGTGAGAGATCTCCAAGGAAATCAAGACCAGCTGGGCCTGCACCTCCACAAGAAATCCCTAAACCTAATGAGACCTCACATGAGGACCTTGAAGCTCCAATGGAGTAGGAGAATGTTGAAGGAGAAGAAGACATATTTAAGAGAGTAGAAAATATAACATTGGCTGATCTCGCTAACATTGCAAAAGAATTGGAGGAAAATCAGGACTTCTTACAGCATGAGAAAGAAGTCCTACAACAAGAAGTCTTGCAACAACAACTAGAATCGTAGCAGGAGTTCTTGCAGCCATTGCAAGAGCAAGAACAACAATCCTTACAGAAAAAGGAAGAAAAAATAGTACCTTTGCAGCCTGAGATAACTGGACAGCTCAAGTCCATGCAGATAGTACCATATGAGGAGCCACCACTGAAAATACTGGTAGGAATCCATAAGCCTCTTGATTTTACAATGCATGCAATTCTCTTGAATTTATGGCAAGAAATATAAAGAAGAGAGGAAGAATGGAAAAAGGAAAAATGAAAATTAAAGGAGGAAATTCAAAAGAGGGATGAAGAAATTGAGGATAAAAATGCAGAAATTGCCACCCTGAAGCAAAGAGTAGATGATATGGCAGCCTTGGTACCAAAGATTCTGGAATGTAGAGATCCTCTAAGATTTTATGCTCTACTCCTGAAGGAGAGGTATCTCTCTTTTAAGATGTCAAGAATTTCCTCAGGTTTGAATCCTTCTATTGACACCCACATGTAATTCTTCAATGCTTATAGGATTGCCTCATTTGAAATGAAAAATTTTCTATGTGAATTTTATTTACATAATTATGTTGTCACAAAAGACCATGATTGGAATCTACTGATGTATGTTGGAGATATTCAATTGAGAGCATTCATGTCTTGGGTACAAAATGAGATTAGTTGGGGACAACAACATAGTTCTTATAAAAAATTGGCATCAAATATTCCCCTACATGTTAGAGCTGAATCAAGCAACCCAAGGGACATTTACAAAGAATGGCACAGAATGCTACTCAAACCAAGTTATGCCAGTATAATTATGCCTTGTATTGAAGTAGTTTATAGTGAGTATGAGGTAAATACAACAACAAAGGAAGAGGCCATGAGGAGATGTTTATCCTACAGATGGAATAGTTTGATTGATGAGCTGAAACAGGATGAGCCTCATCCCATCCACAATTATGTTGCAGCCCTAAAAATAATTGAGAGGTATATTGAGATTGGGAGAGCACAAGGGTGAAACTGGCTTCCCCTGACTTTCCAACCACCCATGCTCATGTGGCCCATGCCAAATTTCAGATTTTACCAATTTGATGTTGTTGCAGAGAGGCATAGATGGAATAGGTTTGACAAATTGGGAGGATTCTATTAGGACCTAGACTCACGCATTGCAACCACTGATGTTGGACAACTCTCTGTTGCAAATTTCAAAGATTTGACTAAGCAAAAGAACAACTCTTCCCCTGCTAGAGGACTAGCAAAACGTTAGGTTGGGGGGAGTGGTGAACCTAGTTTTTGGTCTAATTTTGAGTAAAATCTATAGTCTATTTGCTAATAGATGTCATGGACTTTGATGCTTAAGTATTGGTATTGGAACAATGTTTCCTTCAAACTATTGACATTTGAAAATATCCTATCTCTGCAAGCTTTAATGACATTTGGCATAATATGTGGGTTATCTATATTGATTTTGTATGTGATTAATGGATGATTCTTAGAGTGGTTATAGATGTGCATTTATTATGTGTATTGACTCTGTCATGCAGATTTAATGAGCTAAGTTGAGGAAGACACTACCAGCTAGGCATGCACCATAACATCCAGCTGAGGAATCACTCCAAGTCAAAAGCAGCCGGCAACAAAGATTCTTCATGCAATTGAGTGTAACCACCTCATAGTGGACCTTAATGATCGATCATGCATGGGCGTTACTGTTGTGCTAAATTTTTGCTTGACTTGCATGTCTAGCTAGATTCCTTGCATGTGTAACCACCATCACTCCACTTTCCCCTGTTTTCTCTAAATGGCTTTCTCCCAGTCATGGAGTTGACCACCCTGTTTAGCTGTAGTATAAATAATAATTTGATGCTCCTTCCTTAAGAGTTGCACGATTTGATATTGTACTCTCATTCTCCAGTTTCAACAATACAAATGCATTACTCTTTGTATGCATGATTTACAGTGAATGAAATAAAATTTTGAGTTTGAGCATCTAAGTTCTTGTTAGTTTAGAGGATACTTATCCAAGGGGGCCCACTTGGTAAGTAATCTTTCTTCATAGTTTAGCATTATCTTAGTATTACTTGTTGTTTAGTGCTTAGTTAGACATCTGGCATCGATTGTTACTACAGCCACTAGAATTCCATTATGTGACTATTCCTATAGCCAAAGTAGACAGAGTAGTTTCCTGTTTGTTGTTCAGATTTCCATTCTTGTTCTACATTTCAGCTTAGCATACTTGTCAGTTGATGTTCAACATTTGTTTCATTTCTTTCCAGCAATTTACTTTCAGTATTATTTTTCTTAGCCGTAGAATGTAATGGCTACTTGAGCCCCTAGTTCACGTCCCTGGGTTGACAACTTAAATGCACCTTCATGATGATTGAATAGCCATTTAGGTTAGATTTCCAGTCTTTGAATCATGATTGTAAAGGCTTAGTTATTAGATCATTGTAGGAGGCCAGCAAGTAGCACCCCAAGGGATGGGCTATTGGGGTTGTTGATGAGCCATATTAAGGGGAAAATTAATTACAACTCGTAAAAGAGTCCTTTGTAAAACAAGTGCTTGGGAAATAGAGTGATTGGTAGGTGTTCTAGTAGGTGAGGCAAGTCTACTTCTAGCCCCAGTCCTTCGCCTAGAGGGAATGATATAGGAAAAATTATTTCTTTCTAGGGTTTCAAAAATAAGATTAGAAACTCCTCTACTTCTTTCCCCTCTAGTAAATCTATGAGAATCTAGGTTTAATTAAATTAGCCATGAAGCATGCCCAGATAAGTCAAATGGATCTTGACAAATATTCCCTAGTAGAGTCGCTAAAAATTTGTTGGCTAACAGATTAGGCACCTTGACATATCACAATTCCATGCCCGAAAGGTGCTAGAGTTAACCTAATAGCTCTGAATATCAACCTTTAAACAAAGATAAATATCGTCTAAATTTTATCGAAGTATAGCTCCCTCACAAAATTCTCATTGAATTAAAATGCTTAAAATTAAATACCATGTATGTTTTTAACTAGAAATCAGAAAAGGTAAACCCAATATCAAGAAAATTCCCATATATTAGATGCAAGATCCAACAAGTAAGAAGTATCAGCACAAAGGCCAATTTTAGTTTAAACTATTCAAGAATAAAATATACACCCAATACCATTTATGAAATGAAATCAATTATGAAGAAAACTACATTACTCACACAAAGATAAGATATGCATTAAAATGTTCTCAAACACAAAGATTCAAGAACTCAGATTAACTTCACAACTAAATGCACACAGACAAAACAATAACTTCATTCCCAACAAAATATGTATTCAATAGTTTTGAAAGTGTCTAGAGAGAGAGCATTTGAAAATAGATACAATTAAATAGGAAGATGCATAACCACCTCTTTTTCATGTCCATAGCTGATTGAAACGAAAAGACATAAAAGAAAGAAAGGAAGTTGAGCCATCATGATGGCATTGCTTCATTTCCAACTTCCAGGGTCACCAAGGGTTTCTTTTGTTAGGTCTAGAAAGCTTTAAGGATTTGTATCAACTTGTTATGCTACGAAATAGCCATGTTTTTCATCCTCACTATTGAAAATGATTTTAATCATAGTAAACATGGTGAATAAATTCTTCACAAACAAGACCACACAGAGCCTATCCTTCTTGAAAGATATGGAACAAAGACAACCTAAAGGGGAATTCTATTTTAATAGGAAAATATTAGCTTTAGTTCAATCCCAAGTCTCCAATAACCAAGTCATGATTGCACTAGGGTTGCTCTTCGGTATTGATGTGATATTTGTTGTTAATCTGAAAGGGGATACTATTTTGGATTAAATATTTTAGGCATTTAATTTTCAATTGGATCATAAAGACATTCAAATTTTGGAACATTTTCAAGAATTTAAACATCTACTCTATAAGAAAGCATAAAAATACTAAAAAATAAAAAGTTTCTCTCGGTTATTCTCCATGCAAGCCCCAAAGAATCAATTAAAACAAAGCAAACCACTATATAGTTCACCAAATTGCTTCACAACTACATATAAGATGGTGCGAGCTTTTAAAGAGAGGAGTTTCATTCTTGGACACTGAGTAGGTTCTATATGCACCCTTAAATGGTGGAACGTACAATCTTGTTCGATTGAACTAACAAAACTAGCTACAAAAGATACATGAGATAGGTAGCTATCTAATTGGCTATGATATTAATCAATGTCTATGTGCATACAAATTTTTACTCCGAAATGGTTCAAAAAATAGGAAAAAAGAACAATGATCTGATTAGGATCTAGACTAATTGCTTACAAAATGCTTAACATAAATGACAACTTAATTCAATGCTTAAATGAACAAATTGAATATCATTCAAATGCTTAATCAACTTAGCATAATAAAATGATAACCATGATGATGAACTGAAAGAAAGAGATAAAAAGAAAGAAGAGATCAAACACAATTGATAACGGAGTTCGCCACAATCATGACTATGTCTCTGGGTCCACTCCAATAGAGTGAGACTGATCCGATTAATCTTCAAAAATTAGTTACAATTGCATTAGGACCATTTCCCTCTAGCACTTCGGCAACATGACAATACTCTGACGTACAAAAAATGGCTCCAAGATCTCCTTACAATTCCTCTTTCATATCACCTATCACCTATTTCTCTCCTTTTGCATTCACTGAACTTCTGAATGAAAATAATCTCACACCTATACCCCCCTTTTATACATAAAATTAGCCTAACTAGGCTTAACAAATGAAATAAATGAGAATCCCCCCTTCAACAATTCGTACAATACCCCATTTTTCTTTTAGACCCTTTAGATTAAATGGTTAGGGGATTAACAACAAAAATAGCCCATTTTGGTATGGTTTTGGGCCAAATCATACAACAAAACCAAATAGACCGTATGTATAATTAAACATACATCGGTGGCCTGTCGGTAGTATAGAATTTTGGTAAAAGGTTGGTCGGGGGTTCCAACCCCGCCAACCACTTTTTGTTTGCTTACGCTACCCAAACCCTAAACAAAACAAACCCAGTGGCTTATATAGGTAAATCCCACCACTCGTGCTCTAACGGTGGAAACGGTCGGCTGTTTGGAGGGAGTTCATAAGGTCGAGCCCATCCAAAAAAAATTGGCAAACAAACTAACTTGTCGAATGATGATGGAAGACAGAGGGGCACATGGTGCTCCCAAGAGCTTCCATGTGTCAACACTTGATTGGTCATCATAGACACATCAATACCACCTCATCGATGACTGGTTGCCACCTGTGATGCCACGCAATGCTGATTGGGATGTATGAGATGTACGGGATGCCACAGAGGATGCTACGTCACCGGTATGAAGGGACACATGTCAAAATTTGATTGGTCCACATCAGCCACTGAACGGTATGACCCACCATGTCAGCATGTTGGTGTCATGCTAATGTCATCACCTATACTTTCTGGTCAACTAAGTCAACTGAGAACTTTAACTGCCAATATCTTGGGCATACGACATCGGATTTCGATGAAATGAACGTTGCCAGAATTGTCTCGACGATCCCTTTGATTTGACGTTGCTTCTGTCAATTTCTGAGATGATCATTTTTTTCTGCTTTCTAGTCGACCCCTGATGGCAGTTTGACTGGTCGTAACTTGAGAAAATAGACTCCTTTTCGCTCCATTCAAGTTGCGTTGGAACCAGGATCCTATGCTCTTTTTGATGGTGCTGAACTCTAGGGCATTGGAAATTCAAATTTTAGTGAAAATATCCCTCGGATCAAACAAAACTTAAAAAAAGTTGTATGCTCTTCTGACATCCATTAATTCTGAACTTAAAATAAAAGAAGGGATCCTCTAGCCTTTTATAGAACACAAGGATTGGATAGGATAAGACAAATACATGAGGGAAAATCCAAGGGACCAATCACATCAAGTCACATGGAATGTAGTGACCAATAGGAGAATTGCAATCAAAGTCAATGAAAGTCAACTCCAATTACACATTGAAGCTCTTCGGATGTTAATATTTTATCATCAAGGTTCCTTCTTTGAACCAAACAAATCTTCTCAAACAAAATATAGGAACTTCCCACAAAATCACAGTGATCAGGTGGAAGTATTGTTCCTACATTTCAGGTTCCTCAATTTGAACATTCCAAGAATGAGTCACTTTTGAGATTTCGGTGTCTGGCACATCTTTATAATGAACTTCATTCTAGCATGAGCTTTTAAAGTGCATCATTGAACTTGGTAACATCATCAAATTTGTTTGCAAACATAATTTTCCTAACTGTCTATACTCAAACTTTGCATTGTAATCTATATCTCCTACAATCACAAATTCCACACATTAAATCCCTTTTAAAAGAAAGAAAACATTTATAACATCTTATGTAAATAAAACCATTATTCAAGTGTTAGTACAAAAATCTCATAAATAACATGCTTTCTAGCATATCATAAATCTTCATATATATACCGGATTACTAGAATCATTAGATAATCTTAAAAATTTAAAATTTTCACTTCGCATTACAACCTGGTATCTAGTATTCATCTTTACCCACTAAATTTCGTGGACATTGGTTATACCGGACTTCCATCATACCGAACTCCAAATATCAAACCAGAGCCTTCCATTCAAACTCGCATTACCTTTCGCCTTTTCAAATGTTTTTGGTACCTGGTGCCCAAAACACCTACATTACAAAGTACTTTATATTAAAGAATTCTCTTTGCTCTTCACTTCTAATGATCTTTCAATTTGCTAGCTCTTGCCATAAGAGTTATTTTTCACTTGGGTCCCCAAGTCTTTTAGTCTTGGGGCATGTTGTGAGACCACACAACAACTTGCAACCAATAAAACCAAATTTGAAATTAAATCACCAATTGTAAATTAAAAATTTATACATATTTAAAAACAATAACTTTTACCTTTACCTAGATTTTGACATAAAAAAGTAAAATTACATGGGAAGCATCTATGTGTGCTCTGATTAATTCAATTTTTTGGAACTTAGTGAAAAGAATCAGTTCATTGACATTGAACTACATAATATAGTAATCCTCCAAAGCCAATTAGGGATAGAGTTTTGTTGCTAGTCGAGCGTCCATATCCCTAACAAGGTTATCTCTGTAATTCCCCCAAACATAGATCTACTGTCGATCAGGTGTCTATAGCCCCGATAGAGTTATTTGGATAGCCTAAAGAGTTGATTTCTCTCTCTTTTTTTTTTAGATATAGCAATTATAACTCTTTTTTCTCTTTTTATATTTCAATGATAACTCTTGTTATCAACTTGCAAGCAATGAAGCTTTGTTATTAGGTTGGGAATTACAGTGGTAGCAAAGGTTACTTTTTTATTTTTCATTCAATGCAAATCCCTTCATCAATTCACTACTTCCCAAAAAATTCTTTAATAATTTCATGTAAGTGTGTGTTTCCAGCTAAATATCACTACTTTATGCCAAATCCTAGCTAATTGTAACTTGCTATATGTTAGAAAATATGCATAAATCAAAATTTAACAACAAAAAATTTAATCACCAAATTTAAATCTAAATTTAGAAACATTAGTTACCACCCTTCTAATTAAATTTTATGGAAACTACTAAAAATTTATGCTAGCAATTCCAATTTGATGGTGCTACAAATCATTAATGGATTGAAAATGTCATGATTACCTTGAAACATGATCACATTATTCTGCATTAAATTTTCATGCCTTATTCTGCACGTATTATTCCTTCAACTTACATAGGTGATGACATGTACTACCTTGCCGGCTTCATTTTCCTTTATTTTCCACACACATAAGCACCTCCATAATTAATACGACTCTTAAAAAAAATGAAATGAACACTATTAATTTCAAAATCTTCAACTTGCTTGATTCACAATCTTCATACTGCTCAAATTTGAAGCAATTTATCACCAAATATGTGAAAAGAATTAATGTGATTTAACCTTTATCTCTGAAGATAATTATCCAGCTACCACCTTGCTTACAGTTTCAAAAAAAGTTATTCACTCA